>CM046307.1:600000-1008505 GCA_025267735.1 Mactra quadrangularis | reverse complement strand
CGCAATGTACCACGATACGCTTCTCGCGTATCGTGACTGCCCTATTCGTTAAGTTTCCATTTTTGTTGCCCTCTTCATTTCACAATCGGGCTTGGGGCCGGCTACGGCTGGATTGTCGAGTTATAGATTGATTGCTTACTATTTATACTATTAAGTGTTACAAAGGCACCAAGTAGCATTCACTGGCTAACAATTTTTATACCATCAAAAGTTGTGAAGATAATAATGATGATTGTCTCCTATGGATTGACTTTCACACAATTAACCTAATTCTGTCATTGTAGCTTGAAGTGCTGATAATTTATCACCAGTTCCCATGTGACAACGATTCACACGTTTTTGTCTTCGTAAGATGCGCACACACTTGTTTTAAACAATTCAATTACGCAAAATTCTCAGCATTTTACACTTAAACTGCCACAACTCAACCATTAATCATATAATTTTAACAGCAGCCTCAAAGTTTCCAGTAAATTGCCAGTGCATTATGACGTTATTATTATTTGTGCAGTTATTATCGCCTTAAAATGTTCGATTGCCATGATAAATTGCTCTGTGCGTATAACAAGAAAAGTAGCTTATTTCAAATGTATAATATTCGTTTCCTTTTTCTGGACAATTAAATCAACTAAATCACACACACTGGAAAACCTACGATGCCCTTTCAGAGTGTTAGTGTCGTTCTTTTTTGAATAGGAAAAAAAACTTTTGTAGGTTTTCTAGTGTGTTTGCCAAAAGTATAAAACTTGAATTGGCGATGTGATGCACATCAAAAAGTATTCACTTTTCTGCTTAGCCTCCAGTGGGTATCATGTAAATCTGTCAAGAATTAAAATACTTAGGTCCTTTAAAGCTCTGAGTTGAGGCGTATTTTTTACTGTTTCCTTCTAGAGGCCGTAGAATTTGTGATGTCATAGTCACGTGGTATTCTTGCCGTGTAAAAGAACTACCATGTTTACTCACAAAAAAATGTCCACTTGGCTTTGTGATTTGATCTAGCTCTCTTTTTGACCTTTGCACAAAATAATTCGAATCGAGCGCATGAAGCTTGCCCCTTCCTATTCATATAATCTCATATTTTTCTTTGTATCTCTTCTCGTCCCTTTTTTCTACTCATTTCAACCCAGGTAGGTGGCGCAGTAAGTAGCGCGCCGGGATTTGGAATCTCGTGTCCCGAAGGGGGTACGTGTTCGAATCCCACCCGGGAAGGTTATACCCTTCCATGAAAATTTGACAATAATGTCAATTTTCCTCCATTAGTAGATAAAAGGAGAAGTTTCCGGCCTTGTGTTAGGGTAGGCGAGTACTGGTTATAGACAAGGGTCATGGAAATCTAGGTTGAACGCCGTAAAATGGCCTAAATTGTGTTGACACGGCGTTTAACCCAATAAAAAATCTACTCATTTCTTCCTATATCATCTCATCTCGTCTTTTCACAGAAGAGTTCTTAGTAAAAAAAATACCTATCCCCATCAACAACTTTTCTGTACTTAAAATTACCTAAAACAAGCAGTAGCAGTAGAGTCAATGTCCCTTTTTGACATTTTTTTCATTAATTGCCCTAGACAAACCGAAGTACAGACAATTTCATTTTTTGACATTAATTTACACCTATAAATCTTCAGAAGAATTTAAATGACTTTAATGATATTTCATGAAGTTAATAAGTTCTTAATTTGTGTATCATTACATTTAACTTGATTAAAGTGACACGATTGACAAAGTAGTCAATTTCACTTTTGAATAAATTCCCAAAGGATGTTTTTAATATTGGTTAAAAAGTCTCCAGCTTCTTGCTTATTTTTGAGCATGAATAAATCAAAGCGCTCAAAGGACAGTTTTGATTTTTTTAATAAATCAAAACACTCGCGGGACTATTTTCCAATGACATTATCTGTTTAAATATGTAAAAGAAATGCATCTTTTAAGTAGATAGGAATGACGGATTGGCAATTATAAAGTATTTTTAAAGAAGACATACGTCTAAAACTTTCACAGAAAACTGAAGTCATTAGTTATCTACAAGCTAAGTCGTCTGGAGTTATGACTGCGTCATTCAACACGAAGAGGTGTCAGCTTGGCAACAAAGTATTACTTGTCGTTGTCAAGTGTGATCTGTTTTTGTAATTGACGCCATTAATCAACACTTCTGGAAATATTTACGACTAAACTTTACCAAATTTTCTCGAAACTTTTCTTGTACTTTCTTATTCTTCCTCAAGAAGACTACAGCCTCTTCCTATACGAAGGAAAATCTGCACTAACTAGCGTCGATGCGCCTTATAAGCAAAATTAAAAACTTCGACAATTCACCTACTAACAAACCCTCAATATACTAGTGTGTTGAGCTATAGTGTATAAAGATTTAGAATGGAGAATTCAATTTTATATAATACATTCCATTTTCAAATAATACATATTCATCCAAAAAAATAAAGGGGCGGGAATACAACCGTCTATCATTTTGTAAGAAACATATAATTCATTCAACAAAACATATGATTGTGTAAAGTAACAAGGGGACATCCTATATGAATGTTCATAACAGTTTTGAGGTTGTAGACAAAATCTCAGACCAATTATTAAGTAACCCACTCATAGAATATCTATCGTTCTGCCTAGGTGGATTGGTGGGGGTAATGTAAAAAATAAACATTTGCTGTTTGCGTAAAGTAACTTTCCAAATCAAAGTTAAAAGAATATACGAGCATCTCTAGCAGTAATTACTTCCCAATATCGATGTTTGAAGCTGCAACTAAGTTTCCGAAAGTCTGACTAAGGAATCTAGTTCCATTTGTATATGAGCATGTTTGCCAACGTCATTTGTTATACCCCCCGCTTCGAAGAAGAGGGGGGTATACTGTTTTACCCTTGTCCGTGCGTGCGTGCGTGCGTGTGTGCGTGCGTCCGTCCGTCCGTCCGTCCGTCCGTTACAAAATTTCCGTCACAGTTTTCTCAACAACTATACCATGCAGCAGCCTGAAACTTTGCATATTGCTTCATCCTATAGTCCCATGTGGTGTAAAGCGATTTCATGCTCCTTACTCATTTACTTCCTGTTTGTCGCATATTTTTAGATTTTGGCGGGGGTATCACTAGTGAGCATTAGCTCACAGATTTACTTGTTTATACTAAATTATTTTAGCTCAATTGTGGAACAAATTCTAACAACGTCATTGAAGGTTTTCAGTGTGTTATTTTGCGCTGTAGATCTTATACATCCTACAATGCTCTATTGGATTAAGATCATGTGACATTGCTGTCCTCTTCACACTTGCAATCCTCTGCTTGTAATGGTAACGGTTGTACAACTCTTCCTCTTCCTCTATGTGGTAATGTGCATTTTTATCCGTAAGCACTAATTCCAACCAACTGCATCGCCGTCAGGGCGCTCGAAGTTGTGAAGAATCTCGTCTTCATTATATTTGTAATCTTCAGGGTTTCCATTACAAATCACAAAAAGTTCCGTGTAATGCCTCCCCAAAACAGAACCGAGCTCTCACCAAACCTGTCAAGCTCTGTTCTTACTCATTCATGAATAACAATTCAACTTCTACCTTGAATAAATTGCTTTCTTGCAATACATCGAGTATTTATAATCATAAACGATAAAACATTTTAACACCTTTTGTCAAGGCATTACTATGTACAGACAGACCAATTTTCATAATGCCATTTTGGCGTTATATTCCTGTCCCTTTATTGTTTTGTTGAGTAAATATGAAATTCTTAAATTCTGATTCACATAAGCATTCACCTGTCATAAATAGTCACTACATTTGCTATTACAGCTTCCATTGTCTGACTGTTTAGCGCAAGTTTAAATGCTTAGGCGGCCGACACCGTTCCATAACAAAAGCACTATACATGTATACTGTTATGCATATGTATTAAACATACTTTTGACTCGGAATCGTGCCGGCCGCCTATGTTACATGGTGTACTCATGCCTTGATTTTGCCATGAGTGATGTTGGAGAATGACGACGTGCTGTCTTCCTGTTAAGAGATATATTTTCTCATAACAAGTCAACCTTAACCCGACCAGCCATACAGATGGTCCAATCATCTGAGTTAGAACGCTCGATTACCAATTCAATAATCTTGGTTAAATCCCTAGTCGGAATAAATCATACCCAATTGCAAATCAGCATTCATTAGCATGCATTTCTTTTGATTTATTGAACCCGATCGAGTTAAGATTGGTCATACTCTTCCATGAATATTTTACATTAAAGTCATATTTCGTCGTGCAGAGGGAAGTTGCAGGATACTTGAGGGAGGGTAAGCGAGTACTAACACAATTTTAAGGATAAGTGTTGGGAAATGGTGTTAACACAAACGAAATATCGACCACAAATCAAGTTGAAACCAGTCAATTTAATATAGCTAGAACAAATTGAACTGAGACGAGTTTTACATTTTATTCTTAAGATACCACTGAAGGCTGATCAAATGTCTGAAAATATGTTCGTTGTCTCAGGTCAAAATGAACCAACTAGGTAGGCTTATGTTCATAGGCTACACATGGGACACGTTCCACAAGGCGATCGCAAGCTAGCGCTTTTAGAATGCGATTTTTTAGCATAACGGGTTGCTTCAAGCTAGCAAATCCAAGATGGCGCCTTTCTCTAACAAAAAGTTCAGAATTGTAACAAATGAAAAATATTTAAATCGATTGTCACCATGATTATTCTATTTTACCACTTAGACGAAATATATGCTTAAAATAATATATATCAGTATTCCTGAAACAGAAACACGTCCCCACAGGGGCAGCCATTTTGAAATAAGCAGAAGTGTTCCGAATGATAGGGCTGGCAATAAATCTTGCTGCGTATCGCTAGCTAGCGATTCAATTTGCTCTTTCGTAGCAGTCCGTTTTATAGGAAATCGCTATGTAGCGATACAAAGCGCTCGCCGTGTTTGTTGACGCGCCCATGGCCAGCGTTAATAATAACGAAGTGAATGATACATATACAATAATTTTATTGACAAAAAGTTAAAATTTTGTTATAAAACATTGAATGATTGCCCTATAACAGCACTGAAATGGTTAATTTTTGTCAAATTTGACGAAACTTTATGTACTGAATGTTCCTATGATTGGTAACAACTACCTACACGACTTAAACATCGTTGAGATCAACAAGGTTTGATGTGTACACACGGGTGGGAATGCACTACTCAAAAGTTCTAAACCGCCACTTCATATAATACAAGTCAATAAAATTCTCACGTTTATTCCAACATTTTATTCATAAATTTGTAACGTACAAAAATTAACGAAAACGAAACAGGCCCAAAATTGGAAAATCACAATTCAAATGCGACAATTGATAATTGACATACCTGCTTACAGAGGCACCAACTTCGATAATTCCAACTGCAAGAGTGCGTTCTTCTAGTGCCATTCTTGCTATGTTTTGTGTTTTTCTTATGTCCATTAAAATAAATTACAGATGAAACGAAGACAAAAACACGTGCAGCTTATTGCGCTGGAATTTCGTGCTCATTTTATCGATACCAACTTTTGTTCCGATTCACCGCTCATTGCTAAAACCGGATTCGGTATTGGTATTAAAAGAGAACGGTATTGACTTTCATGCAAAATATCATCATATTTTAGAACAACGGTGGTCAAATTATTCGAGTTTTATCTAGTGGCGGTTTAGAACTTTTGAGTACATGTAGGCAAAATTCAATAAATCAAGGTGAAACTAACATCTTAATTTAGATGCAAGTATTTCATTTGTTTCGAATTTGCAAGAAAGTTGCATTAATCTACGAAGGACATTTTAAGTTTTTGTCGAAGTGTTTGATATTTACAATAAGTGTCTTAGTTTTCACAATTATTCTAACAAACAAAATATGGGTTTGAATATTTGAAAAAAAACAAACATAACAGAGGTGGTGGTAAATAAGCTTTGACTTTGAATGGGAATCTCACAATTTTATCTTTAAAATGACAGTGGATGTACGTGACGATTGTTTAATAAATAATACAAAGCCACTTGTTCGAACTTATTCGAGGGGATATTATACTATATGTATTATTTATTTATTTTTGTAACGTTTGGCCCCATGGTATGTCCACCATGTCCCGTGCTTACCCCTACAGTCCCTTTTGGTCGAAATTACTTCAAATTAATATGGAATTACAATAGACGGGTTCATGGATAGACTTCACACAATACAAAGGTATAACATTTTACGTTCCCTTTCAATTCGCTGTGTGTTTGAGCCAAGTGAAACAGTATTGTCCAGTGGAAGGACACTGTACTGCCCTACTGTATTTCCCTTTTCATTATGTTTGATGCCATTTGAGATTTCAAAACTGTATATGCTTGAGCCTTAGACAGTCAGCGTCGTTTAAGTAAAGATTTTATAGAATCATTTTGAGGAAGATTTCTTTCGCCTAAAGCATGGTAAAGCTTCTTTAAAACTACGTCTAAAATTAGTTGAAAACATGGCGTATAAGAATGGATTGAGCACAGAGTTGAGGTATAATACAATAAATGATATAGGTGACAATATTGTATCATATGAGTGTGGAAGGTTAAACAATCTCCAATAGTGATTGACCACTCGCATCATGTGCGGAAGAACACATACACCAAATGTTACAACGACAGAAATCAACAGTCGAACTACTTTTTTCCTTGCTTGTGCAACACGTTTAGTATTTGATAAATAGTCCTGTCTATATCGACTGCTTTGTCTACTCACGCAGTTTCTTGAGAAGTTTGATCCATGGTCCCTCTGTCCACAAAGTCGAATAGTCATGTCTGTTTCCACAGCGTTTGTTTCAATAGAAGCCAATGGGATGAAAATTTTGATTTCTTGATGATCCTCTGTGCGACGTAAGCCACACATTACAGTCGTGTTATTATTCCCTTTAAATGAATAAGCCGCTTGGTCAATGTTATTGTAATCATCACTTGAGCCTCTTTGTGACGAAGGTGGTTCATCACTTGGGGTGTTACTTACGTTGGCACTCCTATTCATGAATTCAGACCTCCGTAAAGAATGGTCCCGCATGAAACTCGAAGCACGTGTTGTTGAGTTGAATGACGTATCATCTACATCCGGGTAACTTCGCATTCTCATGGCGGAAATGATGGTCGTCCTCCATAATGCTCTCGCTACACGATAGTACATGCAACCAATTAGTATTAAAGGGATAATATACCAAACTATTAGGTTAGCTAGACTCATCCATTTTAAGCTTTCAAAATGATCAAAAGCTGAGTAACAGAACTCCTGGTCATAATTTTGGAATGTTATTGTATCATAATATAATAAATATGGAATATTATACAAGAAAGCTATTAACCATATAATGATTTGGACAACTACCAATCTCTTCGTTGTCATAATATGACGAGCTTTGAATGGATGTAGTATAGCTATATATCGTTCTACTGCAATCACTGTCAGCACTGTTATACTTCCAATATAACTGACATTCCATATATAGTAATAGATCTTACACATTGCCTGAAAACATATAAGAAAAATGTATAGTTAGTTTTGATAAACACTGTTCATCTAGAAATATGCAAATTTGTAAATAGTCCGGGATTTATTACCACTTTTTCATGCATATCATAGGCAAAGTCACGTTATCTTTAGCGGGTCTATGACCTTGTCCCAATAATTTAGTGTTATTGTTTGTAAAATCAAATTGAAACAGTAAATATGCAGTTATTTCTTTTTGACCTATCACCATTTATTAATGTTAGCTAGAATAAGACTTATAAAATGATAATTATTGAAATATCACCCCAGCAGGCAAACCGACGTTGAAACAACGTTGTTTCAACGTTGCACCACAACGTTGTTTTTATGTTGGATTTATTTTAGGATTTGAAAGTTGTGCCAACGTTGAAATATCAACGTTGATTCAACGTTGTGTTCAACGTTGATACAAGGTTAATTCAACGTTACTTCAACGCTCATTAGGTTGGTTGATGGTTGAAATCTGGTTGATAATTGGTTGTTATTAGGGTGATTTATAGTCGATTCCATGTTGATCTAAGGTTGGTTTTAGTTGAACTATAGTTGAAGGAGGTTGAATATAAGCTGTATTTAGCCCTTTTTCAGAGTTTGATCTAGATATATATTTGATCTAGATATCTGCCGACAGAAAAACTGTATAACAAGGACAAATAAAAAACATGAGAAAAGATCCAATAATTTTACAATTTAATTACTATGTCAATGATAATGGGTCATTAACCCATACAAATAAGCAAACACTTAACTAAAAACTGTATAAAACTATAAGTAACAAATATTCAGCTTGGTCTCTTCTGCCCCTACCTCCAGACCTTTCTGGGGCATATTTTAAAAACTTCATTATGGTTCCATTGACTTTGCACTTCGAGGCTCCATAGTGATTCTGTAAAACTGACTCTGAAATCAAAAATATGAATCATAAGAATACAAAAAGAACTGCTGCAGTTTGATTTTCTTCACTCTGAGCCCTTAATATTTGGACACAAAACAGCGATCACTTCATTTTAATTACACACTAACAGTCTGTTCTACAAAATACGCCAAGGTTAAATCGGCATGGGGTCGAATCGTCTCCGTGCAAATTGGCCTATTGGGTCGAATGACATCGGGACGAAACGTCTGAAACCCACTTACTTGAAGTTTACATTATACAATGGATAAGTTTCTGTTAATTTTTCAACAAACAGAATTCGGACATAATTTTTAAACACAGAATGCATTTAATAGAATGTTATTTGCAGGCGTAAGACAAAGAAAATAGAATACTTGATTTGAATAATGGCGCCGACAAGGTTTTCTTGAACACACACATAATTTTCAACTCTTAAACCAGTCGTGGGAGAAAAAAACAAATGATATCTATAAACAGAACAATGACAAGTATAGTATGTTAGTATAATATCGTTGTACATACCTTCAAACTAATGTTTTCTCAATTTCTAGACTAGATCTTCGTCAGCGCTTTAGAAAGTCGAGGTCAGCACTGTGCGTTTCTGAATGCGTCACGCACGCATGCGCAGTTTCTAAACGCGCGAAAAGCACTTTCTAGAATGTTCGTTAGAGAATATTCAAAATAGTGAGAGAGTAACAGTTTCTATATTTCATAGTCAATAGAAAATATTTTGGGCATACTTTAAGTGAAGATAATATACCATCTAAATAATCGCAATATTATAAAAAAATATAAAAACAATTTAAAATATACTACAACCATTATCAACGTTGTTTCAACGTCGGTTATCAACATCCGATGATAAAATATTTATTTGTGGTTTAAAATTGGTTGATCAACGTACTGTCTCATTTTCAACGTTGTAACAACGTTGAATCAACGTCGTGTGCCTGCTGGGACATTACAGATAATTTTGATCTACATGTATATTTTTTACTATTTTCTAAATGTTTATCTCTATTGTTAAACATGTTCTCTAAACTTATATTAACAAAAGCTTGATTTTGTGGTCCTCATAAATAAGCAATAAGAATTATGTATCTTGGTAAAGAAACTAATGTGGCACTTTTTGTAGGATTCTGTACGCTATACGGACCATCAAACAATAAAGTCTAAAGTCCAATGCGGCTGCCGCTCAACCACGTCTAGGGTCATACTAATCGCATTCTAATCGTTGACCATCCTTCGACAAATTTATGACATGGACGCCATATATTTATATAAAGTAAGATCTTAATAATATGACTTATGAATTTATAAACGTGTCTTTACCTTGCCTAATATCCAGTTAGGTTGTAAAAATGTTGATAAGTTAGGTAACACACAAAACACTCCAACACAAAAATCAGCAATTGCAAGATTAGCCAGCAAGAAATTGGTCATACTACGTAATCGAGGACTTCTAGCAATAGCAAACAATACCATAGCGTTTCCTGAAAATACACCAAGACATAGTTTATTAGTTTGAAACATTAGCATTCGATGTGGAAGGCTCAATTTCCTGTAAGGTGTTGATGGCTAGATTTGTAGCTGTGATCTTCATTCTTACATCACATGGAAATCTCACTAAATGAAAAATGGTCTTTGTCCACTGTTAATACTCACTCTTTTATTTCAGGCTTGTTCTACTTTACTTATCTTTCAATTTGTTAATTTATTATATGTTTTTCACTATGTAAATATTGTAAATAACTTGTAGATGTTTTATAAGAGGTCCACATGGAAGATTGGATTTATCCAAATGTGTAGCCTCATTAAATAAAGTCTTTATTATTATTATTAGGCCTATTATTATTATTATTATTATTATTATTATTATTACAATTATTCTTTTTCAACAAATATACTATTATAATTTTATAATGTCAAGGTCTCAAATGGTGTCTTAGCAAAAGTTTTAATTTCCAGATTTGGAAAGATACGAGTAATATCTTCTCTCTGGTATTATCTAAATGTCACTGATACATCAACAGGAACTAAGTCTAGTCTTAAATATGTTCTATCGTCTCACTTTCAACACTATAATTACAGTTGTAGTATGTTCTATCTAGTATTTAATAATGTCAACATAGTGTATTTTGATTTATTAATGTGTGGTAATATCGGGTAAGATCTCCATTTACTTCCTAAATTATCTTACATCCAATAAATACTAACATTAATGCACATTTACTGCAATTTTACTGCATAATTGAAGGTTTTACCACAAATTGTCGCAGTAGATTTCTCAGATAAATAGATGATACTTTTTTGTATCTCTTTTTGAACTTGCTAAGTGTAGAAATGTTATCAAAGCCATTAAATGCAAGGACAAATGTCTGATTTGTAGAAGTTAACTATATGTTCTAAAGTTTTATGAATAACTGTAGAAATGTTGATTTTCCAGTAAATTACTTTCTTACATTAAACAAGAAATATCTTTCCAAAGAGTCATTTGAAAAATAAAAGTAATATTCTCACAATGAATCTCATATTTGCGAATATTTACGATTCATATTCACTGTTTAGTTATATCGCCAGGAGCGTAACACGTAGAATGTATAATCAATTAGCAAGGTAAGTTACCTATAATACACAGGGTAAATAATCAGCAACTACTGTCCGTGTTGCGTACCTGTTTATTACAAATAACCAATGGTACCATATCTTCTATCCATTTCTCTATACCAGATGAGTATTTCATTGAACAAACAGAAATGGTAGAGCAAATTGTATTTGTTAAACTATAGGCTGGCTTAGACAGCTGCGCCGAAAAAGCCAAAGAAACATTAGCGCGAATTTAAGATTTTTTTTAAAATCACGAGTCGACTCACGTTCAAGGTTATAGTTACGTTTTAATAATTACAATATAAACGAAATACTACAATCTGATTGGACAAAAGCGAACACGTGACTTGAAAAAATGTGATTTCATTGTTGTATAAACGCAGTTGCTTACAAGATCTCATTAATATTCATGAAATTAAATTACGTCATTCATTATCGGTACTAATTTCATGAAAGCAAAATCTATTTTAGCGCTGTCACATGAAACGATGCAAACGACAGCTTTGCATGTCAATAAAAGAAGTAAATTATCAAAAACATGAAAAATGATACGATAATATCATATTGAAAATAAAATAAGAAATAAATGTTAACCGGAATGAACGTTCCAGTTTCACTTTCAGCTTTACTATAAAGAGTTGACCAAGACCTTGATAAACGCACGGGAATAGCGTAAAACTTTCAACTTGTTTACACGTTTGTTTTAAGCTACACAATCGTGTTTTTGCCTTTATACAAATTAAAATCCATTTACTAACATTTCTTTGCATTATTGCTTCTGTAATGACATTAAAATCTTGAAAAATTGCATCGAAGCGGAGACCAAAATGGCCGACGGCTGGCATGAAATACCTGTTAACCAACAAGATTATTCAGCACTACAATGCTTTGGCTCTTACGCATTAAAATATAGTTCTTGATATTAACGCAATTTATTGTAATTTAGTCGAAAAATTTCGCCTAGAGAGGTTGTAATTATAAGGATTGAAATCATAGAAACTGACTTTCATAAAAAATAAATGTCATTTTGCTGATATCTTATTTCAGCATATACGCCTTCGGCGCTTATGCAAATTAGATATCAGCAAAATGACATTTATTTTTCGATGAAAGTCAGTTTCTATGATTTTTTAAAATCCTTAAGTATGTTCTAATATTATTACACTTTATATAGTTTGGTTTACTAAATGTGTGGTAAAATTATTTGATGAAATCATGGCCTTAGTTAATTTTCGTCTGGTTTCGTAAATAATTTTACTGCTGCACATGTTAAGATTCTAATGGAAAATGCCTCTCGAAAATTGGCTGATGCATCCTTCTTCTAATTTCCTATTCCTTTAAATTTGTTTTTTCTGATAAACGTATTTAATCCTTTTACACTTCATGTTAACATACCCCAGATTCTAAGGACAATTTGGTTAAAATAGAGGAATCAGTGACTCGTATTCACCGAAATCTTTCTCCATCAGTGTTGGCACCGATTTAAGTAAAAGATAAGATAATGACTTCTCTCTTATAAATCAACAGGAACTAAGTCTAGTCTTATTTTTTTGCCATCTTCTCACTAACAACATTATAATTACGGTTTTGGTATGTTCTATCTAGTATCATAATGTCTACATAATGTATTTAGATTTATAAATGTGTGATGATATCACATAAATACCCAGTCGCTTCTTTAATTATCGTATTTTCAATAAATACTTCATTAATGTATATTTTACTGCAAATTGCTGCAGATATCTTAGAAAAAAATATTAATTTCCTTTAAAAGGTTTTGAAACTTGCTTACTTTAAAAAATTTTTAAAGCCATTTAACACAAGGACAAATCTCTAATCTGTTATAGTTGTTCATATTTTATAAATGTTTCATGAATAATGGTAAAATTGCTGATTTTACAGCTAATGACTGCTGCACATTTAAAACAAGGACAAATTACACTATAGGGCCTTTTTGGCTTCTCTATTACATTTAAAATGCCACCAAAACATTAACGCGCATTAGTATTAATATTTGTCTTAAAAAGTACGTGTCGACTAATGTAATGTTTAAGGTTATGTTTACCATGTTAGTTTTTTCTACCATTTAAAATAATTAACACTGAATGTATGTGGGTTTCGAAATGCTTGGTAATATCATATCATGACATCATTACCCCAATTATTTTTGTCTCGTCGACGGGTTCGTAAATGAATTAGTTTAGATATTACTGCGATTTCAGCTGCACGGGTAAAGCTTCTAATGCAAAAGGCTTCTCGAAAATGGGATGATACAGTTTTAAAACTTCTCCCTAATTTGAATCTGAAGAATACATTTAAGCCTTTAGGTGCAAAAACAAATCATAATCTGTAGAAACATTCCGCATAGTATCTGTTACACATACATGTAGATATGTTGTTTATAATATTTCCCTAAAATTGATCAGATCTTAAATTATGACGAGATAAAAATTTCTGATGCTACAATTTCACAAATAGGCATATATATGTTCTACCGTTTGATCTTTAAGGTATTGCATTTTTATATGTTTAAAAAGAAACAATATTTAACTCAATCGATGTATTCAAAATCATTTAATATAAACAATATTTGTTCCAACCCACAGATACTCCACTATCCTATACACTGCTCTCAGATAGCCAGACTGGTTACATTTGCAAAAAGGAAATGGAAACGATAAACAATCAACTTGCTATCTTAAAAATGAAATCATCGTCGATTATCCCACGTTAACTTACTCCGCATTGCTGCGTTGTGAACCGTGGGCCATTTGATTAGAAAAAAATATCGTAATTATGAATAATAAATGAGGCAGTTTCATCAGTTCCGCAAAGAAACCACTGCGGAAAACTAGCAAATAAAATTACGCAACCATTTATTAGAAAATAAACATGTGCGTTGATTTCTAGTATGAAAACCCCAGTATGACGTCATTGTTATTGGAGAGTATTTAATTGTTACACGCGATTTCATTGGAAGACGATTGGTTTCTACAGCCTCATGCATATGCATTAAAACGAGATTTTGCCAGTCAAATTGCCCACGGTACGTATGGAGTGTAACGGAAGAAAATACTGTGGTAGCCGACGAGGAAATGAAATATAGAACAGTACAAAGTGAAAACTATATGCTATTTTAAACACATATCATTAATACTTAATGTTGACAACATGCAAATTCTAAGAATAATTTGCATTAAATATAGAAATTAATGGCAAGTTTTCACTTTAACCTCTTTAAGTCGGTGTCTACATCGATTTGGATCAAACTGCCTCTCTCTGGCATCAAAATTGTCATTGATACATTAGCAGGAACTATGTCTAGTCTAAAATATTTCCTATCATCTCTAAACATTATAATTACAGTTGAAATATGTTATATCGAGTATTATAATGTCTTTATAGTGTCTTTTGATTTATAAATGTTTGATGATATCACATAATAGCTCCATTTGCTTCCTTAATTATCCCTTTTACGATGGTATCAGAAAGTTGAATGATGCATTAGTGCAACTTCTATCAAACAGTCATGCTATTTCTTATAGCCTATACAAGCATTGCATTGCAAAGGCTTATTACAAATTGCGAGATCGTTTTAAAACATCAGGAGGTAACACTTATGGTGAGACAAAATCAAATAACATTGATAAAATGTTAAATGTCATAAAACATTTGATCATAGCGACATTTTCGTCAACTTCCTATAAATGAAATTTTTTGTAAATATTTTAATGAACATTAATTTTATCATTAAGGTTACACACATTGCATCAGTTTGCTTAATTATATGGTTAAGAGAAATAATAATGAACCAATATTATGATTATAAAAAGAATTTATTCACAAAGTTTATGTTAAAATTCTTGTAATATTAATGAGTACAGATAATGGACCTTTCCATGGTTTAACATATTGGTAAATTCAACAAAGGTTTACAGTTATAATTGGTCCCAAAAACAATGTGTTAACAAAAGAGTACATGGTCATGTTTTTAGGCAATTGTATTGTCATTCAAATAAAAAGGGTCACACATAAAATGGTAAATTCCAATTATTTGTTAAATAAAAAATCACAATCAGTATTACCATAAATAATGCAATGAAAAAACTTACAAGACGAAGTGATATCTGCTTTGTAGTAAATGTTTAACGAATTGTTCGTGCATTGTCCAGTTGGTAGAGACCATATCTTCAAATACACGTTAATAAGCATTTACACACATTACAAGAATACTATATCGTACCTATATAAAGCATATAAATGGCATATTCTAATAATCCCGTTACTCGCAATGTCATAGAATTTTCAATTAAAGATATGTGACACATGCGTGTCAAAACGGCTAATAGCTTTCATGATTTTGACGAAGACGATGGTGATTTCAAATTTCCAATTCTACGCATAACACGCAAATAGAAAACTGTTAAAGAAGACAGCGAATATTCTATTATCAGTTTTATAGGAAATATAATATACTACTATTCGTATGTTATTACTAAAAGGAAGGGCACGCTGTTTGAATACAATGGTATCTCACAAGATCTTATTGTTGTAAATGCTTTCATGCAAGGACAATTCATTATGTTAAATGGCAAAATGTATTTTCTAAATATACATGTTATTTAGTTGTTGTTTGTTTTGGGGTAAACGGCATTTCAACTCAGAAATATCATGTTAAACAAAGATGGTCAATCCGGAATTGGTTATAGATCAGAGCCCTTAATACTATAAACCGTATTTCCCATTATGCTAATTTTACACACCGCTTCCTTTGTTTAGCAGGGATTAATATATTTCGGAACCACCTTGTAAAACAAAATATTTCCCGTGAGCGAGTTGTTCTTCTTCGCGTCAACCTGATCACATGAAAAAGATTAACCTGCCCTTGTGAAATTTTAATTCGTGTAATCAATCTAAAGCAGTATTTACGTGTTAAAAATAAACACGAACTGTTTAATTTTGAAATATTGTCTTTACTTCAAAACTTATTGAATTTCTATGAAATATTTTTTACAAAACTTAATCATTTCGGAAATATATACAGAACTTGGATTTCTTCAAAAGAAATGAAATGTGAATATGATGTATTAATACATGTTATTATGTTAGTAGCGACGTTACCCATCTAAAACACACCACATTCTGGCTCATCGACTTGCGATATTGCTACCTAATTAGATATGATCGAGAATAAGTATGTAAAAACAACATTGCTCATGACTATGTCCATGTAAGACAGAAAATTGGGTAATTTGCAAAAGATGAGATAATGGCATTGAATAAAAGAACAAAATACTAGCATGAATAAAAATTCCTCTCATAATGTCGCTATACAAATGCTACATTGTATATAGCTATATAATCGTGTACATCTATTTAAATTTTGTCGCAGTACGTCTATTTAAATTACACTGGGTTTAGCATGTACGATGTCTTTGGGCGCAGCATTGTTACCATGGGAATGCTGAGGTGTTCATCATATGTTGTTTGTGAATTTATTATAATTGCAAAATGTTTCTAAAGATCTCGCAGTTCTATATTTATTACATATTTCCTAAGGTTACAACTTCTCATTAGTGACTTGTTAACAACAGTCACAGGGGCAACAACAAAAAAGAAAATATTTGGAATAACAAAACAAACCTGTCATTAAATCATTTATTAGATTAACACTATTTCATTTGTCGTTGACATGTCAAAGGGGTAAAACCTATGATTTCAAAATCAGAATTTCCAGTCGCGACGAATTATACCCGTCCATACAATTTGTTATAAGGTATCTTTGAGGAAATGATAGAAAGTAATGGTACCTAGAGAAAAATGCCCTGTACTGGTGAGCGACCGTCGCACATAATCTAATTATAAATGTAGATAAATTGCGTAAAATACAAATACAAAAACCCAAACAATATATACGTATGTAAAGTTTAGATTTGGGAATGTTGTTCGTCGCTAAAATTGTCTTTCCTTAGGGTTGGGCACTTGTAAGCACTTCATACTGACGATACTTTAAATGCATTTAAAGCCTTTAAATGTATAATGACGACAATGATGCACTTGTTCATATAAAGTAATGGCTATTGTAGTTGGAATAAGTGTAGTTTTAAAATATTTTTTTAATTTTGATTATGAGTTAAGTTATATACATGTAGGTAAGGAGAAATAAACAATTCATCCATGGGCATTACATTTCATTAAAAAGTTAGAAACAATTTAAGATTTGTCATTTATATATGCTAAAATGCAGTAAAATATTTATAACTATTTAAGCTCTAAATACCATGTAAAATTGGTATTAAAGAATTAAAATTTGAATTTTTTTCGACTTCCGGGAGGAGATCCCTACCGGACCCTTCCCAGTGGCGGAAAAACAAAATTGGCCAGTGGGAACTCTGAAAGGTTAAGGTTTATGATATACATACACTAGTGATATTTTAATTCTGATCATGTCCTCATGCAACATTTCGATCAATCATGGTATATTTGATAAATATAGTTCATTAAGCGTGTTCTAGAATACTGACAGGAGGATCCTTATGTAGTAATCAAACTATTTTAATCAACAGGTCGACTTCGTGATGAAATTAATTTGGAGGACAAGAAACATTCTAATTTCTATCCATAACGATACTTACATTCATTTATCACAAGAAAAAAATAAATTGCATTTCGGTTATCACAAAATTGTCATGAACGTCACAGAGCAGACAAAAAGGCGTATTTCTTTTTCACATCTAAGATGAATATCACGTACGTGACAGACGACAGGGGCTTTCAATAAATTGATTTAGTAGGTATTGATGGCAAATGTTTCATCAGCTTTTACATGCAACAAAAAGAACAAATTTGTAGTCTCAGATTAAGCCACTCTATGTAATATACAGACTAATTTATTTCATTGTGAAAACCTCGATTACCCGACAATGCTTTATGTTATTATTCTAATAATATAACATTTTTCTTATAGATTGTACATGGCATTGGACGAAATCGTGTCGCTTAGATGTCTATTTTTTAATGTCTGGGGTTTTTGAGAAAAAATACTATCATTTTGTGCATTACAAGGCCAGCAGATAATGTGTGAGTAATCTTTTTTTAAGATTAACTCACTTAGAGAACTTTTTCAGACGGTACCATCATATACGATACTAAACTGCCTGAAGAAAATAAATATTTATCATAAAATATAGGACTTAAAACCATTATAATTCGATTGCATTAATAGTATCATCAATTGCTGTCGGCGCGATATAACCTTTCTGTGTTGGTGCGCCGTAAACCCCCCCCCCCCCAAAAAAAAACAACAAGTAATCATTATTGCAATTACTTATCGTCCATTTCCATCGACTTAAAACATATTTGTGTGTCTTAGAAACAAGTCGATACAGACGATAGATGTATTTAACCTTATGATTGTTGGCTTAAAGCAACTGCTGTACATTGCTTCTTTCATAATAACTCTGAATCTTTCTAAATACATTATCTTATAGTCGATAGGGAATGTTAGGATATAAGGCTGCAATAACCAGTTTTAATTATGGTTTTACCGCGGGAAAACATATCAATGTTATTTATTTACGTATAAAGACTGTCAGACATTTACTAACTCTAGTTAGGGAAATGTGTGGGCTACAATTTAGATTAAAGTATTGTCATACACAAGTTTTTGAATTCCCATAAAATTAAACGTCTATGAAACATTGATACATTTCGTATAATAAAGTACAAGACATGTCATATGCAAAATCAAATCAAAACGTCTAGTGACGCACGCGGCTGTACACATGCAATGATGTGATTAACCCTTTAATGCTGAATTTCCACAAATGACTAGTCCGTCTTCGATTTTTAGACCTATCAACTGTCAGTTTTAGGGATTCTATAATTAAAAATTAGACAATGAGCAGTCAAAAGTTTTGTCGGCTGACCTGGCTCTTTGCTTGTTGCAAAGGCTTTCCATATTTGACTCGGGCATTGTAAGGGTAAATGCTGAAAAAATCACTTTAAATTGCCTATTTCAATGTTTAGACCTATAAAGGTTTTTGCTATATGTCAATTAGTTTACTTTAAAACTCATTTAGAACGCTAAATTTCATAAAATTGGAAAACGCGCGATAGTTTTTACTTCGTTTGATAGAATAAACATTTTAACACTGAAGAGCTGCGTCAAAATAGTATGTATTTACAGTCACGTTTATTTTTAAAGTGCGCGCGCACAATGACCTTTTGTAATATCAAATGCACGAGTATGCTTAAGAGAGAGTTTGGACATACGCCTGATGTAATAAATACTGATTATATTTTACAGCATGAATCTTCAAAAATAGATACTTAAAATTCAAGACATCGGTAAAGAAAATCAAAATGATAAAATATTAGTACATGATAACGATTGCAAAACGCAAACATTATACTCATATATTGCAAATGGCGTAAAAATGATCAATAAGGAAATGTGTATTTACACAATTAATGTGTAAACTCATTTGTTTAAAATGCTATAATTCACGTAGTAAAAATCTTTAGGCGTTGACAGTAGTCTCAGATATCCAATGAAGTTTCCTGTAAAATTGCTTTATTTAAGATTACATTAAAATTGAGTGCATATCTCTTTGAATAATTGAAATATACATTTGTAGAACTTCTTCTAATCAAGTATGTCATCTTAATATTTCAAGTGAATCCTAGTTTAATCAAATAACGCACTTGTCCTAAATGGTTCTGTTTTTTCCGGGTTCAAACAAAAATGATTAATGGAATAACATCTAAGAAAGTAAAATCGGCTTTTAATTTTTACGTCAAAACCTTAAAAACAAAAATTAGTCACACTTCCTGATTAGAAATGGTGATTTTGCTTTTCGGAAAAAAATGTCTTTGTTTGTATGTCATGTGTGATGAAACTTGTTATGAGATAAAATTTCGAAATTGATTCAGTGGTCATCTTTCTGATTGGTTTTATGCTCCATGTGACTGTTGATAAGGAGACCTGTTGTGTCCTTACCTTTCCATAATATGTGCTGAGATTCTTTCTTTATTTATTAAACATAATACATGTAGTTTCATACAAACATTTATGAAATTAATATTAATGAACAGGAATTCATTATTAGTCAATATGCTGACGATACTTCATACATCTTAGACAGCTCAGAAAAAGTCATAAGTTCATGATTTTAAAATGATAAATTCTATACGGATACTGCTGACTTAGCTGTAAATGTTGAAAAAAACCCAAAGCAGTATGGATTGGATCCATGAAATATAGTGATAGAATTCTATGCTCAGAACTAGAGTTTATTCGGAAATACGTGATTTTAAAATTTTAGGTGTAACTTTCACCCTTGACCTTAAGTAATATTATAAATTTAAATTATAACTCTAAAATAGAGAAAATCAAATCATTGTTTTCTGTATGGTCAAGAAGAATTTTAACACCCACAGGAAAAATACAGTAATCAAAACGTTAGCATAACCCAAGATAAATAATTTAATTATTGGTTTACCCAATCCCGTCATTAAACATATTCAAACACTTTTCTTTTTTTCTATTGGATAACTTTACAGATAATATAAAAAGAGAAGTTCTAATGCAAGATTTTAAACATTGGTTGATTTATAACGTTTTATGTCCACTTTAAAATTAACTTGGCTGAGAAGATATATTCAATCTGATTAAAACCCGATCTAAAATGTTCCGCTCGCCTACTCGCTAATTAGATCTGGCATTTTCCAAACGAAGGTCACGTTCAGGTGACCTTTTCTCATCATAATATTCATGACGAAATTGTTATGATACGTAACTTGTTTACATCGTCTACGTCACGCAATTTGAAATGAGCCGTCTAATCGCAGACTGTGAATTATACAGCTGTTAAATAAGCTAGCTTGCAAACCTTGGTCTAAAAATAGAAATTACAAAATCAAAATGTTATTAATAGTGTTTCGTCTAGATGAAAGCAACGCATTGATTGGTCGACACAAAGTTCATCTCGACGTGACCTTCCACGGAGACAGTAGAGATCCTGTACGACAATGCTCTACAGGATATCTTTTTACGGAGATTGAACATATATTAAGCAAAATTCATAATCTAAAAGTCTCTTGTGTGCAATTTGCCCCTTGTTAAAAAACTTTGTAAAAATAAATAGACAGGTATAAATAATGATTTCAGGAAAAATGATTGGAAGAGTTACACTTATCATGTGGAGAATAATAGGTACAAAATAGAAGTTCACTCACCCTTGTAGGGAGTGAAATTTTGTGATTGGGTTTGTTCCCTTTATGCCAGATTTTAGAGTTGAAAGTTAATTGATAAATCGATAGTGTGCAGTGTCATAAACCGATAGAAAATCGATATAAGAAAGATGATGACTAAAATATATAGTCGCCCATGGTGTCACACTAACTGATAAGATCAGAAAATAGATTAGTCTTGAAAATGACAAAGGAAATGTTGTAGGCATGGTGTTGCTGGACCTGCAGAAAGCTTTTGACACTGTCAACCATGCCATTCTTATAACCAAACTTAAAGCATGTGGCTTTGGTAACGGCATTTGTCGGTGGTTTGAGTCTTATCTGTCTGAAAGACAACAATTAGTAGATGTGTCTGGAACTTTTTCAAGTAATTCAACTGTTACATGTGGGGTTCCACAAGGTTCGATCCTTGGCCCTTTATTATTTCTTTTATATGTTAATGATATGCCTAGTGTAGTGAAAAACAAATTATTATTATATGCTGATGATTCTGCCATCCTTGTATCTGGAAAGAACACATCTTATGTTGAACAAGCTTTGTCTCATGATCTTCTTTTAGTAAGTCAGTGGTGAACTGATAATAAATTGTCTTTACATCTTGGTAAAACTGAAACAATACTTTTTGGTTCTAAACAAAAACTTAAATCACAAACAAACCTCAATATCTCATGTAATGGTACAAACATTAATGCTACAAGTTCTGTCAAATACCTTGGTGTAACCATTGATCAGTTTTTGTCTTTCCAATCTATGGCTGAGTCAGTTCTTAAGAAAGCCAATGCCCGACTTAGATTTCTGTATCGTAAAAAAGATTTTCTTAATTTTCATACAAGAAAACAACTTGTGACAGCGTTAGTTCAATGCCACTTTGATTACGCTTTCTCTGTGTGGTACAATGGCATAACGCAAAACTTGAAAAACAGGTTACAAACCACACAGAATAAACTAATTAGATTTATATTTAATTTTGATTCCCGGGCGCACATCGGACCGGAACATTTCATTAAGCTAAATTGGTTACCGTTACAGAGTAGAGTTGAACAAATTATGTTGTGCCATGTTCATAAAATTAACCATGGTATTGCACCAGAGTACCTGAAAGAACATTTTTTATCTCAAACTTCTGTGCACTCTTACAGCACAAGATTAAGTACCAAGGGTGGATACTGTATTCCTAGAGTGAAAAATTCAGGAACTAAATCTTTCTGTTACATTGGCTCCAAGCTGTGGAATAACTTGCCTGCAGATATTTCTAATTTAATAAAATATAAACCTTTTAAAGATTCTGTAAAAAACTTTTTGCTTTCTAAAGTAGTCTAAATAATGTGTTCCTGCAAATTTTATAAAATATTTATATAATTTCACATCAACTTTTTATTATTTCCTACATAAGTAATGTGCTTTTATTTATTTTCCTAGCCAGGTATTGGTCTATCAATTTTTAAGATCTCTGTCTTTGAGCATTTGTGATAAACTTTACTGTGTAACATGTGCAACTATTAAATAGTTTTAATTTTCTGTGATATGATACATGTATCCTAGGATTACTGTGAACATGTGTTTACTGTTAACATTATTTTCGCCTCTCCGTGTCATAATACCACATGAGAGTCCACAATGGAAACAAGAGTTCACTCTTTTTTGTGATAACCCTGGTGTTGGTATTTTATGACATGGTTTAATGTATATGTAACTTTTAATATTTATGTATTTATTACTATAGTATTATATTGTATTGTTAAATTACATATGTCATGTTGTATTTTGGCAATACCTAAATAAATCTATCTATCTATCTATTAGTGCTGCAACGATTCACAGGAAAGTCGATTCGATGCGATTCGATACTTTTTCTTTCGATTCGATTTTTTTCGATTCGATTCATTTATTAATATAATTTACTTCAAATATGCATTTATACATTAATTTGAGCTTAAAACTAAATAATATGCACTAACTAAAAGTGTTACTGAAATTTGATAACACGAAACTCGAAAATCTGCTAAATTAATATTTGCTTTTTTCAAGTACGAAATGGTTTGGGTACGAATGTAAAGTTCGCGAAAATGTATTATAATTGTAATTTCGACTAAAAAAGTATAAACAGCATGGAACATAAATTGTAGAAAGATACAGTTCTTGATATACTACTGTACATTTTACATAAACCTACGCTTTGTAGGCAAATATATTGAAATTTGAATCAACTAACATCAAAACTTGACCGGTAAAATTCAATCACACCGACCCAATTTGCGTAGCGTTGGGGCATATACTGTAAATAAATATTTGGAACAGAGTTTCCATGCTACTTAAATCGTAATGGAAACTTTAGAGAAATGTAACAAAGTTAACCCCAGTTTCACTGTCAACGTACTTTGTCTTTTAGGTGAGCCTTTGCTTTTATCGTTATAACTTATGTAAACATGTTAAAAGTCAGTATCGAATCGAAACTCGCGGGTCCCGAATCGAAATCGAATCGGCGCCCTTGCAATCGAGTTTCGATGTATCGAATCGAATCGTTGCAGCCCTACTATCTATCTAGTATATGATAAGGTATTATGTGACTGAGCAAAATATTTACATGATAATTATTGAAAAACTGGAAGCCAGTATTATACAATGCAGGGATTTTATATGACATTAATATAACATGTTATATAAAATCCCTGTACTATGATTGTAGTGTCGTTAGTTAAGTTAACTAAGTCTTAAATTGTAAATTCATGGGAGTTTTGTTTTACAAATGCCTGTATGGTGTAACAACTTTTTTAGGATGGGAAGGAAATCTTATTGGATAAGGGTATTTTACAGCTTTTTTATGATTTACTGTTGGAAAAAATTACTGCCCCAAAGTCAGCAGACAAATTGACAAGAGATTTTAACCTTCCTGAACTCAAATGGAATAATATTTATAAACTTTCATTTGTTCGCACATCTCCTAACTACAGTGGCTTTAATTGAGACTAAACCATAGGATTCTAGGCACCAATAATTTACCTTTTAAGATAGGTAAACGTAATAATGCTCTTTGTTCTTTTTGTAATTCCGATTCAGAAACTATTCTTCATTTATTTTATGACTGTCATGTAACAAAGATATTTTGGTAAAATCTAAAGTCATTTGTAAATGAGTCTTTTAATTTAAATGCTAATTGGAATAAACCTCTTTTATTTAGGGATAAGTTTTGAAAAACTATTGTAAATAATTATTTTTTGTAGTATTCATCGCACAAATCATACTTTCAGATGTTTAGAATAAGAGTTTTTTTTTTCGTTTTAGTTGACATTTTACATAATTCCATATGCAAATCTCATTTCCGAGGTACATTCACCCTATAGACACATTACGTATGAGATAATGAAGTCACAATCTTTACAATCGACAATGCATGCACATATGTCATTAAGACGTCTGCCGTGTCTTCCGAAAATAGAGCATTATGACAGATGGGTAATACGCAATGTTGTCCTTCAATCACTGCATCATATTTACTATAACTACTTTGTGCCACTCCTTCTATTATGATAATAATATGTTTTATTCTTCTTTAAAGCTTTTAGTTCATATTTGACTAATAACCATAACAAAATTTTCTTGAAAATGTTTTTAATTTGCATATTAAGTCGTTTTGCTGTCTAACTAATCGACTTCATCAATTACCTTTTAAAATTGTAAATAACCCTATTGACTAATACTTCTCAGACATTCACACGCTTATATTTTATCTCTATGGAATCATTCCTCATATTGAACATTGTAAAATTTAGTTGTTAAACCGTCACTTGACAATGTTTGCCATGTTTACGTAGAATTATACCTCATCAATCAGACATACGTTTTGTATTTAGTAGGTACATCCTTTAAATTAAACAAATGATCTTTTACAGAACTTAACAAAATATGACCTGTGCATCTATCATTGTCTTGGCAGTTTACATGAAGAACTTTTTATTCCTCAATCGCACATTTTTTGGTCAGCCGTGTTTACGTCATACAGTAGTCGCATTAGGTCCCAGAAAATCGTATACCGTTGGTTAGTTAAAATTCTACTCCATGAGGATTCATCACGGCTGACAATGATTCTGACTTTTTAACAGTTGTTGATAGTTTAATTAATTCGTTTGACAATGGTCGTTTAAGTAGTTGTCTAGGTTCCTTGTAAGGTCCTAAGAAAGTTTTATCATTCATGCTTGTACATGTATATGTAGAAAGCAGAGACAAATTTATAAATAGTGTTGTAATACGTTATACCTATTGCAGTGTCAGTTTTACCTTAATTACAGTGCTTTTATCTATTTTAATTTCAATCAGTCATGTATATCTAATAATATATCTCTATAAAAGTTGCCTGTTGTTTGTTTCCTGTACATTTAATTTCAAACATTTAAATTGTATACTTTGAAACTAAACAGATAGTGTTTATCTGTATGTATACCTACTTTACATTACATCAGCTTCCTAACTAAAGAAGAATTCATAAACTAAGACACGACATATGCTCATCAATATAGCGAGATTGTCTATCATCACATGAGAATAATGTTCCCGAATTTCTCAGTTTATAGTTTATTTAATGAAGAAGTAAATATTTCTCGTTGATAATTTACCTTGATAGTTTGGGTTGATTTGAACATAAACACGTTATGTTTATATTATTAATGGCTAAAATAAAACTTAACGTCATTAAGAGCAATCCTCTAAGAGCACCAACATTCAAATGAAGAGACTGTCAGGCATGGTTTCAGATTTTATGTAACTGTCAGAACTATCTTATTAGTGCCCATATAAAAAGTTGAGATTTTTTATTTCAACTAATCTTTGTTTCAATTGCAACGGATATCAAAATTTTGGGCCAATATTGCCAAAATATGTCTCTAAAACTTTCCAAATTTTTTATTTGAAACAAAACTTGTGTCCAAAAACTATTTCATGTTAGCCTTTTCTTTTTTTCTCTATATGATTAGCTAAAATACAATTCTAATTGCAAACTATAAACTGTGCTTTTTATATTTTTATGTTACCTTACATTTAATTTCAAATTGTTTCAAACGCTTTTCTCTAGTTTAATTTTTTCCCCACTAAAACAAATCAACTAGAAATCAAGGCAAATATATTTCAAAATTTCAATTCAGAAAACCCTCGTTCTGTTCAAATAGATTATAAGATGATATAAATAGTTTTTTCGTCGTATTACTATATACTTCAACACATATCTAATTAATGGACTTGAAAGAGGTAAACTCATAAATATCACTTATTGGTTGAAAGATGGTAAAACCACATGGGAATGTATGTCAAATTTTGTCGAACACCAGCTGCGGAACTCTTCAGGATCAACGTTCTTTATATAATTTTTATTTACCTGGGAGCTCTTTCATCGCTCACCAGTGGTACAGTGTGTGCCTTTATAACTTGTTTATTGAATCAATACCTGTTGTTATGTCAGGAATGTAAGAAAAAATGTAAGTTTTTAACTAGAATGGACTTCAATTGCTATCTGATGATTTAAAATACTCCCTTGAGTTAACTCATTTAGGAGTTTGGTGTCATAGGAAGATCAACAAAGATGATAAAATAAGAGTTAATTCGCAATAGGTTCAAAATATGTCAGCTGTTTTCACACATATTGATTGTTTTCGGAATCTAGGGCAAAGTCATTAACGGAAGCGGTATTTGTAATATGGTGAATATATATTGTATCGAAATAGGTATTGAAGAATTTGTTGAATTCATTAAATGTAGAATATAACCGAAGTAAACTCTCTGGTGTATTTAAGATGTGAGCATGTGTAAAACAGAAGAGTTACTTAATATGACTGTGAAATATGATTTATCTTAATATTTTTAGCAACATTTATTATTGCGGTCAAGATTTTTATTGAATCAAAATAAAGGAAATAAAAGTGTGGTTGTTTACCTATTTAGTATTTTATAACAAATAATCCACAAGGCAACTTGATAAAGAACAATTTTGTATCTATAGTTGATTGATTTATTTGGACCTATTCAATAGCACATATTATATAAGATTTTTTTTGAATACGAAATAAAACAAACATAGTACTCTTTAAAAGACTTAAACCCATAATTAGTGTTTTTCAGATTTTTTATGATATTGTCTTGTTTTTTTTTCAATAAAGGGTTATAAGAATACAATAGAAATCATATTGCATGCTTGGATAATGTCTGTTATCACTGATATCTAGAGATTCATAAACGGTCTCTGTCACGCAATTTATTTTTTATTCAAGAAATTCAGTATGCATTAAAAATGCTAGATCCATATTCATAAATAGAAAATAAAAGCCTTGTTCATAGCACGCCAACATAATTATTTCTTTACATTGTTTGAGTGACAACAGTGGTTATTAATTTTATTATCGGTAACGTAATCCGTTGTGACACTGTTTTATGACTCATATAATACGCAGCAGATGGATTATTTTTTTCTCATAAATAATGATACTATCTGGAGAAATTTGGTACCTTGCATATAATTATACCATTATGGTCTGTATCATTTCCAGAAATCATGCTATGTAACTATATTTTTGCATTCGTAGCAAAGAAAAGTAGCTCAATTATATATCATGTTCAGGAAAATATCTTAAATTATTTAAACTGAACAAGCACGTTATTTTAAAAATACTCTTTTTGTCTACCAGATTGTAATCATGATATAGAAATATTCGTTATTTGTCACTTCAAGGATTGTTTTTGGTATTTTTTGAAGATTAATATTGGTGTAATTATGTACATTACAATGTTTGTTTGAGTATAACGACGCTCAAACACATGTAATATTACATCTACATAATTTAACCATTATCATTAAAAGTTAGTAGTTAAACATAAATATGATAGTTAAATATTTATTTTGAAGTTTTCTTATTTTCTTTCAGATAATTAATTATGTAATGCATATGATAGAGTTGTTATTAAATTGATATTGGGAAATATAATGATAGTAATGTGAAGTATTGTATGGGGCTCTTGTAATATTTTAACAATCATTCAGTTCTATTGCGGCGGTTAGACGTTTTATGTTTTATTCTCGGTCTTTAGATAGGCCTTTTAAATCTCTGAACCTAAGTTTTAACCATGTTAGAAACACATACCCTCGCCAGTGGCTGACGTTTACTATACTTGATACATAGGTAGGCCAGAAACGAGCGTAGAAAATATTATGACCAAGCCCTAACGCGAAAGTATTTAGGTCCTGCTCGGGTTTCAACGATACCACCACCGAGGTCGTAGTCAGCTGCGTAACCGACTGAGTTAACCAGGCGGGTTATAATGATATATGATGGGTTTTTAAGTTTAAACATACATTTGTATATGTCGACGTTGGAGACATGTGTTTCTCCTGTCTCAAACTTTTTCCGCGGGGCTTGCAGTTGAGCCATGTCTTTAATCGTTATAACGGAGCCTACAATGTTGTACTTGAATAACCTACTAAAGACACAACAACACTGGAAATGACATAGACCGAGAAAGATTTGAAGGCTTAAAGTTTACACTTCAGGGACATTGAAACACTGATGATTGTTAAAATCTAGATTTGGGGTTTTATTTCATTTATACCAGAACTTAGTAAGAGAAGAAACAAGTCAAATCAATTTTTTTAAAACAAAATAGCAATCAACGTTAAATTAGTATGATCTTGCTGTACAACTGTTTTGTACAGTGTTAAGTTTTTTTATGGTTTGTTTCGAAAACAACGTAAGTAATCAAGAGACAAGCCACATTTATCACTGTAAAGTGTTTATACCATAATTAACGTTGATATATCTACATCATTATCTAAAGATAAATGGTTCCAAACTGTCTACAAATGGTTTAGATTTAGGTACAAGTGTACTTCCATAATTTCACTTCCATCAATGTCATAAGAGGTGTTTAGAAAGACAAGCCCCAGCCGGTTATACTTAATGAATAGGCTCTATCTTATTAAATGACACTATTCACTTGACAAGTTGTTAAGTCGTTAAAATTATTCAAATGTAACTGAATGTCGCAAAGTTAGGGAGATGGTAAAGGTATAATTAGTTTCACAAATAATTAGCAATACATGTATATACATAAACTAAGTGCTTAACTGTAAAATGAAATTTGCATATATTTTTGTTAAAGCAAAATAAAAAAAATCAATTGATTGATAAATAGATAGTTTGGACGACTATGAATTTAGCCAGTTTCATGCCATAAACAAGAGAGAGAGAGAGAGACATGTTTTTTTTCAAACGATAAAACAAACTAAAAATGCCATTTATTTCCTTATATACTATGTCAAGTAATTCTTGAGATCTGTATGCACCGTTTTATAGGGAATTCGTTCTTGGTGCTCTACTGGACTCAATGGTTACTATCACAACCTTCATTTTATTGCAAACTTACGTTTTTTGTTCTTCTTATAACAAGTTATTTATTGTAGCAAAATCCAGTCTGAGTTTATCTAGATTACCTACCAAATAAATTTTACCCTTTACCGGCGTCAATTAAATTAACTATATATTAAGGGTCATTATTTTGAATATACAATAATGTAACAAACTGACATAGTTGCGTGCAAAATGAAATAGAAAGGTATGTAAAACAGTTAATACAACGATGTCTAAGTCTGACTAACAAAACGGAATGCTCGAAACATCAGCGTATATATTTTTGAGATTTTTGTATGATATCGCCATTTAATAAATAAATTACATTTTACAATACTTGTGGTCCATATCTCTTTGAATTCTTATTGTGTGTAACGCATAATGGTGTAATCCATATTAGGGATATTGTGATACATGTTTGAATGTATCATCTTTTATTAACAGTTTTAGACAGGAATATTCTGAAGTAAGATGTTATAAATGTTTTTTAAATGCCATACTTTCACACAGAGAGGAAAGTGCACTTACATATGGTCAGTTGGTTATGAAATGGAAAAATGACCTGACAAAAGGTGAAGGTGGGGTACAATTCAAATGGCACCCTCCAGGTGGTCGTAAGGATTATTTAGACAAGTACAATTTTTTAATAATTTTATTGATGAGCGGAGATATTGCAAGAAACCCTGGTCCTGTGTATGATTTAATTAATCCTAATTGTTCTGTATGTACTCGCCGAGTTAATATTAATCATAGAGTTCTCTCTTGTTCTATATGTCAACTATGAACTCACAAGAAATGCTCTGGTGTTGACAACAACACATATCAATAGTATAAAATGTCTGTGACACAGTCGAAATATATTTGTCCTTCATGTATATATAAACCGACACCAAATTCTCAGTCCGATCATATGAACTCTGTTTCTTTAGATATAGATTTAAACTTAAACTTTTCACTTGCAGGAGATTTTCGTCATCTTAATTCAGACAATTGTGATACTGTACTACTTGACAGTTTGAATTCATCTGTAGATATTCTTGTGAAGGATGTGACACCTGATCAGTCGGTGGTGAACAATAGTTATATCAGTGACACTGAACCTAAGGATTATCTACAAGAGATAAGACATCTCCGACAAGATAATAGAAAAAGTCCTATCATTGGTTATCTAAACATAAACAGTCTTAAAAGCAAATTTTCTAATGTTCATGAGATTCTAAGCGAAAAGTTAGTGGATATGTTGATTCTAGCCGAGACTAAGATTGATGACTCTTTTAATAGTAATATTTTTAACTTTCCTGGATATAAGATGGACAGAAAAGATAGAAATCGATATGGTGGCGGACTTTTAGTGTTTGTAAGGGACGATCCTCCTTTCAGAAGGAGAGGTGAATTGGAATGTTCTAGTATTGAATGTATGTGTTATGAACTATCTTTGTATAAGAGAAAGTGGGCTATATTAGGCATGTATAAACCTCCTAGTATGAAAGACTCAGCATTTATTGAAGATATATCTGTGTCACTCGACAAACTGTTATTAAAATACGATCATGTTATTGCTCTTGGTGACCTTAATTTTGATATGAATACAGCTGAAAAATGCAAACCTCTTAACCATGTAGGTGACTCCTATAATCTATGTAATGTAATAAATGGTCCAACTTGTTATATGAAAAACTCAATACCTTCTTCTTTGGATGTTATTCTAACCAATTGTAAACAATATATATGTAACACCATAAATTTTAATTCTGGTATTAGTGACTGTCACAACTTTATTGCTACCAGCATAAGGGAACAATGTGAATCCACAAAACCCAGGTATGTAAACTTTAGATCGTATAAAAATTTTGTTAATGAGTCATTTAATAATGCAATAGCAAACGCCCCATTTCATGTTGCTCACATTTTTGACGAAGTTGATGATATCTATTGGGCTAGTGAATATCTTTTAAAGGAAATCGTTGATGAACATGCCCCATTAAAACAACACAAAGTCAAAAGAAAAGCATCCCCCTTTATGAATAGTGAGTTACGGAAAGCAATATATAAGAAAAAAATGTTACATAATAGATATTTATTTTTTATTCAAGAAATTCAGTATGCATTAAAAATGCTAGATCCATATTCATAAATAGAAAATAAAAGCCTTGTTCATAGCACGCCAACATAATTATTTCTTTACATTGTTTGAGTGACAACAGTGGTTATTAATTTTATTATCGGTAACGTAATCCGTTGTGACACTGTTTTATGACTCATATAATACGCAGCAGATGGATTATTTTTTTCTCATAAATAATGATACTATCTGGAGAAATTTGGTACCTTGCATATAATTATACCATTATGGTCTGTATCATTTCCAGAAATCATGCTATGTAACTATATTTTTGCATTCGTAGCAAAGAAAAGTAGCTCAATTATATATCATGTTCAGGAAAATATCTTAAATTATTTAAACTGAACAAGCACGTTATTTTAAAAATACTCTTTTTGTCTACCAGATTGTAATCATGATATAGAAATATTCGTTATTTGTCACTTCAAGGATTGTTTTTGGTATTTTTTGAAGATTAATATTGGTGTAATTATGTACATTACAATGTTTGTTTGAGTATAACGACGCTCAAACACATGTAATATTACATCTACATAATTTAACCATTATCATTAAAAGTTAGTAGTTAAACATAAATATGATAGTTAAATATTTATTTTGAAGTTTTCTTATTTTCTTTCAGATAATTAATTATGTAATGCATATGATAGAGTTGTTATTAAATTGATATTGGGAAATATAATGATAGTAATGTGAAGTATTGTATGGGGCTCTTGTAATATTTTAACAATCATTCAGTTCTATTGCGGCGGTTAGACGTTTTATGTTTTATTCTCGGTCTTTAGATAGGCCTTTTAAATCTCTGAACCTAAGTTTTAACCATGTTAGAAACACATACCCTCGCCAGTGGCTGACGTTTACTATACTTGATACATAGGTAGGCCAGAAACGAGCGTAGAAAATATTATGACCAAGCCCTAACGCGAAAGTATTTAGGTCCTGCTCGGGTTTCAACGATACCACCACCGAGGTCGTAGTCAGCTGCGTAACCGACTGAGTTAACCAGGCGGGTTATAATGATATATGATGGGTTTTTAAGTTTAAACATACATTTGTATATGTCGACGTTGGAGACATGTGTTTCTCCTGTCTCAAACTTTTTCCGCGGGGCTTGCAGTTGAGCCATGTCTTTAATCGTTATAACGGAGCCTACAATGTTGTACTTGAATAACCTACTAAAGACACAACAACACTGGAAATGACATAGACCGAGAAAGATTTGAAGGCTTAAAGTTTACACTTCAGGGACATTGAAACACTGATGATTGTTAAAATCTAGATTTGGGGTTTTATTTCATTTATACCAGAACTTAGTAAGAGAAGAAACAAGTCAAATCAATTTTTTTAAAACAAAATAGCAATCAACGTTAAATTAGTATGATCTTGCTGTACAACTGTTTTGTACAGTGTTAAGTTTTTTTATGGTTTGTTTCGAAAACAACGTAAGTAATCAAGAGACAAGCCACATTTATCACTGTAAAGTGTTTATACCATAATTAACGTTGATATATCTACATCATTATCTAAAGATAAATGGTTCCAAACTGTCTACAAATGGTTTAGATTTAGGTACAAGTGTACTTCCATAATTTCACTTCCATCAATGTCATAAGAGGTGTTTAGAAAGACAAGCCCCAGCCGGTTATACTTAATGAATAGGCTCTATCTTATTAAATGACACTATTCACTTGACAAGTTGTTAAGTCGTTAAAATTATTCAAATGTAACTGAATGTCGCAAAGTTAGGGAGATGGTAAAGGTATAATTAGTTTCACAAATAATTAGCAATACATGTATATACATAAACTAAGTGCTTAACTGTAAAATGAAATTTGCATATATTTTTGTTAAAGCAAAATAAAAAAAATCAATTGATTGATAAATAGATAGTTTGGACGACTATGAATTTAGCCAGTTTCATGCCATAAACAAGAGAGAGAGAGAGAGACATGTTTTTTTTCAAACGATAAAACAAACTAAAAATGCCATTTATTTCCTTATATACTATGTCAAGTAATTCTTGAGATCTGTATGCACCGTTTTATAGGGAATTCGTTCTTGGTGCTCTACTGGACTCAATGGTTACTATCACAACCTTCATTTTATTGCAAACTTACGTTTTTTGTTCTTCTTATAACAAGTTATTTATTGTAGCAAAATCCAGTCTGAGTTTATCTAGATTACCTACCAAATAAATTTTACCCTTTACCGGCGTCAATTAAATTAACTATATATTAAGGGTCATTATTTTGAATATACAATAATGTAACAAACTGACATAGTTGCGTGCAAAATGAAATAGAAAGGTATGTAAAACAGTTAATACAACGATGTCTAAGTCTGACTAACAAAACGGAATGCTCGAAACATCAGCGTATATATTTTTGAGATTTTTGTATGATATCGCCATTTAATAAATAAATTACATTTTACAATACTTGTGGTCCATATCTCTTTGAATTCTTATTGTGTGTAACGCATAATGGTGTAATCCATATTAGGGATATTGTGATACATGTTTGAATGTATCATCTTTTATTAACAGTTTTAGACAGGAATATTCTGAAGTAAGATGTTATAAATGTTTTTTAAATGCCATACTTTCACACAGAGAGGAAAGTGCACTTACATATGGTCAGTTGGTTATGAAATGGAAAAATGACCTGACAAAAGGTGAAGGTGGGGTACAATTCAAATGGCACCCTCCAGGTGGTCGTAAGGATTATTTAGACAAGTACAATTTTTTAATAATTTTATTGATGAGCGGAGATATTGCAAGAAACCCTGGTCCTGTGTATGATTTAATTAATCCTAATTGTTCTGTATGTACTCGCCGAGTTAATATTAATCATAGAGTTCTCTCTTGTTCTATATGTCAACTATGAACTCACAAGAAATGCTCTGGTGTTGACAACAACACATATCAATAGTATAAAATGTCTGTGACACAGTCGAAATATATTTGTCCTTCATGTATATATAAACCGACACCAAATTCTCAGTCCGATCATATGAACTCTGTTTCTTTAGATATAGATTTAAACTTAAACTTTTCACTTGCAGGAGATTTTCGTCATCTTAATTCAGACAATTGTGATACTGTACTACTTGACAGTTTGAATTCATCTGTAGATATTCTTGTGAAGGATGTGACACCTGATCAGTCGGTGGTGAACAATAGTTATATCAGTGACACTGAACCTAAGGATTATCTACAAGAGATAAGACATCTCCGACAAGATAATAGAAAAAGTCCTATCATTGGTTATCTAAACATAAACAGTCTTAAAAGCAAATTTTCTAATGTTCATGAGATTCTAAGCGAAAAGTTAGTGGATATGTTGATTCTAGCCGAGACTAAGATTGATGACTCTTTTAATAGTAATATTTTTAACTTTCCTGGATATAAGATGGACAGAAAAGATAGAAATCGATATGGTGGCGGACTTTTAGTGTTTGTAAGGGACGATCCTCCTTTCAGAAGGAGAGGTGAATTGGAATGTTCTAGTATTGAATGTATGTGTTATGAACTATCTTTGTATAAGAGAAAGTGGGCTATATTAGGCATGTATAAACCTCCTAGTATGAAAGACTCAGCATTTATTGAAGATATATCTGTGTCACTCGACAAACTGTTATTAAAATACGATCATGTTATTGCTCTTGGTGACCTTAATTTTGATATGAATACAGCTGAAAAATGCAAACCTCTTAACCATGTAGGTGACTCCTATAATCTATGTAATGTAATAAATGGTCCAACTTGTTATATGAAAAACTCAATACCTTCTTCTTTGGATGTTATTCTAACCAATTGTAAACAATATATATGTAACACCATAAATTTTAATTCTGGTATTAGTGACTGTCACAACTTTATTGCTACCAGCATAAGGGAACAATGTGAATCCACAAAACCCAGGTATGTAAACTTTAGATCGTATAAAAATTTTGTTAATGAGTCATTTAATAATGCAATAGCAAACGCCCCATTTCATGTTGCTCACATTTTTGACGAAGTTGATGATATCTATTGGGCTAGTGAATATCTTTTAAAGGAAATCGTTGATGAACATGCCCCATTAAAACAACACAAAGTCAAAAGAAAAGCATCCCCCTTTATGAATAGTGAGTTACGGAAAGCAATATATAAGAAAAAAATGTTACATAATAGATATTTCAAATGTAAAACTGATCGAAATTGGAATGCTTTTAGAAAACAACGTAACCTTGTAGTTGCAATGAAAAGAGAATCTATGCATGTATATTTTGGGAAAAGATGTAGTGGGGGCCTAAATCAAAACATTTTTGGCCAACTATTAAACCCTTTCTGTCAAGTAAAAGTACTCATAAATCTGATGGAAAAATTATTATTAACAAAAATGATACCTTAATCACTGACCAAACTAATGTATGTAACGTATTAAATGATTTCTATGTAAATATTGCAAACAATATAGGCATTCATAGCTCTGTTAATATTGATGAAAAGCATCCAAGTGTACAAGCTATAAAAAGTAAGAATGTAAGTTCTGAACAATTTTATTTTGAACATGTAAATATTCCGTATGTAAATAAGTTACTAAAGTCCATAGATCCCAAAAAAGCTACTGGGGTAGATAATCTACCACCTAGATTGATAAAAGCTGGAGCTGAATCACTGGCAGGTCCACTGACAAAACTTGTTAATACTTGCTTTGACAATGCCTGTTTCCCCACTCCTCTCAAGAAAGCTCAAGTTACGCCCATCTTTAAAAAGGACGACCCCTTTATTAAGAAAAACTATCGCCCAGTGAGTATTCTGCCCACTTTATCTAAATTGCTTGAACAATCAGTGTCTGATCAACTTACGTCATATTTTGATAAAAATATCTTAAACAAATATCTGTCTGCTTTGAGATCTTCATATGGATGCCAAACTACTCTAATTAGACTGGTGGAGGACTGGAAGGCTGCCTTGGACAGACATGAGTATGTAGCTGCCATACTCATGGACCTGTCCAAGGCATTTGACTGTCTTCTACATGATCTGATTGTACATAAGCTTTTAGCCGATGGACTTCTTAAAGCTGGTCTTCTTAAAAATTACCTTTCAAACCGTCAGCAATGCGTTAGACTAGGTGATAACCATAGTCAATGGATGAATATCGATAAAGGAGTTCCCCAAGGATCAATATTTGGACCCCTTATTTTTAATATTTTTCTAATCGATATTTTTTTATTTTATTGAAAAATCTGTTGTTTTTAATTACGCTGATGATAACACGCTCACATACTGGAGCAAAGATATTAATGAACTGTAACGTGTACCGAGCGTGTATCTAATCAGGTAGGTTTATGAATGATTTAAGTTGTAACTCACCCTCTTGTAGGGTCAGTCATAAAGACAATATTATATAACAATTTTCCTCGTCTTGCTTAGACTAATGATTGGACAAATAAATGATACAAAATGATAGGACAGAACAAGAAATAGTCACAGTTAATTACATATATACATATACGCTATCCACAGACACAACTTAATAGATCGAGCTCCAACTTCCAATGAAGTTACAACTTATAGGAGTTCCAACTCCAACATCAACAATTTAGTTCCAACTTACGGACAAACCAGAGTTACAACAACGATCTCTCTTACACTGCGACCCGGTATTAGGGCTAACTTATCTATCACTCTCTTGGGCAAGCGCAATGCTTGAACAAGAACGCGAGTGGGTAGATTTGTAGCGCCAGGTATACTGACAAAGTCCCAGATAATTAAGAGCGATGTTAACTCAACGACGAGTGAACCCAGGCTGGCGATTTTTACACGACTCGTCCTTATATACTGCTCTCCAGGACAATGGAGCGATTTGATTGGCTGGAAGAACTAAACGCTTACCTTACTCTCAGTTTAATAAGCGTCTATGATCAACGTCTTATGACCAATTTTCTGACTGGAAACAACATGCTCCATACAAAATACAACTTTAATCAATCTCAAATCTGAACTAAATATTTAAAACGGTCTAATTACCTCAAACCGGCGAGCTGATTTCTACTTAAATATCTATAATAAACTGTCCGGCTTCTAGTCAATAGCGTATATTAATAAAGGGAAGCAACTCTTCGTAGATAGGCTAAAACTCAATCTAGACGGTATTTTCGTTACACTACCCACGCCTCCGGTTATATGCGTCCTCGCATATTAAGACACTATTAACAATAAAAAAAAATATATTCAAACATAAGTCTGTAAACAAAGTTAACTAACTTTAATAAACCAACAACATTATACATGAAATAACAATAAGTCCACTTCCTGTGAACGTATAACATCTAAACATCTGTCTCTACAGATTTAACCTTGGCTAGAAATCGAACCTCTTAGAACACTTTAAAAAAAAACAGTTATTGCAAGTCATCAGCATCCTTCAGGAGCTTCTACAAGGATCTGATGTATTTTCAACTTTGCAACCCTTCTTTGCTTCTTGTCTTTGATGAAACTGAATTCGTGTGACATGAATTTTCCGAACATCAGATCATCTTCAGAGAGAGATCTTTCTGAGTTATCTTCCACAGTCTTCTCAGTCTGAACATACTTGTCATCAAATGTAGTTTGGCTTAAGTCTCTCACCGGTGTAAGATTTTCGTCCATCTCACTTTCTTGTACACTCTTACACTTCTTGTATTCCTGCCCTTAACATTACTATCTCCACTACTTTCCCAAACATTGATGCTAGCACAATTGTCATGAATATCCCTATTCTCAGCAGATACTTTCTTTACCTTTACTGGTGCCATTACAGGAGCAGGCATTGTCCTCTTTCTAATTGTACGAGCAAGTTGCAACGACTGCTCAGACGGATTGTCTATCAACGTGTCAGATACAGAATGGTTGTTCTTATCAATGTTCACTATGTTATTATTGTCATCGGTATCTTCCTTTTCCGACGTTTCTTCATCACCCACAACTATCTCTGGATCGCTATCCCATTCCGAATTACTCTCGCTTTCACTCGTGTCTCCTTCTTTACTGGTGGAGGTCATTTCTTGCAAACTTTTACCTTTCTTATCTACGTGAGCCCGTTTCTTGTGCTGGTTCATGTATGCTTGCTTCTTGAACAATGCGCCACATTCATCACACTTAAACCTTGAAGCAGTGCATTATGTCACATGCTCCCCAAAATTCTGATGTACGTCTATAACGTCCTTGCAGATTGGACATAAGGTTGAGGTAACTTTCCTTGGGGTATGCTTGGTCTTTGCCATACTGAAAATAGAGCAAACAAAGTCTTGTAAATATAAGGGTTTCTTAATAGTTCTGCCATATCTGTTGGTTACAACTTCCTCATCATCATCCACATTATCATTATCACTCATAACTACATCTTCAAGACATGTGTCTTGAGTTTCGCCATCATACATTATATCGGTAGCGACAGGCTCAACATGTTCGATTTTATCATCTTTCTGAAACAGATTTTGGTCTTTCAACTTTCTTATACGATTGACATGTATAATTTGTGGTTGACCAGTTCGACCACACGTAACCTTATACAGAACATCAGATAACTGAGCTACAACTTCATAAGGCCCTCGCCAAAATGATGTAAATTTGGACGAGCATCCAACTTTTTTAACAGGAAAATAGACAAGAACTTTGTCACCAGGCTTAAAAGTCTCATAACATATCTTAGCATCATGATACCTTTTCTGTTTCTGAATAGATTTACCTGTGTGATTTCTTACCAAATTATGAGCTAATTCCAGTCGTTCCTGTAGCTCCCATACCCACCGTGTATGTGGTATTTGTTTTACGACATTTGGTAACCCGACTGCTATATCCAATGGGGTGGATGTTTCTCTACCTAACATAAGTAAGTTTGGACTCATACCTGTTGTTTCATGTTCTGTAGCCCTATAAGCCATCATAACATATGGAAGTTGGTCATCCCAGTCTTGCTGATTTTCTTTGACATACATACTTAACATAGTAGCTAAGGTTTTATTGAACCGTTCCACCATACCGTCAGACTGGGGATGATATGGTGTGGTCCTAGTTTTCTGAATGTGTAATAAATTACAAACCTCGGTAAATAGTTCGCTTTCAAACTGTCGCCCCTGATCAGAATGAATGATCTGTGGTACTCCAAAACGACAGATCAATTCTTCCACAAGAATTTTTGCGACGGTTCTGGCTTCCATGTTTATCATTGGGAAAGATTCCGTCCACTTCGTGAAGTAGTCGGCAACAACCAGGATGTATTTATTGCCTTTTTCAGTTCGTGGCAATTCGCCGAGTATATCTATGGCAATCCGCTCGAATGGATAACCAGATCTCACTACTTGCATTGGCGCTTTATAACTTGGGATGGGGCCCTTTCTTTTCAGACAAGATTCACAGCCCGATATATACGTTCGGACGTCATGTTGAAGTCCCGGCCAGTAATATTTTTGTCTAATTTTACTCAAAGTTTTAGTTACGCCAAGGTGTCCTGAAGCTGGAATATCATGGGAATACTTGAGGATTTTTCTCCGCAATTGCATTGGAACTATCACTTGCCACGACACAATGTTTGTGCCAAGAACGTCCCATCTTCGAACGACTAAGTCATCCCTAATTTCCAATCTGTTCCATTGATTCCAAAGAGACTTCAAATAGTTACTCTCACTACCAATAGTGTTATAACTCGGTCTCTCATTCTTATTTAACCAAGATTTGACAAGAGATATATCATGGTTATCATCCTGGGCTTCTTTTATGGACATTTCTGTTAACTCATTTAACGATTCTTCTTGGGATTTTAATTCAAGGTGGAGTATTTGACTATTGAGATTTGACCCCTCATTTGGAATTCGACTCATACCATCAGCATTACCGTGCAATCTCCCAGGCCTGTGTTCTACACTGAAATCGTATGCTGACAAAACTTCTAACCATCTGGCAATTTGGCCTTCAGGATTTTTAAACTGCATCAACCAACGGAGGGAACCATGATCAGTTCGGATGGTAAACTTCTTACCATACAAGTAATGCCGAAAATGTTTAACAAAATGAACCAATGCCAATAGCTCCTTTCTCGTTACACAATACTTTCGTTCGGCCTTCGTTAAAGTACGACTGGCATATGCAATAACATGCTCTTTACTATCAACCTTTTGAGACAGAACCGCACCAATTGCGAGATCACTTGCATCCGTATCTAAGATAAAAGGTACGTCAAAATCTGGATGAGCTAAAACTGGAGCTCGTGTCAAAAGTTGTTTCAATTTATTGAAAGCGTATGTGCATTTGTCGGTCCAGACGAATTTCTTACCTTTCTCGGTCAACTGATGCAATGGCTTTGCAACTTCTGAAAAGTTACAAATAAACTTACGGTAATAACTAGCTAAACCCAAAAATGAACGAATTTCTTTGACATTATTTGGGACAGGCCAATCTTGTACGCACTTAATTTTCTTTGGATCTGTTTTTATACCTCCAGAAGAAATAATATGACCGAGAAATTCTACCTCTTTCTTGAATAATTGACATTTTCTGGGTTTTAGCTTGAGATTAGCTTCATCTAATCGATCAAATATAACACAGAGATTCTGTATCATTTCTTCAAAAGTTTTTGCTATGACGATTATGTCGTCTAGATAAATTAAACAAATTTGCCAGTGTAATCCAGCAAGAACTGTTTCCATTAATCTCTCAAACGTTGCCGGTGCGTTGCAAAGACCGAATGGCATAACTTCGAATTGAAATAAACCTTTTCGTGTTGCAAAGGCGGTCTTAGCTTGGTCATTCTTGTCTATTTCAACCTGCCAATATCCAGAACTTAGGTCTAAAGATGAGAACAAATTTGCACCTGAAAGTTGGTCAAGAGATTCATCGATTCGTGGCAACGGGTATGCATCTTTGATTGTTTTAGCATTCAACTGTCTGTAGTCCACGCAGAACCTATATGAACCATCTTTCTTTTTAACCATAACTACAGGACTTGCCCATGGACTTACAGAGGGTTTGATAATTCCATTATCAAGCATATCATCAATTTGATTATTCACTTCGTTGTTCATATGTTCAGGTATACGTCGAATTGGTTGTTTAATCGGTCGAGAATCTCCAGTTAATATTTGATGTCGTATGACTCCGGTCCTGCCTATATCACAATCATTTGTTGAAAAGATATGTGAATATTTGGACATCATTTTTGCTACGTCTCGAACCTGTGTATGATCCATTCCTGTAACTGTGTTCTCAAATAACTCCTGCATATGAGATGGAACTTGTTCTACACATGTCGATTTCCCCTTTCTTCCAGTCCCAACAAGATCAACTGGACAGAGAGTTGCTAAATTTGTACCAGGATATATTACTTGAGAAATTTCTGATGTATTCATTACGCGGAGCGGTATCTTTTTATCTATTTGTACAACACATTTTGCCACCAGACCTTGCTCTCGAGACAATATTCGCTCACTCGATTCAGTCATGTATAGGCCCTTAGCAAAATTTTCAGCTGCGACTTTACCCTCAGTTATTATTTCAGATCTTGGAGGTACCTCCACTCTTTCGGCAGCAACAACTCTATAGCAGCCAATCTTACCTTCACAGTTTAACTGAATTCTTTGTGTTCCCATTACCAATTCCCGTTTAGCAACATCTACTATAATGTTCATCTGCGTCATGACGTCTAATCCGCATATAACATCAATATCGATATCTGCTACTATGACATCTACGTTACTTTTCTGACCACCTATTGATACGGTGACAACTGTTTTCCCTTTCACATTTAATGGAGTTCCAGAAGCAGATACGATATCTGACTCGAAAAGTTCAAGCTTAACCGGTTGTTGTAAGGAGTCAATAAACTTAGAAGATATAACTGTCAGAGTTGCACCAGTATCAACCAAGCAGTTGGTGACAACACCATTAATTTCTGCATCAACGAACAGACCAGATCCCGAATTACCCGACGAGTTAACATTTGGTGAAGATGATTGATTATGGTTTGACCTTTGTTGTCTGTTTCGACAGTCAATTTTCTTATGACCATATTTACCACACTCGTAACATTTTATCGAGAATTTATTCCCCGGCCTTCGTGGTTGGTAAATGGGACCTTTATTTTGGACGGGGGGAGTGTTGTAACTAGTCCTTTCATGATTTCCGTTATTTACAGGATTCGGATTATTGTATTGTTTATCCATGTTTGACAAACATTGTTTCATTTCGGCTATAGAAGCTTTCATAAGCTGTAACTCGGCATCAATCATAGGACTTGAAGTTTCAGCTGAAGATACAGCTCTCGTGTAGCCTTGTAAACCATTAGTTTGCTCGGCTCTTTGAAATGCTTCAAGTTCGACCGCGTGGCGCAAGGCTTCATTTAGACTGGATGGTCGAGCTTGCTTTATTCTAAGTCTCATATCTGTACTAACTAATGAATCAATAAATTGTTCCATGGCTAAGGTTTCACGAACATCGCTTGGAGCCGAAGGATAGGCAAGGTTAGTTAGCCGTCTAATATCTTGCCCCATTTCAGACAGTGTTTCAGTAGCACGCTGACGTCTATCACGTAACTGAGCTCGATGCAATTCAGTTTGATTAGGCGGAGCAAATCGTTCTTCAAGTGCTTTGGATAACTGTTCGAAATCTTGTTTGTTATGGTTTAAATTACCAAAGACACCCTGAGCCGGACCCCTTAAAGAGACAGCCAAGTACAACCCTTTTTGTGTTTCGTTCCAACCATTTATTTCACTACAGGCTTCAAAGTGAGCCTTGTAATCGAGCCATGAACTCGTGCCATCAAAAGTTGCAGGCTTAATATATGATTTTGATTGTTTTGGACTTTCAGTACTTTGATTTTGTGAGGTGTCTGTTTTTGTAACTGCGGACGGTAATTTAGCCGATTTTTGTCTTTTTGTCACAAATCTATCCCAGTTAGCTAGGGAAGTTTGCTTGGCTTCCGTCTTATCATATTCTGAGTCTGAAGCTGGTGCATGTGGAGTGCTACATGCTTGTGGCGTGATATGCTCATGCTTTACAGACCCAACAGCCTGGTTTGAAAGATTCAATTCTTTCATAGACGAATTGACTTGGTTTTGCAAAGTTTCTATTTCCAGCTTCAAATTTAATATCTTATTTTCATGCTTAAGTTGCTCTATGTAACTGGCATATTCAGACATATCTTCTGTCGACCGTTGAGAGGCCATGGTGTGACTATGTGAGTTATAACTTTTCAAATACAAAGGCTCAAATATTTACAGAACTCACCTACCTGCAGTACAGTATATGTACTAGTGATGTATCCCACCGCGCTGCCACCAAATTTGTAACGTGTACCGAGCGTGTATCTAATCAGGTAGGTTTATGAATGATTTAAGTTGTAACTCACCCTCTTGTAGGGTCAGTCATAAAGACAATATTATATAACAATTTTCCTCGTCTTGCTTAGACTAATGATTGGACAAATAAATGATACAAAATGATAGGACAGAACAAGAAATAGTCACAGTTAATTACATATATACATATACGCTATCCACAGACACAACTTAATAGATCGAGCTCCAACTTCCAATGAAGTTACAACTTATAGGAGTTCCAACTCCAACATCAACAATTTAGTTCCAACTTACGGACAAACCAGAGTTACAACAACGATCTCTCTTACACTGCGACCCGGTATTAGGGCTAACTTATCTATCACTCTCTTGGGCAAGCGCAATGCTTGAACAAGAACGCGAGTGGGTAGATTTGTAGCGCCAGGTATACTGACAAAGTCCCAGATAATTAAGAGCGATGTTAACTCAACGACGAGTGAACCCAGGCTGGCGATTTTTACACGACTCGTCCTTATATACTGCTCTCCAGGACAATGGAGCGATTTGATTGGCTGGAAGAACTAAACGCTTACCTTACTCTCAGTTTAATAAGCGTCTATGATCAACGTCTTATGACCAATTTTCTGACTGGAAACAACATGCTCCATACAAAATACAACTTTAATCAATCTCAAATCTGAACTAAATATTTAAAACGGTCTAATTACCTCAAACCGGCGAGCTGATTTCTACTTAAATATCTATAATAAACTGTCCGGCTTCTAGTCAATAGCGTATATTAATAAAGGGAAGCAACTCTTCGTAGATAGGCTAAAACTCAATCTAGACGGTATTTTCGTTACAGAACTAAAAATGGTTTTAGAACATGAAAGTTCAGTTTTTAATCTCTTGGTTTGAAAACAATCACATGCAAGCCAATCCTGAGTTCCAGTCAATCTGTATTGGTAAGAAAACCACTGAACAAATAAAATATTTTTAAATTGATAACGTATCCATTAACTGTGATTCTAGTGTCAAACTCCTTAGTATTGAAATTGATTCCCTTTTAAACTTTGATATTCATGTTTCTAATGTCTGTAAAAAAGCTGCACGGCAAGTTATTGTTCTGGCAAGATTATACAGATACAGAGCACTTAGACTTGTTTACAGTGATTTTACTTCTAGTTATACCGATTTATTAGAGCGCGTCAACAGGCCTACACTACAGATAGGCCGATTAAGGCAGATAGCAACTGAAGTGTTCAAATGTTTAAATAACTTGTCCCCTGTTTATGTCCAAGAACTTATATCTGTAAGATCTAATCATTATGCTTGTAGGTTAGCTAACACACTGGAAGTGCCAAGATACAACACAGTCACTTATGGCAAGAAAAGTTTTCGGTTTGAGGCCACCCAGGTCTGGAACAGCCTTCCTAACACAATTAGAACAACCACAGATTTTGGTGAGTTCAGAAGGCTGATACAGACCTGGAGTGGCTACAAATGTAAATGTTTCATGTGTTTGTAAGTGCAATGTGTAATATATATTATGTACTGATACTTGATAATTTGCATACTATTTTAAATACATAACTTATCCTGTATATACTGTGATATTTCTTTAAAATTCTACTTGTATTTTTCTTAGAATGATAATGTTTTTTTCTGTATTTTACCATGAGCAGGCTGCTCAAACTGTTTTAACTAGTTTTATTAACATGATAAACATGATTTCTAAGACTTAAGTTTAAAGTTTATTTTGAAATAGATAAGTTAGAGCAGGCTAACCAGGTAAATCATGTATTTTTGTGTAGTTATGAGATAACTGTTGATCAGTTCTCTCCAAATCTGATTTGGACGGAATTCTTCTCATTTAATATATTTCTCATCTGTCACACTTTTGTGTTATCTATACATCATCATTATTTTATTTATTTTTAATCTTATGGCAGTTTTTAGGCCTTGGCCAAGATCAACAGTTACCTCAATTATGTTTAACTATGTTTTATATTGTATACTTGTTCATAAAAACATATGCTATTTTTCTTTATTTTAATTCAGTTGTCTTTCCTTAAATCAATGTGATAATTTAACATTTATTTTTATTTGTTTCTTGATATATATATGTAATGTATTGATTGTAATTTTAACGTCATGTTTCTCATTTTTAGTTTGTTTGTTTGATTTTTATCGGATAGTCTTGTTTTGTCGGACAATAGCTTTAAGCTAGTGTTATATGTGGTTGACTTTAACCGACTCTAAATAAAGATTATCTTATCTTATCTTATCTTATCTTATCTTATCTTATCTTATCTTATCTTATCTTATCTTATCTTATCTTATCTTATAACACATGGTAATTGAAAAGGGAAAGGAAACAACAAAAATATATGAGAAGTGCAGCATTGGCCATAGAAGCAGCCACGCCGATGTTTAAAGCTTAGTATGAAAACATGTAGTTAGATTCTTATTCGAGGCTTATACATGTGCATTAATAATCTAGTTATAGTAATTAGTACATGCAGACAATCACTGTCTTATCTCTACTAATTAAAATCACCAATGTATGACATTTTGTCGTGTCAGCAAGATTGGAGATAAAGTAAGTTAATGTTGTTGAAAGCATGTGTCTCCAAGAGATCTTAAGGGAGTTATACGAAATGAGAAACTGCTTTTTTTAAATGACATACCTTCTGTTGCTGACAGAAAAAAGCAGTTTCTAAAGGAAGTAAAGCTCTGGCTAATACAAAAAATGGTCTGAAACCATTCTGTTGTTATCACGAAAAGATAATATTTTTGTTGCAAGTATCATCTGACGTTTCAAAGAAGTTCGTGGCGTTGCGTGAAGATCAGATGTTGTTTCCATAACAACATAAAATTTTCAAAATCAATTTCATTCCTAGAAATCATTCTGATGTGAAATCTAAAAGAGACATTCATATAAGTAACATGTTACTAACGAATATAAGATTTCTCACATTTTTTTGAGAATGTACGTGAGGAACTGCTACGATTTTCATATTTGTTATAAACTGATATATATTTAATCTTATTATCGTGAACACTGGACAAAGCGATATTAAATCAAACTTTATAAAAAGAATACAATAAAATATAACACAAATTCATATCACATGTAAACAGAAATAACCACCTTGATAATTGAAACTTGAAATTTTTCGAACTTTTCTGAGCGCATTTGTATTACACCACAAGTATTCACTGGCATAGTACATAAAATGTCATATGAATATAATTGTATGCTGTGGGTTTAACTCAACTAACTCAACACGTACATGTATGTCATAATGTATAGTGTTCTCTGTAACTTGTAAAAGTGTGTATTGTGCGTAAAGTTTCATCCCGACCTGACCTTTATGCAAGAATATTCATTACATTGAATACGAATGAAGTATTAATGCTCGATATCGATCGGAGAGTATCGTCAAAGTTCGAATGTTATTATTACACAGGGATTTTTTTTTAAATATAGTAAAGCGTACGTGCCGAAGTGTAAAATAGGCGTGGTATTGATTTTCGTCGGGATATGTGTAGATGATTATTAGATGCAAATGTGAAAAGTCAGATCGGGGTCAATATTTACGCACAATATCATAGTTTGCAAGCAATAAGTATTTGCATTCTTTGTAAATGCTGTTATAGAGTTTGAGTTATTTAGGAATGGGGACCTTTTCTACAATTTGATTTAACGGTTTTTAACAATCTGTCTTCAAATGATTTAGGACAATTAAAATTGATATTATGTTAACTGTATATGGAGTCTGGTGATCTTAGTCTACGTAGTGGAACATATATTCTTGAGTTCAATCAAGTACAATGAAGTGTGAACAATGGAACAATAAAACATGATAGTCAACCCTTTAAATTATATTCTAGCAATGATTGGTAGTCAATCTTAACTGTAAAAAACTTGTCTAGAACTCTCAACTTGCTAACATTCAGTACAGGCTTTCCACACATATTATGAACGCACAGCACGTTTTGAATTGGATTAGAATATAAATTTTCAGCGTTAACTCTACAAAGCATAGATACGAATCAAACCATTTACATGTAAGAGGAATAGCGCAGATTCTATAGTTGTTATGAAGAAATGATTTTGTAGTATTGACTAATATCTACTTAAATCTAGTGCATTTAAGGCACTCACTTCCTGATTTTCATGAACTATAATATTCAGTCTCAGCGTTCAATCTTCAATTAACCAATGTTTGGATTTGGTTTTACGGCGCACCAACACAGAAAGGTCATATCGCGCCGAAAGCAATTAATGATACTATTAATTTAATCGATATTAATGATCTTAAGCCCTATATTTTATTATATACATTTATTTATTTCAAAAAGTTAAGTATCGCATGTAATGGTACAGACTCAAAAAGTTCTTTAAGTGAGTTAATCTTAAAATGTTTGTTACGGATGTATTTAAGATCCTGACAGTCAAGCAGAACGTGTTTGACATTGAAATGCTCATCACATGGTACACACGTAAGTGCTTCCTCTCTTTTGAGAAGGTGTGAATGTGTTAATCCGGTATGACCAATTCTACATTGCGTAATCACTATTTGATCTCGGCGTCAATCAACCAATGCCTTAAATGAAATGCATAATGCGAATTAAATGACTCCCAAAGTAATATTTCGCACATTCCTCGTTACGTAAGTACTTAGTGAAGCTCGTGTGAATAATTAAATAATACGAATAATTAAAGAGACAAACATGTGAAGTTGAAATAGGGCTTTACTATTATTAAGTCGTTGTTACATAATGTATGTTAACAAAACATTTACATTTTCAATTATGTAGATATATTGGCAAATATGAGCGTCATAATCAAGCTAACAGGTAGCGTGATAGAGCCCACCCATTTATGTAGAGCATGTGCTTGGATCTTCCTAAAGGTAAACATGTACGGTAGATGCTGTCTTGATTTTAGGAAACTTTATACACGTGTAGAATAGAAGATTGTAACAATTGTTTTATAAACAGAAACAAACATGTCATTAATGTCCATTTTTATGACAAAGTATAAAATGCTATATGAGCAAAGACGTAATTACATTCCACAGAATACAATTACCAGATAATCAAGAAACAAATCTTCGAATTGGGAATTGACAAAATCGCTTTTTAATGGTAATCTAATTCTGTCTGGCTACATTAACCATCGAATCGGCATACTTACCATCGCATTCAAGGAATACTTAATACCGAGCTATACTTCACTGCAAATAACTATATTTCGTCATATATTACTTGGCGTATACAATGAGTTACAACGGCGTTAAACCCAATAAAACAATCATGGTCCGATGATAATCATTCTTCATCTTTGGTGTAAGTAGATCCGTTAGTTAATGTTTTTTCAGTGTCTGCGTCAGTGTTTTAGACCGTCCCATGTAAAAACCCCGATATTATCGATATTCATTATAATTCTCGCTTGAAATGAAAAATAATAGTATGCATTTTTTTCGATTAAGTGCAAATAAAAAAACCCATAAATACTCTTATTCAGGAAACATTGTCATAAAGAAATGACATGAAACAATTAGTTTTGCAATTTCCTGTACTCATATTGCAATTCCTTCAAATTGATACTGCGTTATATAATGATAATGGTATTTTTCAGTAATACAAACAAGTAACACGACAAAACATGGCGGACGACGTGTCCATTCACGCACCCCTTTTTTGACTTTTTGCCTTCCATATTCTTATCCTGTGATATATAATGAATCGTTTTGGTTGGCTTGAGGCAACCTATGTCGACTACAAAATGTTCAAATTTTAATGATTGTATATGCCGCCGTAAAGGAACGGTAATAATTAAGTATATTTAGGAAATTATGACATTATCGCACAAACTCATTTATTGCTTTATTTATGTTTTGTAAAGACTAAATACAATTTTGGGAACCTGCTGTCTATTACATGCTCGATACTTTTATCGTCAGATCGTCTGTCGTTTTCTATGATTTTATCTCTAAAAGAAATAGAGTAAACATTAGCGCCGATTTGTGCGCCTGATATTGCCAAGAAACTTAATGCTCTCGAATTGGTTCGTTGTTTAGATTGGATAAATAAAAAATTGCAGGAGAAAATGAATGTGGTCAATGTTCGTGAATGTCTTAGTTTGACGTACATGTATGTTTCTAGTTTCATTGGAATACTAATATAATTATTGACGTCGGATCTAATTACGAGGCCGTCTGGCTCTACATAATAATGTAATTATTATTATTGTGATAAGGTTTAACGCCGTGTCAACAAAAATATGGCTATTTTAAGGCGCACATAATATCCTTAAATTCTATTTATCATCCTAGATTGATATTTATGACACTATAAAATGGGACTGCTATGAGAAATTATTGTCTTCCATTGCAAAAATCACATACTTTATTACTACCATAAATCAATTCCAGTAAGGAAATAATACTACCCTGAAGAGTTAAAGGAAAATTTTAGCCTAGATTTTTCAATTTTCCATAGAAAGTATTGGTAGTTTGCGATAAACCTGGACCCCTAAAACCCGTTATTATCAATTAACTACAACATCTACAAATTGATAAAAATAATTTTGAATTTGCCATTCTTGGACAAATCAAAAATTCTGAAAAAGCCATATGAGTCTAATAAATTATGTATACCTTTGTCTATTTTGGCTTTTCAGTTATTCATACATGTTATTTCTGGTTGTAACTTGTACTCGTATGTATGTTTTTGATGTATGTCATGTTGTCACATTATGTATTAAAATAATTCTATTTCAGTAAAATTGATGATAATCAACAGAAAAAGTATATTTCCAAATGTAATTACATTTTCAGATTAAAAGACTAGTACAGGGAGGAAATAATTAGACTGTCTAACATTGTATAATAAAAACCACGCACTTACATATAATTATGGTGCTGCGAATTAATATATGGACCAAATTACATTGTGTTGTCATTAATCTGATCTTTAATTTACTATCATAATTTTTAGTTTAAGTACAGTTTAATTCTCTCTTTCTGCAAAAATCTATTTGTTTAATTGTTTTGATAGAGTTGACTACTAAGAAAACTCCAAAGGGACAATTTAGTCCTTATATTGTCTATTATTATAGAATCTGAGGGAGTAGTCTTTTGTATACCTTACATCTTAAACTTTTTCATTTGATTAAACGCCTATTTCTATATTACATATTCAATGGCATTGTACAAAAAGATAGATTATAAACAAGAAATGTCTTTAAAAAAGACAAACGGCGTCGATTTAAAAACAAGAGGGTCCAAAGGGCCCTGGGTGCTCACCTGAGGAAAAGGTCAAAGGTCACAGAAGAGCCATTTACAGAGGACCACTAATGTTAAAACCTATTTTTTGACCCAGTGACCTACTTATCCAACCAATCAGACCTATTTGAACAATTTTGGTAGGGAACCACCCACGGACCATTCCTGTTGAGTTTGGGCAAATTATCATAAGCGGTTCAAGAGAAGATGTTGTTTGAACTTTTCCTTATATAATTCAATGTAATATTGTGATTCATGGGGTGGGGTCAATTTTGACCCAGGGGCATAATTTGAACAACTGTGATGGAGGACCTCTAGATGATGTTATATACCAAATATGAAAGCTCTAGGCCTTGTAGTTTCAGACAAGAAGATTTTTGAAAATTGCATTGTGAAAACCTATTCATTAATGCTACAAAACAAAAATTATGAATTTATTCTTAAGGTTCTGGAACTGTAATGGTGACCTTCCACAATTCTTATACTGATATTGTTTCTTGAATCTATACTATTAAAGACATTGAATGCTGAAGTTTTAAAGAAGTTTACCGTTTGTAACTTAAGTTATGTGCATTTTTATAACGTGACCCTTGATTTTCAGAAAGACCGTAAATTGTGCTGGGACAAAAAGTGAAAGAACTTTTTTTTCAAATTCTGCTGTTTTATTTCCAAGTTTTAATCCATTTTCTTGTTATACAGTCATGTAATGACAAATCAGAGCAACCAGGTTACACTTTGGACAAATACATATAAAAATACAGAGATTTGCATACATGTACCCCCAAGCAAAAATCCGAGTTTTTGAGAATGTTAAAAAATTTACCCTATCTTTAAAAGCAAATATCTCAAGTTAGAAGTTAGTTAGACACATGTAACTAGTTTTAAAATTTTCTGCAGTATTAACTGCCCATATAATGAAAAATTTAAGAAATTTTACCGTTTCTAAAATTTTTTATAAGAATTTGTATGAGATTACTGTACTGAAACTGCAAGAGATTTTATAGAGAAAAATAACGTCAAAATGGTCAATTACAAATAATACTACTTTATACAAATATATCATCTAAAATTGGTATTTGAGATGGAAAATGTATGTTAAACTCTGCATTATCATATAAAAACCTTCTCTCCATTGCTTTTTGGCAAGCTTGAGGGGACTATTTGGGGATTAAACTTGTACCAGCTATGTTTTCTGCTGTTGTCGTGTTTTGCACTAACAGTTGGACACTAGAGTTAGTAATGTTGGCATATTATGTGCCTTAGCTTTCAAATTATGCTGTTTATTGTATTGTTTTTTTATAACTAGAATATGATGATATTAAAAACAGAAAATGTGCAACGATTTTGTCTTTATATGCTGACTTTGGTACGATTATTTGTGGGCATTCGGCAATAAATCAATATAAGTTAAACATTTTTTCCAGTTTATCGATATTTGTGTAGTTTATTTTACCTTTGTTCATTTTCAGTACACAAAATAGATTAAACAATCAAAACCCCATTTTGCCCCAAATTCTCCATTTCGTCCATTTCGCCTCAAAATCTCCATTTCGTGTTTCAGTCATACCCAATTTACATCGCAAAAAAAGATGAAAAAAATGTATTTTACACCTGTACAAACAGAATCAACGCAAAAGTTATGATCCACTACGGCTTTTCATTGTTTTTATGTCGATAAACCATTATTTTTACGATAACTAACTACGATCACGCTGTAGAGCGTCTGGTTTCGCCATTTTCGGAAAATGCGTTACCCTATGACTTCTGGAAAAACCCACGTCACGTGGTGAAAATTTCTAAAAATAGCAATTACGAAACTTGACGAAGATAGGTAATCGGGAAAAAACCGGATTGTATCGAGTGTCGAAGTTTACCGAAGTTAGTTACAGTTCCAGAACCTTAAAAGTTACGTACCAATAACTCTGCGGATTAATAAATATATGTGGAGCTGTGACTCTCAAAGTGTAAACCCCGGAAACTGGACGTAGTGAGGCTAACTTAATAATTATTGGGTAATATGTCAGACCTTTTACTAGAAACCGGTTCACATCTGGAGACGTAATTCATTTTACCCATAAAATATTGTGTTTGACACGTAACTTTTTATTGTTACAATATAAAAAAAACACTTTGGAAAGCAATAGAAGTCTACCCCAAAAAAATAATCTACGAACGAAGCAAAATTTCGTAAAACACTGCATTACAATAGTGTGGCCTTTATTTTTTTCGCGCGTGTCAGGGCCATCCAATCGAAGAGGGGATTTTCTCTGTTTCCCCCGTACGTCATTTTCAGTGCTTATAAAATCATCCAATAGAACGGCGGATTTCCGAAATCCCAGACAGACGTCATTACACTAAGGCGCGCGTAATAGTTGAAATACGATCTTTACCATATACGCAGACAATACGCATGCGATTCGTACGTTATACCATACCTAAAGTCGAATGCGTACGATACGAATTACGATCTTTACTCAGATCTTACGTTATAGATCTCCATACGTTTTATACGATACGAACTATACGTTTTATACCATACGAACTATACGTTTTATACCATACGTTCGCTTGTTTACTATACCATTAGTTCGATACGCATGATACGATTTATTTCTTGAGATCAGTACGACTTGCTTGTATTTCTATATCTTAGTAAGCCATGATTCAATTAAAAATTAAACAAATTACAACCGGTTCTCATTCTGTACTTTGATTATCGATATTATTTTAAGGCGGGTCTCAATGACAAAAGTGGGCGGAATCAGTCTCGATGGTTATGATTTTGCCCCTCAGATTAGAACATATTTAGAAAATTAGCCGAAAGTTAGATATCCGTCAACCTAAACACTTCAATTGACAAGTATGTCAAATTGAAACTTTTCACTGCACAGAAATAATGAGAAATGCCACGGGGACAACCAATAATGACCAACAATCGTCAATATTTAAACATTTATGTAGTCGCTTGGTGAAGATATGGTAAAATCTTAACATTTCTGATGTAAGAACGACTTGCCGGATCACATAGACATGAGCTGAGTGAAGATTCAACATAATTCATACGATTATCGTCAACAAGGTAAACGTTAGCTTATGTCTGCAAAAATATTTATAATATGACTGTGTTGACAACGTCAGTCTTACAATAAAGTATGTGCACGAATAGTTTATGTAGCAATGTATTTTATCCCAGTAAAAACTGGACTTCCTCAAATGATAAACAATTGCACATACTTTTTAACTAGAATGAATAGAAAATTGAAAATGCAACCCGGCTAGATCAGTTTGTAGCACATTGATGGGTCGTGGGTTTGATTCCGGGTTAGGGCATCCTTTTGTGGAGCTTGGTCATGAAATTTTATCTATGGCCATTCTCCCTCCTACCAATGATTATTTTACGTTGGACAGAAAGTACGCCCTAAGTAGTCTTTAAATAGCTATATCCAGCCTTTCCGGAGTATTATGTGGTCCTACTGCATTAAACCCAGTAAAATGAACAATTGAATGACATTATTTTCAGAAAACTCAGGGTTACTTAGCGTAGTCTGCATTGATATATGTATATCTGCTTGTACAGAACTCTACTAATTTATTAGCTTGATTGTGAAACAAGTTCATACAACTTAGATTTATTACATTCCAGTTAGCTCCCTAGACCTCCAGTAATGCGCTAGTAGGATAATGTTAATTGCTCAATTGAAACAACTGGGTAGGTTTAGGATTGGATTCAAACCCACACAGAGCTGGCTATCTACACCAGTCCAATGCATAAATAATCAGCCATGCCTGTTCCCTGCAGAGTTGCATTCAGCTGATGATATGTAATGATACCTCTATTTTCAATTGAGAATTTTTAGTATGTTATATGTATGATTATGATTTGGTTGAATATCATTTAAGATCCAATTTATATTATTTCAGATGACAGACTACAGATTTTAAAGCTACCAACGGTTTTACATGTGTGATCATTCCAGTAAGGTCTCGATAGACAGGGTTGCGCGACAGAATGTACACAAGGATGAAAAAGAATAAAAGTAACATACAGGCCCAGTTTAAAAGAATGGTGCAAGGGGTTAGATGTTAGTATATTCTGCAGAGATGTAGTGAAAGAAGATTTAAAGAAAATGATCTATGATCATGACTTTGCAAATACACTTACAATTAATTAAGGAAAATAAATACAATAGTTAAACCGTGATATCAATAATGATGACAAGAGTACAATGTGATGATGTGAGAAATTTGAAAGGGTTGTAAAGTCAAATAGAAACAATGAATTAGGCTTTAGTATACAAAGTTTGAAAATTCTGCTCAGAACAATAGTGAAGACAAAGTGTTTACATGTATTCTACAAGTCAGTTAGGGTTTATAAATCCCTTTGATATTAGGGTTTGTGATACAGCTTTCTCACTGGCCAAATACTTAATAGTAGTTTATTATACTAAATCAAAAAAGTTGTTTATTGCACATTATATGTTTTAGTTTTATAGTAACTTTCATAACATAAACAGGATGTCAGTGAAAGTTTTCATATCTTTACTTCAATGTTTGTTTCATTGCAAGAGATCTTAAGTGTTATGGTATTTGAAAATTTAGTTACATTTTATAATCATATTGATAAAAGTTCTACTATAATATTTGCCTATTTTCGGATATGATCAGTTATAGATATACCCTTTTGCTGTAACTTACTGTTACAATGTTTGTCACATGTTTTGAATATAACTATGCTTTTTATTTATTTTTTTTTGTTTCAATGGTTGTTTTTAGTATCCTACCTTTGACCTATGTTTTTCTTCAACTTTGGTGTCCAAAGTTTTTAAAGTCGGAGGAAATTATTATGATCCATACTTTTCCAGTAAAATTGATTGTACTTAGAACCCTATTATATTTTGTATCAAATTGATCAGCTTTGTGAGGAGGATTATGATTTTATGATAATTAACTAGATAGTCTATTAATCTACTTTTCTAAAGCATCTTTTACTACCCTTTCATTGATAATTATCACGCAGACCATCTGATGTGACAGGATGATAATTAAGTTCTGTTAACATTCGGAACTCCTCGGGCATTTGCCATTAATAACCTCGGACATATTTAGATGCCATTTTGGAAAAACCGGTGTTGAAGTAAACAAAAACATGTTCATTTTGGGGATGACTGAATTTTAGCTTTTAGTCTGTAAATTTGAATTTATATATTTCAATGATATCCCTAAACAATATTAAGTTCAATTTAAACACAGAATAAATATGTTTAGACAAAGGTCTGTGTGAACTATTTTGTATAACCGTTACATGCTTCACCTCGCTTAGGTAGGAAAGGTCGAGGTGTTCCGAATAATCTGTTAAGTCTGTTTGAACTTATTATTATTATTTATAACTTCTTACCCTTTCTTAAGGTAACCATAAAGCAATAAAATGTCTGTTATGGCAATGTGCAGAATTGTAGATTTTATTCAAATATTTTTTATGTAAGTCTAACATTTACCATTTTGATTGATCTGAACCTCAAATTGACTTATCCACGGGCGGATCCAGTGGAGGGGGTCAGGGGGGTCAGGACCCCTCCTAGAATAATTAGTGTTTTTCTTGATTGTAAGAATTTGATTGTATTTTAATGATCTTCATAAATATAGACTCCGTTGTTTTTAATTTCATTTCTATTTTAAATCAAGTAAGTTTGTACCTCGCTCAGGTCTAAGCGAGTTTCTTAACCAATTTTGTAATATTGTTACTTGTTGTATGTTAATGTTATTTGCAACTCTTGTCTTATATTTAATGTTGTATTCTGTAATATCTTTCATGCTAACGTTATTTAATAAAACAAGGATCTTGACTTAAATACTTAGTCTTTGATACTTTCAGATCATTTGGTTGATTTCCACGACACTCTGCCTATTGCAGTGCAGGTCTAGGGTTTGATCATTTTAAACCAATATCGACCAGGGCTTGTGAAATACTTTGTGAACTTATCTGTTTAGTCCAGATTTTCTCAACTGTAGTTTAATTTCACAGTGGCTGAATGCACTAAATATTTACTAAGGGACTCCTCGCTGAAATAGCTTGACTAAAATCTATCGTAAGACATAAACTGCTCTTCTCAATCAAAATACACCTTTTAAAAAATCGTGCATGAAAGAAGACGGCAATTTTTACATACCAATTAACAGTGAAATTATTCAAGTTTTGAAAGCTGAGAAAAAAAAACTATAGCAGTGACTAAATATTGCATTATACACCCTTGCCATGAGCTAGCTTTATAGCAACACTGTTGAGTGTCCTCTTAAGATTTGAGAGGTTGAGGATTCAGATTTCAGTTCGGACCATGCATTTTCATTGGATTATATTTGGCGCAAAATGTATATAACCCATGAGGGATTGTATGCTTGCATCCTAAGATTGCCCGAGCTCCTAGATTTTCTGTTATGGAGGAATTTATGTAGCAGAGGTAAAGTACCGCACTCATGCTTCAAGCCATAAAACTAGCTTGTTTGTCGACATAGCAGATTGTCTGCTTACGACTACAAAGGTATGTTGGTATGAATCGCAGGGCCAAGAGCCGGGTCTTGCCATAGTAGTTAGTACGTATTACTTCAAATGCGGAGATCATGGGATCAAGCCTGGTGGCGGTAGGTCATACCCTATTCATGAGTTGTCGGCCTCATGGTAGGGTAAATTAGTACTGGTGATAGAAGTGTCCAGGAAATCGATAGTAGGAAGAGCTAGCCATAGTATATATGACCTAAATGTGTTGGGTACGACTTTAAAAATACCCAAAGAACCAGTCCATAGCTTTTTTCAGTTTTTATAGGGTTACAAGAAGAATGGATATCACGTAATTTCAGAAAAGACGTTTTTTAGGAAACCAAATCATTGCCAAATGTATTTATATTCAGTTTACACAAATAAATCACGAACTAAGCCAACTTATACCACAGGAGCTTGACATTTTATATCATACTACGAAAATTCCATTCTTACATAATTATAATGTTTTTATTATATGTAAGAGAGGAATTTTCGTAGTATGATATCACATGTCAAGCTCCTGTGCTAATAACGGGTACACCTATGACCATATTTTTATATAGGTTCGTATTAATTGAATAGTGAGACCATGTGTGCATTCCTTTCCGACGAAAAGGAAAAATATCCTTTATCGCTGACGAAAAGGGATTTTCACGATAAACAAGTTTTACGGCGTCCGTATTTTCCATTTAATTGTGAAAAACTCTCACGATTGATAAATAAAATGTCGGGAAAATACCCCGTTAAATTTTAATATAATTCATCATTTCGTCTGTTAATATTTGTCCCACGTGCGATACGATACGAAGTATACGTTAATACCATTCATACGATGTTTACCATACGATTTATACCATGTATGAATACGATCATACGATACGATACGATGCGATATACGAATGATACGCACATACGGCTTATACGCTGCGATTCGCACGTACGTTATACTTACCATATACTTACGAAATACTTACGAAATACTCAAAAAAATTCTAGTTATTCGCGCGCCTTACTGTATACAGAAATGTAGATCAAAATCCAGCTTAGACAGCTACGCCGAAAAAATAAATAAGTAAAAACGCTCCACCATAAATACATAATGTATATACAATAACACAAAAATAAAATTTATCACACATGATGTAATATAGTGTGTAAGTGTATTTTTTTATTGTTTTTTGAGCTTTTATATTTCATAATTTTGGACCTACATCATTCAAAGTTCATGATCCGACTTAATTTTACATTTTTTATTACTAATTTTACATTTTTCTTTACTTATTTGATATTAAAAGTTGGTGTCCTGAACAGTATAACATGCTGCTACTGTTAACTGGACATGTCCTGAACAGTGTAACATAACGCCCCTATTAACCAGACATTTCCCTAAAGGTGTCGAAACATCACCTTTAAAGGGACCTTAATACATCCCCAAAGGTGTCTGCTGTAATACAGTCCTATGAAACAAGGCAGAAAATGACAGAGAGCGAGGCAATCCTCATTCTCACGTCATAATGCACTCACTCAATCACTTAGTATGTTTACCGTAATTGTAAGGTGAGGCATTAACTAGCCATGTCAATTTTAGAATAGATCATAAAAATGAGAGAAATAGTGAGTTTTCAATCGTTTTTTTAATACATCAAAGTAGGTGATAATTTGATATCATCTGGTAGCTTATTCCATAGCATGGGGCCAACTGTACTAAAGCTTCTGTCACTGAATGTTTTTTCTTATTAATTGGAACCAAAAAATTCAAGTCTATGGATTTTGCAGATCTAAGACCAGATCTGCTTTGTAAAGGCTTTTGTAGAATTTCAGTCAGATATGCAGGTGCAGTTCCAGTGAAACAGTTGTACATGAAAGTACATATTTTAAAGTTTGTTCTTGCTTTGACTGGTAACCAATGCAGTGAATACAAAGCATCTTTTGAACTGTTAGATTTCTTTAGCCTTATTACCAGTTTTGCACACATGTTTTGAATTCGCTGAAATTTGCTAAAATCACATTTTGAAATTCCATACAAGATCAGATTGCAGTAATCGATGTGGGACATGACCAAAGATAGGACTAGTGTTTCCGTTGCATCTTTATCCAAATATTTTCTTATACTTTTGATACGTAAATAATTGGACATGGCAGTTCTACTTTTTGTTTTGATGTGATCTTTAAAGCTTAAGTTTTCATCAAGAAAGGTCCCTAAATAGCGAATTGTAATCACAGATTTTATAGTTTCACCAGCAATATTAATTGACTGAAACATTTTTTCAACTGTGCTCTGCTTCCAAACATGATAAACTCAGTCTTTGAGTTGTTCATTTTTAACTTATTTTCATTCATCCATTTATTTATTGTTAGGGCACAATCTTCAAGATCAGATTTATTCTGACTGTTAGGACATAATCTTTTATTAGCAGTGTGGTCATCAGCAAAACCATGCACTGATATATCAGATGGAATGACATCGAATAAGGTTCCTGCATAAGTAAGATATAGCCACGGACCCAAACAACTACCTTGTGAAACACTGCAATCTAATGAACGTACATATGATGAACTAGTATTGACGTTGACTCGACATGCACGTGGGCGAAGATATGAGTCAATCCAGCGAAGTGTACTATTCTGTAGTCCATAATGATTATTAAGTACTTCTAATAAAATGTCATGATCAACAGTGTCAAATGCAGCACTCAGATCAATAGCTATTAACGCAGTAACTTCTAATTTCTCCATACCACACAGTAGGTCATTAACTAATCTAAGAAGGGCTGACTCACATAAGTGAAAACGTCTATATGCAGACTGATTTTTTGGAAGAAGATTATTCTTTTCAACATGAGTATTCAATCTATTCAATACAGCCTTTTCAATTACCTTAGATAAGAAGGACAGATTGCTAACCGGCCTATAGTTAGCATAATCAAGATCCAGACCAACCTTCTTAAGGAGAGGCTTAACAATTGCCTCTTTCCACTTGGAAGGAAATACCCCATGTTTCAATGAGATATTTATTAAATGAGTAATTAGAGGTAATAATTCTTGTAGATAACATTTTAGCAATTTTGTTGGCAATACGTCTAACTCAGATGATTTGGTATTTAAGTCACATATAAAATCTCTGACCTCTTCTATTGTAAAATCCTTAAAATTGTCAAGAGTAGGTACATCCTTTTGTTGCGGTGAGTAAGTTGGAAACTGAAGCAAGGATTCTCTAATTTTTGAAATTTTATTAATAATCAGCAAAATTTTCTGCTATGGAGCGAACAGAATCGCCTTTAGGCATCGGATTCTCAGATCTTACTCCTATTATTCCTATTATTTCAGCAACAAATTTATATAATTGTATATACATCATATGGAGCGCGTGAGTTGTTTTTAAGTAAACAAATATTATGTAAACAACTTACCACACAGATTGTGTTTATTTTATTTTATTTATTTATTTATTAGATTTTAACGCCGTGACAACACAATTTAGGTCATTTTACGGCGTTCAGCACACCTAACCTAGCTTTCCTGGACCATTGTCTATGACCAGTACTCACCTACTCTTCCACAAGGCCGGTAACTTCTCCATATGATCTAATCAATGTAGAAAAATCGACATTATTGTCAAAGGATTGTGTCTAGATATAAGCCACTATATGAAGATATATTCATCAACAGTAGACTAAAAAATGTTTTACAACTATGAAGGTATCAGAATATAACATGCATTAGAGTCACAATATATTATATTATATATTCGAGTTTGACAATTTGTCCATTTCTTAAAAAAAGTGGAATACTATTATAAGAGCACATTATATTCATGTATACGCTAATGTTCAATACGCCTGATCCAAGATAGTCTACGAGCTTAAATATGTAATTTGGAGCTGAGCTGTTTTTTTCTATAACAAGACGTCATATTAAACATACTGTGATCAAAACTATTGTTTCAAGTATTGACAACTAAATTCTGCATGTTTTTTGAAATGCAATGAATAACATAAACACAGTTAAGCAATATTTGCATTGAAAAATCTTGTTCATTAGAGGTGTTTGGAATAGATAAATGTCTTTTTTCCTAGCAGTCCAAAAACAGTGTTACTTTTAATAATGGGATTTTAACAAATATGTTATAACCCATGTAAGTAGTACCTACGCATAACCTAAAACCAGATGTGACATGTCACAATGAATTCTTATTACGACTTTTAAACAACCGTTATTCCTAAATCTGAATGATTTGTAGACAGTCTGGAAATATTAAGCTTTATAGATTGGTAAAGACACGTCACAGCCAATTACAAAAGTCTGTCTTATTATCTAGATTTAGTCAAACTAACGCAAGACAAATTTAGTAGTGAAGTATTAACGCTTGCAATAACTAAGTTCACGTCACATGCCATATAATTTAGAGGACAGAGTAAGTTGTAAAGAATCTGTTTAGAATAAAGATAGCGTTCTGTAATGATCATGTATAAACATGTCATCCACTGTTTTAGTTCTTCTCAAAGGCACAACAAACTGACAATCACTACTTGATGCTAATCTCAACCTATGTCTGTATTCTCCTTCACCTAATTTAATAGAATTTTGGACAGTGCCCATAACAACGCATAATTTTATGTTGAATACAATGAATTTTATCCTGCCAGAAACGGGGAGCCTATTGAGCATTCCTAGGAAATCAGCACTGGACTTATAAGTTGCAACGGAAAAGTCTTACTGAGTCATTTTGAGCTCGTTGGTTTATCAAGTTTGTAAGTATGAATAAAAATGAGTCAATAACAAAAATTCATTTGCAAATAAATTTGGCCGTGCTCTAGAAATGTTAATGAAATCTTGTAATATGTTTACATACTAAAGTTTTGAGCTGAATTAGTTTGGTCAACTGCTATTTAGACCACTGAACAGTTTTTTTGTCTTTGAGCTTTTGATTTTCAGTTTGAATTGTGTCATCCATGTAATGATATCATGATGAAAACAATACTGAAATAAGTTACTTTCGGAACTACCTCGGCGATCTTCTACGCAAATAAACCTCGGATATTATAAGGTGAGAAGTAGATCTAACAGGGATTCTTTAGAAATCGTGAATTTGATGGAATTTGGTTTCTATGGTACATGTGTAATTTGTACGAGAATAGCAGGAAAAGTGTTATATACTATTGACTTTACACGCCCATGTATAAACTATAATATAACTACTTGCCAGCGAGTTAATCGTCGGACCTAATAACCTGGTTGTATTCCTACTACGTCTGCTTTCTAAAGTATATATTCGTAGATGATTGCCGAGGTTGTTCCGGCAAATTGATAGGTCCAATCAGTTTGACTACTCAGATTCTACCTTTACTATTTAATATCAATTTGCCACAATTAATCTTGAATAAATTTTTGTAAATAATTTAATTTGTTTGAAAATCAAGAAAAGTATTATTAGGGTAAAGAACTTTCTAAATTTCATTACTCTTGTTAGTTTCTTTATTAACAAGAAAGAAATTCGATGAAATATTTTATTATCATTACATAGGATTTTAAGGATAAAAGCCGAGGATTCCAACTGATAGGACATATTTATCAATTGGATTGCTTCTGATTTTATCAAGGAAAGATAACTGACTAAAGTCCTTCATTGACTTAACAAACAAATGTCAAACACTGCGTATTTTCATCTTTAATCTGAAAAGTCACTTTAATGGTAATTTGCATACTTATGTCAACGTGGTTATTTATTATTAAACGCTGGAGAGCAGTAAAGTAGAAAGTAAATATGACTGGACCAGCACATGAACCCCAGGGAACTCCAAGTCGCAGATGTTTATTGTCAGAAGTAAATTGTCCGATAATAGTAATTATTGTTTCCTCAGACAAATATGAATTAACCTACTTTAGTCTAATGCCCTGAATACCAAAGGTATTTAAAAAAATTCAATTATGTTGGCATAACTATGAAATGGCGCGCATAAACCATTTGTAACTACAAAAGTAACTTTGCTATCGTCAAGTTATCGATCATTGATGATTCCAATGAATAATGTTTTCTATAAGCACTTTGATATGAAGCTGGAAGATTGTTTTCTCTATATAATCGGTTTCAGAGTTTGAGACGTTTTATTAAAAAATTGACACAAAAACCGGAAGATTAACACTGGCCGACAGTTAAGTGTTGATAAAAGGCATTCTTTTAAATAAGAAGTTTTATTCTTCCACGCTAAAAGGGTTTCTCCTGTAATTAATATTGCCATACGTAGCTGTATTGAAATCATTCAATAATTCATTAACAACGAACAATTCACTTAAAAAATATCCTTATTGATGAAATCTATTTGTATTGAGTCTTTGAAGCTGATTCCCAGTTTCTGTATACTATTTTATTTTTAACAATTTGTCTTGTTTCGTTCATTAATAAAATTGACAATCACTGATCAGATAAGTAATAGTCAGCTTCAAGTGTGGTAACATTTGACAATTTATCTCCCTCTTTTATACGGGTAAATAGAGATAACCATTCTTATGATTTTGAAGGTGTCTTACTAAGCATTGTAAACATTTCAAATCATACATAATCCTGTCAAATCGATCATGGATTATTAAATCGCTTGGAGATAGTCGTACTTGCGTTAAATGGCAGCAATTTAGAGATGACATAAACTAATCTTTATCACGATCGATTCCTTCTATTGCAATGACATTTTGTCACGATTGATAAAGTCTTAAAAACAGACAATCACCAATTTCTGCTGTTAAGAAAAAAGTTACGGTATTTGATCGCCTAACAAATGCGTTTCTATCTAAATATTACATCCTTCATTTACTATCATAATTCACAGTTAAGGTGTTAATCATTTTATGTTCCTTAATTAAATCAAAGCGCTGAAGGCACTGAATTTGTTCGGGTTTGAAAAGTGGAATTAGATTTCCGGCTCCAACAAAACATTCGTTCACAAAGAACAGATTAGTGATATTAGTTTGATATGTAGACCAGCATTGTTCCGGTTTAGAACACTTTATACAATCGACCAAAAATACAGCAGGGAAACCGGACAGGCGAACACACTACTGATTTGTTTTCACACAATCACCACAAGTCAAAGTGGTTATATTTAAAACAATTCAATAACTGCCGCTTAAAAGTTATCATTCATGCACATTTATTCTACTGCATATATGCAGGGTTATATATATTATACATGTATATGTAAAATAAATGAAGTCCACTATTCAGACGTCATTCAAAGTCATTTATTACGATCTTTAAACTTTTCCTATAGAACCATTCTATTCCATAAGATGATGTAACATCTCTACGGACAACTGGCACAAACGACGGGTCGTGACTGAATCATTGATACCACTCTATTACATAAGATGACGTAATTATCCCTCCTGAGACACATAACATAGCAGCAAATATTCTTACGATTGAGATATAGTCGGATTCTAAGTGTATTAATGCGCATGTCATAGCAGACGATCTTTTCGAATTGCTCTATACATATATACTGAGGGACTACTTCTGGATTCGGTAAATTTTCAAAGTGGGAAAGGGTCTGAAATACGGTATATATATTTGTTCAGAACTGAAGCCCCGAACAAATAAAAACCAGAAGAAAATCGTAGCAGGACTTAAGACCTCAAATCATGATCACTAATTTTTTTTGACAATTGAATTGACATTTGTTCGGTCATTGTTATAACTGATTTTTCTGAGGTTAGCATTAGTTACAAAAAAGGGAGCTTGAAAACAAAACAAAAACACGACAGAGAATGAGACTGAATGACAAAGCTTTGATTGTTTTTCTTAAATAATAACCGTAATATAGTTACATCTCACAAAAAACATATATGCAAGGCGCCTATTCTCTTTTGGCAGTATGATTATTCTTCAGGAAACTTAACTATATTCATTTATTGAGCATTGCATGCACGCAACGGCTAAAACTACGAAAATAAAATATTTAATAACTATATATATTAGCAAATCAATGCTAAGCAGAATTTATATGGGCAATCTTAGGATGAAGAAATCGCATACAAAAGAGCAAAGCATTTCCAGTTGACTTTGATTTACCGTGTAATAAAGCAAATAAATGTCACACAGTGCGTGCAAAATTTCCAAGTTTCCAAAACTAAAATAACAAATTTAATGACCCCACTATGAATATAATATCTATTATTTTAAATATTCTTATTATCATTAAATTCAGAAAATAAATAATCACAGAAAATAAATATTGATAAAAAGCAATTTGTTCCCTAAATAAAACTTAATTGGTGTATAAAAGTATTTTAATTCACGTCCCTTTTTCATTGATATATTCAAATACATACATGTAGATGTCGTAATGTATATGATTCTGGACATTGCTCTATAATAAGTTCTATTAATACAATTGTAATATTATTTTGAAATGTATAGCTTTTTCTAATGACTTGAACATTTACAGATCCAAAATGGCATTTTGGATGGTGGAATATTTCAGTTATACTTTTTGCAAATTAGATAATTGTTAACGTTAATAAGGAACGCTATCATTATTTCAATTAATTATTTCTCATCTGAACGTCAAGCAGTGATTCATACACCTATAATACACGATTGGTTGTATTATGTTACATAATTAGCTTTTAATTTTAGAACAATGCCATACAATTTTAATGGAACATTAACCTGAACAAAAACGACGACATTTTTGATGATTCTGCTCGTGACAAAAAGATTGGATTTCTGAATAACATTTAAAATTAGATCAATTACTTGTCATTGGAACGGAACATATTTGTCTGTTCCATACAACCAATACATTTGAATGAATTCTATTCACCCACCGCAGTTTCTGTAAGCATGTTATCACAGTAACGCGAGTATATTGAGAAAATATTTTTACTAAAACGTAATCAAACGGTGAATAAACTAAACTTCTAGTATTTCAAAAGTTTTAGTTGTCTAACTATGAAAGTTTTATGCCATTGAGATATTTGAGTGTTTCTCAATGTGCAACATTTTGCATTCCACAATTATGCATATGGCATTAACGGAAGAGTAATACATATAACGTTCTTGGTGATGATTTGGGTTAAATTTAACTCATTAAACGGAAAAAATTGTAACATTTCTATTGAAATCACGGTATACGAGTATAATACTTTTTCAAACAATTAAATTATTAAAAGGTGTTTAAAAGTAATTTATCAGTTCAAACCAAGAGATTTGGGATTTCAAATTAAAATAGAATGACAAAAAGCAATAATAAATACTTATTATAGCATATAGTGAGTAAAACAATCACGTTTCAATGGAGTATAGACGATCGTATTTAGAAATGAATTATTAAACAAAAGTGTTTACTTATTCTTAAGCAATCATAACAAATTCCTTTGAGGATAGTGTAATATTCTGACACTCCTTTTCTTATGTGTTATCTCGAAGTTGTTCTCTCGAATTCAATATCTATTCTGCTTTTAATGCAAGTTTTCTCCTTCAAACGATTTTATAGAATAATTTTATTGGTGCCTTTTATATCATTTTTACAAATGGTATGAGCAAAATGATAAAAGAAAATAGAATAAGTCGTGCAACATCTTCTAACGTTTATGTAACTATTGCAAACGAAACGTTTCAATTACACTTTTTTGTAGAACCGGAAAATTGACACATGCGATTTAAGAAATGCATATATCAACTGCAACGATTAAAGCTCATCATTCTACTTCTCAAACAGAGTTTTAAAACCATATTTGTTCACAAGAAGGACCAAAAAGATTTATCTTACTTTAAGTGGTTTGTACTGCATCGTAAATTACCTTTTCCATATAAAAAACACTTAAAATTACCTACAATCGAGATTAAGTATCTGAAAAAACAATTTTATTATCGATTTTGACGAGCTTATAATGGTATTAAGTAAACCAAAGTTTATAGAAAAATAAATAGGTACATGTAAGCCGAATTCAGATCACTAATGGCACACTAATGAAGACGAACGAGACATGTGATTTATCAATGTCTATTACTGAACATTAATGTCTGATCTTAAGCAGATAATGAACCTTGATAAGAATTATAAGAAGTAGCTTATCTTTGATAACAACTGAAGTTTCAAAAGGTATTACGTGACAAAAAAGCGTAAGTTTCAATTTGATGAAAGTTGTTTAAACTTCTTAGATTAATGAGAAAACAATTAGCGCCGTGTGTTAATATTTCTTAGACTTTCTAAGACACCACAAAGACGGCACGTGAGTCTTTAAATTCAGCTCACGTTTCTTTTTCACTGCAGACATTATACCTCTTGAGTCAACAACAATAATGATACATATATCAATTTTATTAGATTTGATTTATCAATAAATACTACCATAGAAATATCTTGAAGTTTCATATTATGCGCATTTACCCTCGTAGTAGAGGCATTTACATTTCAGATATTCAACATGCGTTATAAATCGTATATAACTGCTTACATTATCAATCAAAGTATCCAATAAAATATGTAACAACTGCCAGTACACATTGTGTTTTTCATTTTGTTTTGTTTACTTTGGTAAAATGTGAACGCGCCAAAATTTAGAAAAACAAAGGTATAAAAAAGACGCCGCTTAATATTGCATTATTAATATCTTTATATTTCACCAGTATCAACACTCAGACTATTTGTGGTCAGTCTATTTGGGTATTCTTTGATCAAAAGTTCCTTCCATTCACAAGAAATGGTGTACTCACTTAAGCCGCTAGTTGTGAAAATTATTGCACATACATGCTTTACTTAATCATAAAGTTGATATTACAAATACAACGAAGTGTAATATATATTTGGCATTTTTAAATAAAGTTTATTAACAACTACGCTGTAATTGCTTTCAGGTAAAATGTTTTGAAATATTAAACAAATCTGTAATAACTAAATATAAATCAAGCGATGTTCCAAGTTATCGTTACTTTTATATACTATTTTGAATATATCATCCAGCTTAATATGGTTTTAATATAAGGTCAAAATAAAATACAAAATCTATATGAATAGTCGTCAAACATTATGCAATATTAAAAATAGAGAAGGTTATTATAAAAATAATCTTAAAAATAAAAAAATAAACTCACCAACTATGCAAAGAACAAACACCACAACATAACATAGTATGAATAATGTCCGTACAGTAATCCTATCGAACGGATTATCAAATAATTTTGATTTATTAAAATTAGTGCTGTTAAACACAGTAAAGTTAAACGAAGCGTTATTGTATTCCGCCATTTTAGCAATTATTGAACCATTTTCAATTTCAATAAAATATACATTTATGTTGCTTTATATTTTATCCATTCATATCTCAAAGAAACCAATAAACCAAGGTAAAAAATAAACGATCGTTTTTAACACAGACAGAGTATTAAACGCTATTCCATATGATCTGTTTGTTATTACTTGTTCAATACCAATGAAGGAAACTTCACTAAACTAAGAGAAATATACCAACTTGGTTCACAAAACCGCAGTTAACCTGTTTCATCGTCAAAGTGATGCCATAAAAGAATTGTCTTTCGGTCATTGGATACAATTTTAACGGAAACAATTTAGAAAGAAGTTTAAGAGCCGTACTGGGAGGTGAATGAACAGTTGAGATCTAAGTACCGTTAAATTATTGACCTACTCTCCTCTCCAGATAACCGCAACAATAATAAGGCGCCAATGTCCAAAACGGTACGTAACGAAAAGGAAAACATCGACTCAGCAAAAATATTTCACCAAGTGTAAAAACTAATGTCCTATCGTATTTCAAACTAATTTTAAACTTTTGTCGGACATTTATGACGCTTCTAATTATAATCATTTAACTTTTATTGTTGGCTAGGGTAAAAGTTACAAAAAGTTACCAGACTTTTGATGACACTAGCTGGGTTTAGCCAGTAAAATAACTCGAGACAAATTCTCTCAGTCTACACCTGTTGCTCCTAATTGCACGGATTAATAACATTTCAATGTAGTATTTTATAATAAACATTTTGCAAGTACTCTGCAGATAAAGTAAACGAACGACCAAAGAAATTTCCAGTTTATAGAGTAACCATATGGTTTGTTTAAAAATAAAACCCGGGTCGGTGGTGCAGTTAGTAGCGCGCTGGGATCTCGTGTCCCGAAGAGGGTACGAGCTCGAATCCCACCCAGGGAGGTTATGCCCTTCGATGAAAATTGGACAATAATGTCCAACTCTCCTAATAAGATGTATGGAGAAGTGTTCGGCCTTGTGGAAGGGTATGCTAGGTTAGGTGCGCTTGACGCCGTAAAATGACCTAAATTGTGTTGACAAGGCGTTAAACCCAATAAAAATTGTTTAAAAGTATAATACTGCTGATTCAAGTTAAAGTAGTTACCTATCTACGCTTTTGATGAAAAAAGAGAAAATAATTCGAATCATTCTTTAAATATGTATAATTGTATTCGGTTTCGTAAAGCAAACATACGAAATTATGAATGTTTTATTAATCGAGTAAAACCATAAATGGTAATACAAATGACTTTAAAAACCTTTACAAATATTCAGTATCAAATCTAAGTTATATTTTACAATCTCAACTATCCCATGACCTTTTTCAATCAATAAGTGTAAGATACAATTTCTCATATACAAATAGATACTCTTCATCATACTAAGTATATTCATGAGACGTCAAGAATAATTTGATTGATCCTTATCTACAACAAATTACGTATAAAAACACCTGGTATCTAAATACTGGAACTGTTTCAATGACCTATAAAATACATTTCTTCATAGATCAGACGATGCTTAGGTGTTATTTTTCTATAAATACTAATAACCTTAGGTGTAAAGTTGAGTTCAAGTACATTTTGTTGCCAAATATTACTGAGACTAACATGATTATAATAATGTCTATCACTATTCCAAAGTGAAGATCCTCTAGAAATGATTATTTCAGATGATAGACCTCTCAGAAGAAATAGAGAACACAATTATATTAAGTTGGTTTCAATTTAATTTTAAATTAATCAGATGATTAAGCATTAATAAAATTCCTCAATGACAAAACACGATAAACCGTGTACTAAATACAAGGCAGATACATGTAAAACAAATGACTGCGAATTTAGAAAAGAAATTAAATTGAATTGTGAATTAAGAGTTTATCAACTTCAATTAAAGAAGTAAATAATTATTATTGCTGTAAGAGAATAAATGTGAGAATCGTAATTAACATTTTGAAGTATAATTCAACGGTAAAAAACAAGTAAATAAACGATGATCATAATTATACTCAAAGGCAATCTTTATAACAAGTTTACTTACCAGACACTGATAAAATGTTAATGTCTAAGGTATATGTTTAGTAAGCCACTTACATTTGAACCAATTTCAGAAGTTTTTATTACAAAAACTATAAATGATGTACTAATTCGGATAACTCTACTTAAATAAATTTACAAAACATGACCTACCAATTCGTTGTGTGTCTATATTGGATGATTTTTAACTGTAGTGAATTACAAATAAGAACATCTTCACCAAATCTTCGAAATGAACGTGTAAAATAGAACGTAACAAAAGGACAGATAATTTATTATTTTTTTGTGGAAATTTCAAAGCCCATTTAAATATTTGTTTCCGTTGTCAGGTATTTTTGAAACTCTATTTTTGTTATGCATTTCTATTTTTTTTAAATTTGAGATAGACTCACATACACTCTATAAGTAACGCATTGTAAGTTTACAGATATCATAGTTTATTTGTTGTTCATTGCGATCTATATCCTCTACCATATCACAACCGGTGTAAAACAGTTGAAGAAGAAATTAATAATGTCTTTCTTGACCCAATAGTAGAACATCTTCAGTAGGTTCTATAATAAGTTACATCAAATGGAATAGAATTATGTCTTGTAATGTGATGTTTCATCGACGTAATATATTTATAACATACAACACGTAAAACGTTTAGTAATATAAATACAGAGTAATCGTTTTGTTTACCGTCTCGAAAATAATACTAATGTATGTATAACTCGTACATATAAAATCACAAGCAATTAAGTTGACAATTAGATCTACAATCTAAAGTTAAATTCTGACACCTCAAGTATCACATTAAAAATAGACAATTTGTATTAATATTTTATTAATGCTTCTTAAAGCCCCATTACTAAATAGAACGCTGATAATTGTCAAGTATCATGCTTTTCTTTAAAACTCATGCAAGCATTAAATGAATATATAAAACGCATTTAAGGCACAAAAAACACAAGTATTTTCTCCAGAATTTATACTAATACTATTTTGAAATTAGCGATAAAACCCAACGTAATGACTATACGGAAAATCACGGAACTCAACGAACTAGATCGGAACATCCCGTCGTGGCTAAAAATAACCACAACTTCAAATCTTAAGTCAACAAATTTTCTGCTTTGATAACTACACGTTTTGTATAGTGAATTTCGTGCGAAAGCCAATTAAAACTCACGAAATCATGTAAATAGTTTCATACATGAACGTATATTGACGGGAAAAAGAAACGAACAATTTAGTCTTACGTTATACAGAAAAGTTTGCTGTTAGGCCATGTTCAGGTAGAATAAGTGTAATGTCGGTAAGCCAAGACAACTAGATAATTTATATTTATGCCAACGACATTCGCGAGACAGATTTTCATGGCAGTATCTACGTCATGTGTGTTGAAAGATAACCGTGTATGTCAAATCAGTCGACAAACAATGGAAATCTTCTTGTTTGGCGTAAACAGTTCTTAAGATATGCCACCGTCATCAACGTCTATCTCTCCGCTCGTATCATCGCGGTCATGGTATTGTGAGAAAGTAGAGTTCAGTGAGGATTCGCGTTTCGGCTTATGTAACGTCCTCAGATTTATAAATGTTTCAAAACGAGTTTAGGCCACAACTTGTTGTTGACTAAGGTAATCTCGTGGGCACATCACATATACTAGCTTTTATGCTCTGTGAGTGTCTCTATATTCTGGCAACGTTATGACTGTGTCTATCAGCATAGTAACGATATACCTCACGTTGCGCATGTCACCAAGGACTTCTTACTGGGTGACAACATTAATGTTTCCTTATATTATTCTTAATCACGAAAATTTTGTGCCTAGTTGAAATGAGGCGTTTCTTTTTAGCATCAGTTTAGATGTTTGCGTACTCAAAATTTGCACGCACTGATTTCTCGAGTAAATCACTGGAAAAACGATATGACATATCCAACACCTTACAATTTTGTGTAAGTTTTATCAAGTACCTTTTAAGCAACTTGATTGGCTGAGAGGATATCTCCGTAATCTAATTTGCATGTTATAAACGTACCCCACTTTTATAAGAAATTGATATTTTGAATAATTTGACTCCTTAAAGGGAACCCGCTAGAGAGAGTTATTATAATCCAAAGGCAGTTACATGTATATTCTATTGTCTTTTTGATAGTTTTACTTGTTTTTAAATTGATGATAAAGATTTTGTCTTCGTTTAGTGGCTTTAATATAAAAACCCCAGATGTACAAAATCTTTAATAGCCGTTAATATATTTAGTTTGTTTGTTTGGGTTTTACGGCGCACCAACACAGAAAGGTCATACCGCGCCGAAAGCAGTCAATGATACTATTAATTCAAACGAAATCAATGATCTAAAGCTCTATATCTTATTATATACATTTATTTCCTTCAAAAAGTTAAGTATCGCATGTGATGGCACAGACTCAAAAAGTTCTTTAAGAGAGATAACTTTAAAATGTTTGTCACGGATGTATTTAAGATCCTTACAGTCAAGAAGAACGTGTTTTACATTGAAATGCTCGTCACATGGTATACACTTAGGCGCTTCCTCTTTTTTGAGAAGGTATGAATGTGTTAATCTGGTATGACCAATTCTACATCGTGTAATCACTATTTGGTCTCGACGATTAGAAAATATTATTGACGAAGATGAATCAAGGCTAGGCTTTATGTCATGTAACTTATTAAAAATAGCATTGTTCCACATTGTTTGCCATTTTGACTTACTTAACGAATTTATAGAACATTTGAAGTCACTGCTTGGTAATTTGATATCTACTGGTTGAAGGTTTAAAGATTATTTAGCTAAAAAGTCTACTTTTTCATTTCCATGTACAGTACAACCTCTCTTGAACAACACCCACTGGGAGACACTAAAGTATGTTGCTGTTCAGAGGTGTTGCTTTGCAGAGGTTAAATTCAATTAAAATTACACCTAAAGGAAATATCAAAAGCTGTCGTTGTGCAGAGGATTTGTTCTGTAGAAGGCCTCTCTGCAGAGGTTATACTGTATACCAATATGACTTGGTATCCAGCAGAGGTGTACTATTTTAGATTTCAGTATTTCATGTAATCTTAATTCAATATTTTTAATAAGTATATTGTCTGAACTACGATTTTGTATGACCAGTAATACAGATAGAGAATCTGAGAAAATGATAAAATTGTTATTAATACTATTTGATATGTATGTTAAAGCAAGATCTATTGCTTTGACTTCGGCTGTAAATATATTTAGATTACACACATAAACCGCAAGCATGTACAAACGATTAGTTCAAATTCAAATTTAAGTACAATATCTCTAGCTCTAGTGTCTCTAAAAAACCTGGATTTTGCGGGTCAGCTTAACCAACTTTTGACCTTTTTGGTTATTTGTAATAAACAGGTGTGCAGCATGCAAGGACAGTAGTTGATGACTATTTACTCTGTGTGTTACTGGTGACTCACAATGGTAATTGATTATACATTCGCTGGGGTACGCTTCAGGTGGTATGACTGATCAACGAATATAACTATTTATTCTTCAATCAAAATTAACCCAATATAGCACCGAATATATCTTTTAAAGATATTTCTTGTTTTTGTTAGAACAATTACGTTAACCTTTCAGTATACAACTTAACCTAATAACATTATCACCTCATCAGTTCTATGGTTTCTTTGAAGCAGTATATGTGAGATACAATTTACTGATGCCCTATCGATATAAATACAGAAACACTTTAACCAGTACACAGTGACCTCACTTAGTAGATTCAATCTATATATTGAATTACCTATAAAACTGACTAATGGTCGTTAATACTTGTCTGAATAAATGAAACGATCATTCGGCATCTAAAACCATTTGTAATAATCTGATTGAAGCATCAGAAATCATTAAATTTCCATATAACGTACTTACAAGAACCTCATTATCTCACTCAATCTCATGTTTTCAAAGTTGTAAGGTTTGATCGACAAATTAACACGTTTTACAATTCAAGGAAGATTAATGATGTTGTATATTACATGTACAAATTACTTAGAGATATTTTCTATGTATCTTCGATACCAATTTATTATACTTAATTGACAGTCGAATTTACAAAAGAATGAGCCAAGGCACACACAAACGTACTTAATAAGAGTTTTCTAGTACGTAAGTACCTACATATGATATGTAGGCCAACTTATTATAGTATATAATTAATATGGAATGTCAATGATAATGGATCATACTGGTTGATTTATTCAATTGTTGTGCTATAACTTTTTCAGGACATTTAATTATCTTAAAAAAAAACAATCTTATTCTTGCAATTATCAGAGTTATTCTATCTTGTTTTTAAGGAGGTGTGTATAACGTAAATAAATAGCTCCTTTGCTTTTGGGTTGTGCGTGAGGTAAAGGGTTTTTGCTACTGTTGTTCTTGATATGTTTTCACGCTCATTCACAATCAATCACAGTAGTTTCGTCTGTGATGTGTGGAGGCCTTAAACGCTCTTCGACTTTCAATCAATGCTGTTATCTTTATTCTCTTTAGGAATAGCAGTTTACATTCAAATTTCTCGCACAACACAGTAAATCTGCTGTAACAAATAATATGAAAAATACCAAGCATCCTATCATTTGCTATATTTAAAACGAACCGACTAGAAACACTATTTGATAACAATAAAATTAACTCTGACTTACAGATTGAAGAAAATACATTAGTATCTTGAAATTGTTCAAATTCTACGAATTGTTAAGGACCTTCTGGTCATATCGTTACAAGTGATCTCATAGCAATTGAAGACTATATAATTTGTTTGTTTTAGTTTCAAAAGGTAGACGCCCATCAAAGGAATTATTTTTACGAATTTCGCACAAAAATCCTTAAATCCATTGATTTATTTTGCAACAAATGGTATAAGAGAGAGCTTATTGAGCCTAATGCTCCTTCTAATTTAAACAAACAACTATTTGAAATAATAGACATTCACATATACATTTATTAAAAAAAGCATCGCTTTATTACCGCCACAACTATGTTTTAACTACCAGCATTGATAAAAACGGATTCAGGATTTCCACACCCATCATTTAACAACAGATTTGTATAGGCAGTAACTAACAGAAGAAAATGTATAACATTAAATAAAACCTTAAGTATATAAAATCAAACTGCTCACTGCTTAAAATATGTAACTCTATACACATTGCTGAACAAGTATAGGACCTTCTAGAATATTCTATGTTTGTTTTTTGTTGTTGGGTTTAACGCCGTAGCTTCACATCGTAAAGGTCATATAACGGCGGTCAGCCAACCTTCTCACTCCTCCTGGAAAGGCTAAATCTTTGGATTTAGCTGTTAACTAACTACTAGGCGCATACTTTTGTCAGTGACTGACAACTGCCCTACATAATTAAGAATCATAGGTAGGAGGAAATAATTTCATGACCAAGCTCCACGAAAGTATGCCTCGCCCGGAATCGAACTCACGACCCATCGATCAGTAGACTTGCGTGCAACCAACTAGCTGCTTATGTCAAGTTAGAGAGCGGTTAAAAGGGTTTTTTTTTATTAAACAGTTGTTATTGTTTGTTCTTACACAAACCTGTTGAGGCAAGCGTGCATGAGGTTGGAACACCCCAGAACCTTGTTGAACCCACCCACTTTGGCAATTGTTTTGCCACTGTCCGTTTTAAGGCAGAAACCGCTTCGATTCTTTATGTTGTTACATGTTTTTTTTAAATATTTTTCTTATATAATAAAGTTTTAAAAAACTGAAAACATCTCCCTTTCTTTTGGCTGTGTGAGATATGTTTTGTTTGACTTTCGCAGTTCTAGATATCGTTTAACACTACTTAAAGTAGTAAATGACAGCTACAAGTTTCACAGTTGTTATTCTGTTACGTATCAATCAATGTCCAAACGGATGATACGATGTGTCTAGAATAAATGGCTACATACGCCCGAGCAAACAGGATAATATTACATGTTTGCGTAACTATCATGCATTCATCTACCCTTGAACTTAAATTGTTCATGCCGTTATGAATAGAATAATGTTTATGCAGGTGATATGTGTTATCTAGTTGAATGAGATACGTAAGGTGTATATCCTTTTTTTCTGATCATTTACCTGTAATGTTTCAATATGGACGATTCGAATTTGTCGGTTGTTTTACATAAAGTGAATGATTTACGTTTGGTGAGTTAATTTTTGATGTTTTATCTGCATATCGCGATGTCTGTTTTTATCATAACGAACATGATAAGACAATTTAATAAGTGGGTCAGTGCTTATTAGTATGCTTACCCCTCGCCAAGATCGACCCACTTAAATGGTTGAGCGATTATAGTCGCTTACTTCAAACTACTGCAGCGTCTTACTGATGAAGGGTTTTGGAATCGTGCCTAGCTGCGTTTATTGCTAATATTATGAGACAGTTGGCGTTTGTTACAGAAGACAGAAATCTTGTACTTGTGCATCAAAGTCATGATGGTTAGGTTAATTGTTTATCATAAAGTATAATTAAGAACGTTGTATAGAAATATAGATAACTAGAAAAATCATTTCAAGAGTTACGCGTGATATGCTGCAGCTCTGTTTTCAGATAACGCATGGTGTAAAAACGCAAGTTAGAACTCTTTACACCTTACACTTATGTATAATTAATTTAGGTGCACCCGGCTAGCTCAGGGGTGGATCACAAATCCACTGACCTAGTAGTGGTTGGTTCTATTTCCAGGCGGGACATACTTTACCAGCAAAGTTTGTTTATTTATTTCTACAATTGAGCAAATTATACTGAATGTTTTTCATTTTTCAGCCCTCATGAGTTTAATTGAAGAACTTTAAATTTTGATACTACATCTTCACATAACAGTGATATTGCCAAGACTAATAATAGAGTAAAAGTTCCACATTGATGGTCTTAATAGCGAAATAATCTTAATATAAGGACACTTTTCTTCTTACATTATAGCATTGTCAACATCGCGTGATTTTGCAATAAAATTGGTCTTTATAGCGGTACTGAACTGTATTTTACTTTTGTTACAGGAAAACACAGCAATTCCCGAACCAGGGAAAGGAGGTATGTGGGTTTTAATTAATTTAATTTCCAAACACTCTGGAATATTGCTTAAATATGCTATGAAATGTTTAAACTCTTTGGACTTAATTAATAAATAACACATGGCCTTGCGGGCAATATGCAAGTTTACGGACTAGTTGGTCAGACTAAGGAAGATATATGACCCGAAGCGCAGCTGAGGGCAATATTGCTTCCGAGGTCTGAACAACCAGTCCGTAAACTTGCATATTGCCCAAAAGGCCGTGTGTTATTTGATATATTATACCGAATTTAAATCCTTTCACCCCTATTAGTGCTGTCATTTTACTGTAATGTGTTTTAAAATAATGATTTTATTCTTCAGTTTGTCAAATATTTCAAACCCCAGACTGACTTATTTTCAAGCGATGCACCAAGAAAACACTTTCTTCAGGTTATATTCCATTTTTGTTCACTGAGTTAGCCATTTAGTCTATTTGTGTTGCCGTGAAATAAGCACATCGTGAAAGTCGCGTTAAATATGACTGGACGACGTCATAAACGGTCAAGATAAGAATTATGGACCGGGTAGCCGGTCATTATGCGATTAATGGACTGGATGACGTCATATTAAATAAAGAAGAACGAATGCAAATTAGATCTTATATGTATGTATAATATAAAATAGTTTACACAAACGTGTTGATTGCCACGAGATTCGTGACGGCTTCAAATTCTAGTGAATAAAAAACAACGATTAAAAATCTTTGATATTTAGCTCCATCATTTAAAGCGGGCCTTAAATATAGGATGAGTTGCCTAAGCATATCGCTATGTATTGCTTTGTGTTCTGGTACCTCTAATTTGATTTCAAACATTTATTCCTTTTGTTGTAAGAAGGGTGCTAGGACACAAAGCGATAAGTAGCGATATGCTTAGGCAATTCACTCTCAATATTAGCATTCTGTTCATTAACCTGTGATTATTGCTTTGAAATTATCTTGTCAAAGATAGCTTCTTCACTAATTATGTCTGTTACATATTAACATTTGCTAAAATAGAATTATTTAACGAAAATTTTAGTCTGTGGTGTTCGGGACATTACCTTAATTTGCAGAGCAATACGTCTAATGTACTACCAGATTTAAAATGGTTATGGCTAGATTTGTAATTAAAAAAATGTAATCATAGAAATGTATGTATAGCTTACTAACTACGCCTTACATGCACTTATCTCTGTTTGTTTTATAAGAGGTTCAGCTACGCATGGCACGTGTTGGGATCTGTGGTACAGATATACATTTCTGGAAACATGGATTTATAGGATCCTGGAATGTGACTAATCCTTTTATACTTGGGCACGAGTCATCAGGCATTGTGAGCAAACTTGGTGAAGGTGTTACCAATTTAAAAGTTGGTAAGTTTAATTTCTCCTATTTTTTGTGTTATTGTGAGAATTTAGTTCAGCACACGTAACATTATGATGATTAGATTTTTTATTCAGTTAGGTTGTGTGTTTTATTGGTAGCTATATATCACAGCTGTGTCCAAACCATATAATTATTTCTTTCTTTTCATGAAACTGTTTACATCTTATTTCCCCCCTGTTTCAAATATGTAAAATTCGCTAAGTAAAATAAGAAAAAACGGATACATTTTAAACTATATACTCCACAATGTAGACCTTGCATTACAAGTAGAAAAAATGTTAACTAATTAGAAATATGCGTATTAAAATGAATGAAATGATGTTAACATAATAATTTAGAGCACATCCTAGCAATTTAATGCCTTTGGTTTATTGAAAACAAACTGAACACTCTTAATTTGATACATTTACTGATAGACAATATGAACTTCATTTCTTTCATTAATTATTTTTTACCTGCGGGAGAGTATATAATTCCATATACAAGAAAGTATATTTTCCATGTACGAGAAAGTGTATAAAGGGGTACCTTTAAAGGTGATGTTTCGACACCTTTAGGGAAATGTCTGGTTAACAGTGGCGTTATGTTACACTGTTCAGGACAAGTCCGGTTAACAGTAGCATCATGTTATATTGTTCAAGACAACAACTTTCTTTATCAAATAAATAAAAACAAATGTAAAATTAAGTCTAATCATGAAATGTAAATGATGAAAGTCCAATAAACTTGTTTTGTGTAATTGTATATTCATCATGTAATTATGGTGGAGGGGTTTTACTAATTTATAATTGTTATTATTTATCTTTTTGAACAACGCCTGAAAATATGTAATATAGAAATAGGCGTTTAATCAACTGAAGAAGTTTAAGTTTATATTTTTCTACGTACGGGAGAGTATATTTTTCCATGTACCGAAAAGTATTTTATTTCATAAGCCGGAAATATTTTTCCATGTACTGGGGTTATATTTTGACCGTACGGGAGAGGACGACACTTATTTGTAATTGTTCCTGTATAGTATTAGGAAATATCTTACAATAAGATGCATTTTTTGATTACAGGAGATCGCGTGGCGTTAGAACCTGTTTCATCATGCGGAAGTTGTGATAAATGTAAAGTAGGTCGATATAACCTTTGTTCGAAGATGACATTAACTGGATTACCGCCTAAAGATGGTGGTCTTACACGATATCACGTACATGACGCCAACCTTTGTTACAAGTAAGTCGTCTTTCTTGTAAATTGTTAGTTACTTTAGATTTGTCTCTAAAGAAATGTTCCTGTTGCAACTGTTTGGAAACCATTACATTGGTAAATAAAAATGGGGATTTTGATGCATTTCAAAGTACATGACTCTCAGCTGTTTTATGCCTTTTTTGTTGTAATTAAGACATTCACATTTCCACAAGTTTGTTCTGCATAAAATATACAGGTTGTTACTTGTTGGAAATCAGTTTCAAATCCACTTACTTGTAACCCAAAGCTAGAGTTAAGAATATATTTTCTTCACCAAGTAAACACAAGATAGAGTCAGGATTGCTCATTCCTACACAAACCAATTCTTTACTGACAATTACATGATTAACAATAGAACATACTTCAACAATTTTCTGGTTGGGCTTAACGCCGTAGCAAATTATTGTACAGGTTATATAACGGCGGTCAGTCAAACGGATTATAGATTCTGAAAACATATCAGGAACAATAACAGTAAAAATCCACAGACCATGAATACAGCCAAAAAGCAGATCTTTGTAATTTTGTTATAAAAAGGACACCGCAAACAAATAACAAAAACAAGAACCTAACAGGATTTCCATCTTGGAGCGGAAAGGGGCAGAATAATTGACACTAGGGAGTTAAACATGGTTCTAGATTGCATCAACTTTACACTCGTCCCCTAAGGTTCATGTAAGTAAAAACAATGACACAATTACAAATTGTTTTGGTAAAGCAAATTTCAACCCTCCCTTGAATCGACAATATTTTAATATTTTGCGCAAAAACGCACAATCATCTTAAAAAACTAATAGCATTGCCAAGGTAAAATACAAAAATATAAAATTTGCGACAAAAGCGAATATTGTTGATGTCCAATTATCCACCTGTTCCTCTAAAAACATTTATTTATGTTTACTGACATTATATATCTATATTATCTAAGACTTTCAAACATGATCTATGGCCAAGAATTATGAATTGTGTTTTTGTCCTTCAGTATGTTTGTGAAGTTTCGTTTGTTAAATAATTAATTTCAGGCCAATTACAATGTTAAGAGACACAAAACATTGATTTACTGACATCAAATTTCCATTCTTTTATTTTTATGTATCATTTCACTAATCCTTCAGAAATTTATTTTATATTAGATTTGGCTTATCCATAAAATTCAAGTAAATACGTACTATATGAACACTCAAGATTTCAAAACAAAAGTTGTAACTATCTAAAGAGGCAAGTATTGTTCACAGAGACTGAATTTGAACATTAAACCAAACGTCATGCTATGAAACTAATAATGACTAAAAGTCATTCATTGCCATCATTATTTATAACTAGATTTTTAAAGAGAGAAATATGGAAGTCGTTTAAATGTTTCTGTAATTGGGAATATATAAAACCAACCGTTTCTTAAGTTTTGTATCTGTTTAAGGCTACCAGACAACTTGTCCTTAGAAGAAGGTGCTTTGATAGAACCACTTTCTGTTACAATTCATGCAGCAAGACGTGCTGGTATTACACTTGGTAGTCGAGTTCTTATTTGTGGAGCAGGTATGTTGGTCGTCATGTACAGTTAAATCTAAAATAAGTGTTACAATAATTGTTTTAGTGTAATTTACTGTTTGATAGTTCACTGAAAATATGTTAAAGTCTAAAAATTGAAAACAGTTAAAAATCGATCAAGATTTTTGAAAAAAGTATTTTTTCACATGCAATGCTACAAGTATATGTGACGTTCGTGTTCAGGTTTTTAAAATGAAACTCATCAACATTTTTATTATATTGTCTAACGTCTCTGTGTCAGATTAGTATATAATGTGAACATAATGATTACATCTAAAGAAGTATTGTTCTCTGTCAGAATACTATGGTACACTATTCATATCATAAACCATTCTTCAAAGTAAGGCAGATTAAATTTGATGTCAGAGTAATTGAAAACCAAATGTGACTTCTTAATATTACGATATATTACTTTTATACTTCATTCTGATACTAAGTGTTCTACAGTTGTATTTTATAGTTGCTTTTGAAAATGTGTTGTTTTTCATACTACTAAGTTAAAGGTACTCATTCACAGATTTCAATTTAAAAATCAACTTTTTCTGAAACTATCAAAATAGTATGGAAACATGTTTCAAGCAGGAAGTTATTGTTTTGATGATAACAATTTTAGTGCTAATGAACATACAACTACAAATGATAGTGTTTCAAGTAGAAAACATCTACCCCGTATGTTACGATATCGACAGTTTTAGCGCATTGTTGTAGCTTTTTTTGTATATTTCTTGCAATCTGTAGGTCAGTTTGTCTTAAAATATTAAGAATGTTTTTTGACACAATTACAGACACTGAATAGTATTATCAAAGTATAGAAAATTTTTAACCAAATCTGTGAACTAGTACGTTGTGTAGCGTTATGACTTTTTCAGGTACCATAGGATTACTATCTTTATTGGTTGCTAAATCATATGGTGCGTCCCAAGTATGTGTCATGGGTATGTTGCTTTAATATTTTATATAAATGAACAATGCATGTATATATTATTTCATTCAGTTAGGAGGTTAACAATGGCAAATTACACAAGATGGTCGTACGAAAATGCGGTATTTACCTTTTCCATTTTCAACAATTAAAACTTTCGGTGATGAGTTTTATAGCCAAGTTTGTGTTTGTATTCTAAATTTGAAATGTATGATTAATTCCAGGAAACGTGATATAACCGTGCAGGGAGTTTGAGTAAGGTGCGTGCCGTTCGCAATTAATTACGCAATTAACGCGCGCGCTGTTAAAAAACTCAATGTCATTGTATTTCAGTGTCAAAATCTGTTTCAATATTTTAAATAAAGACAAAGGCTATAAATCGAAAAATGGCGTTTAATCAAGTTAAAAGTATTAAGTAAACTGCTACCATTATTTGTTGTCCAACTAAATCACCCATGCTGGTCCTAGTTTATCAAAACGGACGTGAGTCTGTTTATCTTGAGGTTTACTCACAAGCGGAAACGTTTTCTTTACAAATGCTATTTACATAAATAGAAAGTTGAAATAAGACACTAAAATATATGATAGGAGGTTTCTAACTGTGATGTTACTGATTCACAGATTTAAATGAAAGTCGATTAAACTTGGCAAAAAGTATGGGAGCAGATGTAACATTAGTTCCGAAAACCAAAGACGCACATGAGCTTGCAGTTGAAATTGAACAATGTATGAATGGAAGACCAACAATTTCCTTGGAATGTACGGGTGCTCCTTCATGTGTACAGTCTTCAATATATGTAAGTAACAAGATTACACATCGTTGCCTAGCAATTATGTATGTTGCTACTCAGGTAGTAAAACTGTCATCGTCTGCTAATATTCTTGCCGATTATTAATGCACAATTGAAACGTTCAATAAAATTAAAATTGATAGCTTTGAAATATGTTAAAGCGCACGTTGTCAAGAAACAGTTTATGAGCGTGCTCTATCTTCTTTTCCTTAATAAATCATTCTAGCCTTAGTTTTTCATTGATCAACTTATAATACTCTTAGTAATTTATCTAAACACTGTCGCGTCTTTTAAAAATCACTACGGCGTTTTTTAAATATCATACGGCTCGTTCATTTCCTTAGGTCTCACGGTCTATACTCTACCTGTACTTGCTTGCTTATCATTCTTCAGGAACAAACACTGTCTCCACATGACTGAAAAAATGGGATTAATCAGCGGCTACTTTGATTTGTGTTTTTTACCGTAACGGTCACGAGTTCACATCTCATTATTACGATTAGCATTAATTTCGTAGACCTATTGCTTTAGTTTTTAGCGTTATTCTTTTGGGACTGTTGCCTTTTATAGCACTTTACATACACAAACGATTATTAAACTATGTTATGAATTACCTAGGTAACGGATTCTGGTGGCTGTGTATTGTGTGTTGGTTTAGGACCAGACGATGTGACAATACCTTTAGTCGATGCTGTATTAAGAGAAGTTGATGTGAAAGGGGTAATTGCATACCCTAATTGTTATCCTATAGCACTTGCTTTGCTTCAATCAGGTACGATTACATTCTGTTATAGTATTTTTATTAGTATCAATACGCCAAAAAAGTGTGCCTTGGGGAAGTGTTATGTGATTGGGACCATGCTTGTGAATTGTTACTCTCCATTGCATCGGTTCGAAAGATTTACTCGTACTCGTTCACTTTCTACCTCTGCTAAAATACTACGTGCAAACTGATATTTCTATTTTTAGACAGAGACACATAAACATTTAAATCGCATGACTGTCGCGTGGTTTTTAAAAATAGATGCAAAAAATTCTCACGTCTGTAATTTCAAAATGTCGAAATGCAAAGATGTTGGACAGTTTTGCATTAGTTATATAATGGAAAATAAACAAAAATGAAAGTAAACATTGATCTTTTTGAACGCGGATCTCTGATCTTTAAACTGTAAACATAGAGCAACTTATTGAACTTAAATACAAGGTGTAGCCACGCTATATATGGCGTCATACGAGGTTGCATTCGTCACTAGTATGATCATACCATATAAGGCGTTGTTTACCCGTTCAACCAATGAAAATGCGTATAAAGTTTTTCAGCTAAATTGGAATTTGGTAAACTTTCATTGGTCGTTCAAATGTTCATAGTAAAGGTCAATATCATAAATCGACTAGTTTTAAGGCAGCGGGTGAATGTAATGTATTCACTGAGCTGCGAGGGTAGTGTAGTAAATCGTAAATACATATTGATAGTAAGACAAGCTGAACAATGGTAAAATCGAACTGACGCATCTTAACGACCGTTTATCGCCCCTCAGAGGAAACATCCGCTAAAGGTAAAATGATGTATGAAATAAGTTTAATGTCTTTTTACTTGAAATACCACTATGATTGTGATGATAATGGTCACGATGCCGTCTGTGATATCAGTGGCTAAATATAATTAAATTAAATTATATGCATCGGTTATTGCCAAGCACATCACTTTACTTTTCCTTACGACTCTTATCACTCTCCCCAACACATTGATTAGTTCTTTCATTTAGTAAATGAAGATTAAATGTGAAAATGTTATTATTTATTATTCATTTATTATTATCATTATTTTCACACAGGGACTGTTGATGTCAAGCGGATTATTACACATGAGTTTAAACTGGAGCAATGTTTAGAGGCATTTGATATGGTTGATCGAGGTGAAGGAATTAAAGTAATGATAAACTGTGAATGACAAATGAGATACCTTTCTGATATTGCAAAGGTATAGCAAGACATTGGAGTTAGATAAAGAACTTTTAGTTAGTTCAAACTATGTTTTTAAAAAAAAGCTAAACTTTCAAGACCTTATATATTGAAACTCATTAATATTTTCAATAATCGAACCTCATCAACAGTGTTCAAAAATTAACGTTGTTATCTGAATAAAATAAAGTATTTGTATTATTTCAATCAAAATTTATCCAAGGTTCTGTTTTCGAATTGTAAAGAATTAAAATAATTAAGTGTCAAGCTTTGTCAGAAGTGTAGTATTTTCCTTTTTTATATGATAAGTGTAAATTGTGATATAGGATTTTTATTTCGAATAGATAATATAGTGCTATCGTTGTGCGCTCTTTTTAAGAAAACATACAGAAGACTAGTAAATGTATGCTGACAAACTGGATATACATTACGATATATTGTATGTAAGGCACGGTAACATTTAGCATGTTTACCTACTATAAAGGACATGGGACTACATTTTTAACAACATCAGTATGGTAAAGGGCGTATATAATATCGATAAATATGAAAGTTAATGTGTATAAATATAATAGAAATATAAGTAGTCATATAAAATAGGACTTGTGCTATAAAATTAAAACTGTTCAATACTTTTAATTAAGAACTGTTTATAAAGATTAGGCACATGCATGTTAGAACGATTTCGATATCAAATATATTAACCAATTTGAAACTTTAATACGCGTCCGCTGTAGAAATCATAAGCATGATATGCCCCTAGCTCACTTAAACAATACAATTAGATTCGAATAGGATGAGAGCCGTAGTGCTTTGGACTACCGAATAATAGAGAGCATAACGCTCCCACTTGCTCTGCATAAACCAGTTCTTCCTCTCGTAACATTTTATTTTCGAAATAACATTATTCAAACAGTACAGCAATAGATACGGAGCCAGAAAGAGTGGAACCAGACAAATTGATAAATGTGTGTATTATATGAACTTAAGTACGTAATAAAAATACGAGCTAACGTATCTATACACTTAACCAGACCGAACATACTAATGGTTGCATATGATTGTCTGAAAATCTGTTTCTTCATAGACATTATTCATTTACATAGAGTATGTTTCAATGAATAAAGTAAAACTTCACGAAAGTCATAAAAGTCATCTGCATTAACATTTTGTAAATTAGGAAGACATTTGAACATCATTAAGCTTTCAGCTAATGACGGCAATAAGACTGATCATGTTCAATAAGTAGAATATAGAAAGGAATAAAAACAAAATAAAACTTCGACAGTTGTACTAAAACAGTTGCATCGTATTACAAAATGCAATTACAGAAATACACATTGTCTGCAGAATTCTTCGGGAGACATGTTGAAGATCATTAAAGTAACGTGACATTTTGTGAGAATATGCGTGGTTTCTTGTGTGCCTGCACTAATCTATTTCAGGACACTTGTTCAAATAAAACTCACATAAAAACTGATACACGTAATTTTATGTACGACTTTGATTTCGTTATTTGATGTTTACACTATGCATGATCAAACTTATTTTAGCTACTAATACCATTTCCATATATACAATTCTATCAATTTTGACGAATACAACTCTTACCAAAAGTTTTCATACTAAAGTCGACATTTTGAAAGGTAAAAATAGACATAACAGTGCCTGTGTTAAACTGATGAATATATAAAATAGTCTGGTAATTCCTAACATAACTAGAACTGCCACCAGTGGCGAAAATATCCCCGCAACTGCAACATTTCAAGATGACAGCAAGTCAACATTGTTGAAGTCCAAAAGGGTAAATGTTGTAAGAAGCATAAAAACCATAAAAAAACAGGATGCAATCATCAAATTGGAAATAAACAGCAAATTACAGTGTAATTTACTATGGATAAGAAAAAGCAAACAAGCAAAAGTTGTCATATTTCAAATGATTTTTTCATGAAAATGAACACCATTTGGTCATTATGAATGTAAAGTGGAACAACAGACAAAGAGTGATCACAATTAAACGTATCATAAGCATGTTGTAACCAGATAAGCAAAACATAGAATGTGTTTGTAAGTTTTGATAAATAACTAAAAAATGGCAATAGCTAAAATTACCTATCACTTTTTTATTTTCACAGTAGTCAAGTTGAAATAATATCTAATATCGTATGTAGCTATTGTCTTTCAGTTGCCAGAATGGGACTGTTGCTGTGATAATCAAATGGTCAGTAAGAATTTGTCAGCACAATTTTATTAAAATGGGCTGAGAAAAAAAGATGTTTGCTTCACAAGATACATGTATTAGAAAGACATGTGTGCACAATTTTGCAAAAATTGAGTAAGAAACAACATACTATACTGTAATTTAAATAAAAATTCAAGATGGCCACCGGTCAGCCATTTTGAATATAAAATTGTGAAGAAAAGTCTTACTTATCAACTGTAATAGTGAGACCTTGTATGCAATTTTTTCTCAAAATCCATATGGAAATAAGCATGCAATACTGTTATAATATTAAATAAAAAAATAAAGATGGCAGCCAGTCCGCCATTTTGAATTGGAATTGATATAAGGTGCATGAACACATCAACTGTAAGAATTTGAACTTGTGTGTAAAATTCTATCAAAAATGGTTAAGAAAAAAATCTGTTGAGAAAAAAGCATACTTACAGTTATTAAATTAAATTTAAGAACAAATTCAAGATGGCAGCCAGTCGGCCATTTTGAATTGGAATTGATATAAAGTGCATGTACACATCAACTGTAAGAATTTGAACTTGTGTGTAAAATTCTATCAAAAATGGTTAAGAAAAAAATCTGTTGAGAAATAAGCATACTTACAGTTATTAAATCAAATTTAAACAAAATTCAAGATGGCCACAAATCAGCCATTTTGAATTGGAATTAATATAAACTGCATGCTCTCATCAAATGTAAGAACATGAACTTGTGTGCAAAATTCTATTAAAATATGTTAAGAAATAAACATACTACAAAGGTATTTATTTTTTGGGACAGACCGCGCGACCAACCAGCCAACCAACAAACCAGCCAGGCAGCCAGCCAGCCAGCCAACCACCAGGGCGATTCCAGTATACCCCCGAAAACTTTGTTTGCGGGAGTATAATGAAGAACAAACAAACAAACAGCTTTTGGCGGTTTTTGAAATTGTTATCACATTTAATATAAAAAATCGAAATTAATAGATTTTACATGTTCCAGTGTTCTGATGATTGATAACTGTACATTTGGAGGGTAAATTAATTCTTGTTTTTGTCACAGTTGCCACCTTAAGGTATGATATAGAGTGTATTTTAAAAATTCCATCTACCTGGTATATCAATAAATTATTTAACATTTATATTTTCTATAATTTTTTAAAATATATCTAATATGTTGAATTTTATTTATTATATAGATGAACCCTATTCTTATGGTCACTGTTTTTAAGTGTTAATACATATATCTAGATTTCTTGTGCTTTCAATAATGTATTTTACAATTATTTTTATTTTTAAGATTTTAATATGCTTTATTAATAATACAATTGTATTTTATGCTTTTTTCTACCTTTTCTTAATTTTTTCAGACTTTTGTTATTATTGTTATTTTTGTTATGTTTTTTAGTTGTTTTTTATGTTAGTTGATTTAACTGTTGGAAAATAGCTTATTAGCTAATGTTTGCTATATTGTATTTATAACCGACTTCATATAAATCTTGTTGTATCTTGTATCTTGTACATTTCTATCTGCAACATATATTCAAGGAAAAAATAAATGTAATGATGTATTTTCTCGAACTAGTCTTATTATTTTGTTAGTTTCTTAAAAGGATAATCATCTCGAGTACCAGTACTGACACGAAACAACACTTAAATGATAACTCTGTATCAACAAGGTCAATGTTTCCTATTTGAATAATAAACCTGCTCTGAATTCATGACAGTATTAACACTATAATTTATTCTTCAGGCAGTTTAGGGTTTGTTTTATTTTGACATTTCGAAACATTATAGTTATTTAATTTTAGGAGTTTCTCTTTAGGCGCTGTTACAAATTCGCGACAATGCCTGTTTATGTAAACTTATAATTTTGTTTAGTTGATAAAGGTAATTACTTGATGTTTACTGGTATTTTCCCAATGGAATCAATGAAACGTTTAACGTAGATTGTACAAATTATACGTAAAATAACTAATGAATTCCGCTGATTAAATATATTTATGTTGTAATCAATATATGCCTTGTGTTTTTCAATTTCATAAATATTTGAAATGTTAGATTATTGTTGGTTATTTGTGAGCTTAAATGAACACGCTAGCTGATAAAATAAAATGATAATGTCAACTGCATTTTTAAACTGCATATTTTAGTCTGAATTATCAAAAGGTTTTATTAATAACAAATATTATGACAATTGATAAGGTAATATTCATTGAACGGTAGAACATGCATTTGAATACCAAACTGTGACTGACTTGCAGAGGTAACATTTCCAATTTGATTCAAACCCGATCTTATATTCTCCGCTTCATGTCGGCGGTCTACATGTATAAGATGTCTGTTTACAAATATTTCATACTTTCTTCATTACATGTACACTTTTAGGTCGATTGGGAAACATTTTCTTTTTTTTACCTCAATTAGTGTTTTATAAATGTCGGCTGTACATATCATTAATAATAACATTTTATGCTTGATAAAACATTTTTATTTGTTTCAAATGGGATGAGGACAATATGGTATCTGACTTTAACAAATAGTAAGCAAAACGACATTGCTTGCTCTGCAATATGGCTTCTTTACTTGAATGTAATAATTCGGAGTATCATTATTCGTACAATACTTAACATCACATAAAAGATAACTATCCTTTAGGTTATTGTGATTTATTTATGAATACATTACGTGTTCTAAATTGATCACAGTATGTTTTGCATAATAGGAAATTTAAAAGTCAGATTAGTTTCTATTCATATGACCATTCAGAAACATTATGCTTATTCAAGATTTTCTCTTTTGAAGCATATAACAAACTTTTGGCAATGAAAACTATGCAAGAGTTTACCATGAACACTGTCGGTATGACATAGTTTAATCATTGTATGTAAAATTAACTTTAATTGTTCCGCTGAAAAATACCCATGCTGTAACCAAATTTTTTGTCCATTTTGCAAGTATAAGGCTTCAGGGCTCGAATTTAAGCTCGCATACTCGCAAAATGCTAGTGAATTTTGAAAATTGCGAGTAACTTTTATTTTAACTCGCAAATTTTCGCAAGTTAAAATCGACGCAAAATATTACCGTCTAAACTAATGAGGCTCCGATCAGCATTGAAACGGCCAAATATATCGATAGTATTTAATTAAAGAATCACCCTAAAAAGGTCGATATTCTTTGTCTATCCTGCAATAACGTCCTTGTTCTATCTACTGTTAAGTATACTACTTTGTTGATTTTTTATTGCATATAAGAATAGAAAATATGTATGCTAGTAAAGTTTTGAGAAAAAATGCGAAGGATTTTTTTTATTTTGCGAGTTGAAATTAAATCGACTCGCAAAAATTTGCAAGTCCATTTTTTTGTTAAATTCGAGCCCTGTATAAGGTAAGGTTTTTATATCAACCGTGTTTATTTGTAAGGTAAAATGAACTAGCTATCTGATCATATTAGAAATATTTTTTATCTTTATCTGCATCTTCAAAAGGTCTTACGAATAACAATGGGCTTTGTCATACAAACAGCAATAATTATAATCCAAAGCAGTATGGTTAATATGAAATGTAAATAAAAACATTTTTAAACCGGAAATCCGTGTTAATTATATATTTTATAAAGGTCTTTCGTCAATTCCTTCTCAATTGTTTTTTAAAAACCTATTAGTCATTGAGAAAAATACAGGAGCTAACTTATTATAAACTCTATCATTTAAGATACCATTACCATTGAATTTGCATATTGTATGTATGTTATATTTTTGAAACAGAAACCTTGAATAACACAATAAAAAAACTAAGAAGCTGAAAATGAAACTTTGCAGGAAATTGATTAAAAGTTGACTCGTTGTGTCTTTTTATGAAAGTTAAAAAAATAGATTAGTCACGAACACAAGAAATGCTGCGAATGTCCAGTAAAAAAATTGTATTCTTCGACACATCATTAATCAAATGCAAGGACTTTACAAAACGTGATGTGCATAGCAACAACACTATACATAAAAACGAGATATTCACTCAAATAATCCTATGGGAATGAAACCTGTTCCATGATTTCTAATTATTGACCACTTTCTACACTTTATCAAATCAGAAAACAATAAGAACTTCAGATATGTCAAGGTATAAGACAGAATCGTCCAGTATGAACTTTAATAGTCAGGTGCACATAAGATCCGGTTCATGACACATGCAATCAGAATTAGTGAAATAACCAGTCTGAAAACAATTAAAATCGAGTAAAAATCACCTGGGTAACTCTATTAACTTAAATTTACCAAAAGACTTACATTAAAGACAATACAGTATAACATCTAAAGAGCGGCTCTCAACAGAATTAAACCTCTACACCACACAGCTTTTGATATTTCCCCTAGGCCTAACTTTAGTTGTATTTAGTCTCTTGAGAGCAACAACCTCTGAACGGCAACACAATTTAGTCCCTAACAACTAGGGTGTTGCTCAAGAGAGGTTGCACAGTACTATCATTGAAACTGGATAATTTCAATTGTCCAATTGCTTATTCTGCAAAATGTAAATTTCATTTAAACGTTCTTTTTACGTGTTATGCTTTTGGCAAGTTGAATTAGAATTAAAGTTATGTAACTGAAACAAACGAGACACAAGAGGCAAACGTTTATAACATTAACTTTTAATAGATACCGAAAGCATTTTTCATTTACAAATTTAAAGAAGGCATTGTGATTTATTGCCAGGAATATGTGTATTATATGTGCGTGTAAATTTAGAGTAATCGAAACATACTATGAAATTCAAGCACATTGGAGCTACCATCTAAAGACAGGATTTTTTTTTTAATGCGGCCAACGTACACTAGGGACTAATTGCGACACTCACTATGCATTGTATTGTGGTAAAGATGTTAAAGAGTAAAAGTTTAACAAAAGTAACATACATGTATTTAATCAATTCTATCACAACTTCTGATGGTACGAAGAAAACTAAAGAAATTATATTAATTCTTCTTAATTTTAGTTAGTATTATTGTTCATTGTCGTTCAATCTAACTCAGTAGGAATTGAAACATGTAATTACCCTAGTATAAAATCTAATATAGTTCTCTACCATTAATAGTATAATCCCTTTTAATCTCACAATACTAATTATGAAGTTGGTAGCGCGCCGGGATTCGGAATCTCGTGTCCCGAAGGGGGTACGGGTTCGAATTCCACCCGGGGAGGTTATACCCTTCCATGAAAATTTGACAATAATGTCAATTTTCCTCTATTGATTAGATAATATGGAGAAGTTTCCGGCCTTGTTGAAGGGTAGGTGAGTGCTGGTTATAGACAAGGGTCCAGGAAAGCTAGGTTAGGCGCGCTGGACGTCGTAAAATGACCCGGCGTTAAATCCAATGAATAAAAAATGAAAAAAAACTAAAACAGTCCACACGAGTAATTATACGGATATATAAGTGACGTCAAAAGTTCAAAACCACATTAATGTCACATGTCATGGATTTGTTAACATGTAATCGCAAGTTAATACAACATGGTTTTGCCATTAGTGTGTCGGAAGTTGTTTTTAATAAAGCTGAAATAAAAGACTTTAGTTTTATTATATTATTCGAACATGTTAAGAATCGCAATGCTAAAAGATGAAAGCTACATATTTAACTAGGTGTATTTTTGTAGAAAAGTAAAAATATATGGTGAAAGGTATAAAACTATCGCCCTTGTCGCGAGAAAAGACGTTAATTTACCAATTAAGTTATTTCGTCCTCTTGCGCGATGGCTTGTAAACCACTTTTAAGGTATAACTTTTGTTAGGGCTTTTGCGAATAGGGCTTCGTTAATCTACTACTTTTTGATTATGTCTCTCTCGGGCAAATAAAAAATATTTTCGTAGTTGTGTATGTCCGGCGATTTTTTTCATTTAAAAGATACAAAATAAAGAGGTATTGTTGTATGTAAAACCGTTTCAAAAGCTTTCAATATAGAAACAATGTCTTGACGTACAATTAAAGAGATCTTGGCGTGTTTAGATTAATATATCAGCTATATTAATACTTTCCCATATTTTATGATATTAGATATTAGAGTAATTATCTTTAAAACGAGATGGTTATCTCTAGCTGTTTTACAAAGTATCGAAGGATCAATATTGATATCACAGAACTCAAATTTCAAATTAGCTAATGCATCGGATTAGACAAGAATTTACATCTCCATCTACGCTTAGCAGTTTAGTGACCACGACCTTACTATTTGAATAAGCCAGAGCACCCGATTTAAATTAGAGTTATGGCTGGTATAGTGCACGTGACAAACAAATTGTTGAAGCGTTCTATGTCACATTTGGGTGCAAGGTAAACAGAGTCGAGTTTGTTGGATATATGTTTCTCTTGAAATGTTTATGTAAACAATTAATGATTTGTACCCAATTTATTGAAGTAAAATGTTTTCATCGTATACCTATGATTAAATATGAATAAATCCTCTCATTTAGATTTGTATCATACCTTAAAAAACATTTTTTCGATAATTACCAGTATTGACATATTGACAAAAGAAAGCTCTCGAAAATTTGATTTTCTTGAAAATCGTAATTCGTAATAATATTGCGTTATTCTACCGTCCACTTGGTAACATATAAACTGTCAACAAAGCCTATGAACGAAGACCTAACAAAGTTTAAACAGAAACTCAGCAATATTGCACGACGTTCATCTTACTAGTAATTATATCACCAGAGGCTGTAATTGGAAAGATGAGATCATTACCCGGAAGTTTAATCAGATTGTTCTGTATCCTATAATTGAATGTTCTTGGCAAAATAAATCACAATGGTTGCAATAATTGTGGATGAATCTATAAATCATTTACATACCACATCTTGTTGATTATTGAAAGTTGACGATATTCTATATTGTTGGCTGAACCATTTTATATGGCATGCCAATCGCATGTTTGTCTCTTCCGTTGTCGTGTCACAATCTGTCTTTTAATAGCAATAACGTATTGAAAGTGGAAAAAATACACTTTCGTCAATACAATAGCATGTTGTGTCTTTATTGTTGCTTTACATTTGAATGACATAAGCATATCAATATTCTATACTGCGAGTGTAACCACTCGTGCAATCATCTATATACTTAGTTTAAAGCGTTTACAGATTTTATTCAACTTTCTCAGCCGTTGAAACTTTGTAATTATGTATACAGTTAATTTTTCATTGCCATTCACGTGTAAACGTTTTACATGATTGGCAGTTATATACTAAAAAAATGTTTAAATGCGTTGTCTAAAGTTTTTTATTACATATTGTCGTATATAAGTCTATTAGGAAAACAGTTCTACAACTTTCGGCACTTAACCACAGTGATTGACTTCTCAGCACGTTGTCTTACTTATTCTTGTGGAAACAAACTGAGATCTAAATGAATACAATAATTAATCAGGTAAAGAAAATGTAATTATCTGACCATATGACCTACATTTGAAGATTTGATTGTAGTCTAATGTGTTTCCTGTACCAATGGCATTTTTGTTCTAATTTGACCTATCACGAAACCTCAATACTTCCTCATCGTAATTCAATGTTGGTGTTATTAGCGATTTAATTAATTGTTTTTTTTTCAGTGGAAATTAAATTGAATCGAATACATTCTGAGAATGTTTTTATAAAGACAATGACTTCTTGTTAAAGTCGTATTGCGTACGGTTCCAGTTAATGTTTTCAATAAGTGTTAACCTATTTTGAAGTAAGTCTCATTAATATCTCTTTCGCGGAGGCGACTGTGTACATGTTTTAAATGTCACTTATTATGTTTGGTTTCCTATATTTCAGTAAAACTATTCATGATGTTTCTGAAATGCGTTTTAACTGTAATTTATCTTGATTATCTGCGGTTAAGCTTATTGTGAAGATGTAGAAAACATTAACTATTTCACATAGAGTTATATTTATTAGTTACAAACAAAATACACCATCAACATTCACATTGAATTCAATGAGTCCTATTTTTCTATATTTTCAAGCAGGAGATTTATATCTTGACTAATCTTCCAATTTTCCACAGAAATCATTTAACATTTCTGTTCTTATTTTATAAATTCTGAAACCAAGGCTAGTAATAGAAATTTAATCCCATTGATTCGATTGTGCGAGATTAGAGTTTGAATTGCCATTTACAAACCGAAGTGCTAAATATATAAATCAAAGCGCCAAAGGCACTGGACATAGAAAACACGTTGTGCTTCGGTCACTTAATGTGCTAAAATGTAAAAGAAATACGTAGAATAAGTTTTCGTTTCTTGAAACATAGACTGCAGAGCTTTCGTTGTATGAAATGTATCTTCAAAATGATGTACTAAAATAAAGTATACATGAAAATCCAATTTTCATTGATGATCAAATCAAAGCGCTGTAGGCACTAACTTTGTTCGGCTTTAAAAAGTAAAATGGGATTCCCGGCTCCAACAACGTTTGTACACAAAGAACAGTTCAGTGATATTAGTTTTATAGGTAGAACAGCATTGTTCTGGTTCAAAACACTTCAAACAATCGACCTACAGATACAGCATGTTAACCGGACAGTCGAACACAACATTTGATTTGTTTTCGCACAATCACAACAATTCAAGTGGGTCATACTTAGAACAATGCAATAATTGCTGCTTTAAAGTAATCATTTATGCACATTTATTCTACTGCATCTGTATGTTTAAATAAATAAAGTCCACTAATCAGACATTATCAGACATTAGTACGATCTTTAAACTTTTCCTACAGAACCATTCTATTACATAAGAGGATGTAACATCTCTACGTCGTGACGGAATAGTTGATACCATTCTCTTTCATAATACGACGTAAAGAGCTCAACTGAGACGCTTAACTAATAAGCTAAAATACATGCGCTTCAGTATAAACCGATTAACAAGTTTATTTCAGGAATCATTGTGCATGTCATAGCAGACGATCATTTTGAATTGCTCTATACTTATAATACTGAGGGACTACTTCTGGATTCGGTAAATTTTTAAAGTGGGAAAGGGTCTGAAATACGGTATATAATATTTGTTCAGGACTGACGTCTCGAACAAATAAAAACCGATATCCCAATGTTCAGGTAAAGCTAATTTAGAAATAAATTAAAATGCGTACTCTTATAATTGCACAGGTATAATAACCATAGAGGAGTACAGGGATATACATTTGAATGTTCATAAAAAATAAGTATATATGTTACTAATATGTAACAGAACCACCTGTATACATTCAATAGTGTCACACGCGGCGTAACTGCATTTAACTTATAATCAGTAATTTTCAAGTAATGATAAGGGTTCTTAAATTTGCAAATGAACTTTTAACTTAGATTAATCACCAATTTCAGAGCTATGAGAAAAATACAACGTAGAACAATTTGACCAATAATCATAATAATCTGTAATTTTCCATCCATTGATCTATATTAGGCCATGCCAAATTGGACTTTTGTAAAGCGTCAACTCAAGTTTGATAAACCTAGGTACCTATTCACAAAAACACACAAACCGAAAACGAAAACACATGTCCATTCTAGCTAGTATTCACACATATAAGCACTTGGTAGTACATGAAAGTTTATGACATTAATGTGAGGTTAAAGTAATTCTATAAAAAAGTATATACAACATACACATGTACATTTTTATTAATCAAATACACAGAAACAAGGAATTATCAGTATTTCCTGAAACAATCAGTTATCGAATCATTTTATTGGATTGAGGACTCTAAATCCTACGCGCACGCGGACGCTTAACAGAATTCCGATATGGCATGGCCAGAGTTCAACATATACTAGCTGGTCAGTACGATACTACGCTAAGCATCGTAGGTAAAACTGTCTAAATTCCTGAAACTATGTGACAATTTTTACATGTACTGAATAAATGAAATATGTTTTTGAGATTTCGCAATATGATATTGCTATCTAAATATTAATATGCACGTTAAAAAAACCTTTATGCTGGTCATTTAATCTCCATGAGAAAGTGTTTTACATCTGTCAATCAATACACAGATCTTTGAACACGAAATAAGGATACGCTACGGATAATACCCCAATGGAGGTTTGAAAGTACCTCGTATCTATGGATAAGTATTCCTGAAGTTATTAGCCAGCATTATTTTACAATTTAATCATCATGATTATATCTTTAAAAAGAAAAAAAAAACATACAACAGTTTTATATTCATGTATACGCCGAACTACTTCCTGTGCGTTGTTGTTGTGCGATATGAGTTAAGCGTCTGAGCCAAGATATGTTTTATTGTCTACGTATAGAATGAGGGATTAATGTGTCAATACAGGGAATCTCTGTTGTATATATTTTCAGTGTTTGGTAAAATGTAATTATTACAATATTAATTATTAAGACCTATCTCAGTAATACACATGCTTGAAGAGTTGAGTTCCTTCATGTACCTAAAAAAAGGAGATTTTGTAGTAAGCTTGCTATACTGATTTCTCAAAATTGGCGTATATAGTTGTTCTTCGAACAACTAAAAATAGTATGAATAAAAATCATAAATGGTTAATAATAATAGGTTATATCATATCTTATTATGCAGCATGATACACGTTCGTGTTAGTGATTCCTAAGGTAGTTTGAGATTGAGACAGATAACAACACAAATATTAAAGATGAACCAAGTCATAAGTACATAAATTGATAAATAGTGTATTAAAAACGTTAGTACACTGCAGAGGAGAGTATAATAGCAATTATCTGCCCTCGATGAATGATGCCCTCAAGTTGAAGTCTCTGGCCATTATTTATTCATGCGGGTCGATAATTGCGAATAGGCCATGCTCTGCAATGTATTAACCTCGAACTCTTCAGTAGTAAATGTCAGCTACAAGTTATATATAAGTTACTGATAGATACAGATACTTTTAACAATCCTAGAATGGTTAAATATTATTAGTTTCTTATAATTAGCTGATTATAAATTACCTTTTATATGAATTATTTAACTATTTCAGCAATATATATAATTATAATACATATGAGGGTATGTTCAAACTTCGTTAGCCTTATAAACAATTCATCATTGAAATGCTCAGAGGTAAATATGATGTCATATTAATAGCATATAAAATTAGTTTACACCAAATTCTGACAGTTCAATAACACCAGAGAGCGGTAAATATATTACGTTAAAACAACAAATGCTTAGAGCGGTTTACGAGAGATATTCTATGTTAACACATAAAAAGATACTGCATTGAATGGTTACATAATTTTATTAAATCTGGAAGTATGAGAAACACAGACTTTTTTATTTGTATAATGTACTAATGATTTTGTTTATCTTTAATATATGTGTTGTTAACCGTCTCAATTCAAAGCCATTTTTAGAGTCAAAACACGCAAAGGTACCATGTTGGATAATCAGAGCTACATATTATTAACAAGATCTTATAGAAATAACCTGTTAACGACTTGTATTTCTACAGAACTTATATATACATTAGCTGAATCGTTTGTTAATGGTACTTCAAACTATAACCTCGAACAATTCGACAGATGGGAATAAATTTCTTTTCCCAACCTTGGTTTCAGAGTTTATAAAATAAGAACACGATAAAAAATATTTCTATTGACAATGGGAAGGTTATTCAAGTCTTAAAGACATTAATCTGCTACCAGAAAAAATAAGAATAAAACTGTAAATAAAGCCTTTGCTCCAATGTGAATCTTGATGGTATATTTTGTTTGTAATATACAGTATAACCTCTGCAGAGCGTCCCTCTACAGAACCAAATCCTCTGCACAACAACAGCTTTTGATATTCCCCTTAGGCACAATTTTAATTGAATTTAACCTCTGCAGAGCAACAACCTCTGAACAGCAACACTTTTTAGTCTCTCCCTGTGAGTGTTGTTCAAGAGAGGTTGTACGGTATAAATATATCTCTATATAAAAGAGTCAATCTTCTCTATGATATATTTTTACAATAAGTAGAACCACCGCTTATCAAGATAAATTACAGTTAAAACGCATTCCAGATACAACATGAATAGGTTTACTGACTTAGGAAAATAAACTTAATAGGAACCATTTGAAACGTGTACACATTCGCCTCCGCGAACGAAATGTTAATGGCACTGCTGTCCAACTAGGTCAAAACTTATTGTAAACAATATCTAAAACTCTAGGCAATATGATTTTAACAACAAGTCATTGTTTTCATAAAATATTCTCAGTATGTATTCGATTCAATTTACTTTTCACTGAAAAAACAACAACATTTATTTAGATAACTAATAACATCAACATTAAATCACGATGACGAAGTCTTGTGGTCTCGTGATATTAGAAAAAAGCCAATGTTTCAGAAAACATTAGACTGCAATCAAATCTTCAAACTTAGATCCATATGGTTAGGAAAACAAATGTGCCACCTGATTATCTGTAGTATACATTTAGATCACAGTTTGATTCCACAATAATTAAAGTAACAAAGACGTGCTAGAGAGGCCAATCACTGTGGTATGGGTCGAAAGTTTTAGAGCTATTTCTTTAAGGTACTCATTCACAGATTTCAACTTTTTTAAACAGTCAAAATTGTTTGGAAACATTTTTTGAAGCAGAAAATTATTGATTTGATAATGGCAATGTTGGTGCAAATTGACACACAACTCCAAATAATGTTGGTGTTTTTTTCCAAGTAATAAAAATTTACCCCGTATGTCACGGTATAGACAATTTTAGTGCATTTTTTGTAGTGGCTTTTATTGCATATTTCTTGCAATATATGTGTCAGTTTGACCTTAAATATTAGGAATTATTCTTTTAACACAATTATTGACACTGAATAGTATTTCAGAAATATAGAAAAATCTTCACCAAATCTGTGAATTAGTACCTTTAAGATTCTCATAAACAATATGCAATGAACACTTATTTAGACTACAAATCTAACATTTCAAATAGTAAACACACCACGCAATAAATGACATTAACTGTATGCATAATACTATACGGCTGTAAAGGTGCTGAATCAAAGCACTGGAGTGCTGGAGAAACGATGTCCTGAACTTATTTTTTGATTGTTTATTACTATCGAATGATGTAATTAAGCTACGCATATAACATGCATTGTCAAAAACATCGTAGGCCCTTTTTACTCCAACAAGAAATCATTGCAGTTGTCACGGGTTGAGTTGTCTACGGGTTGAGTTGTCCCGTCTCCATTGCAAGATTTGTATGTCCTGAGAGTAACCTCCCTATTCCTAAAGAGTTTCAAGAACGACAACACAAGCCAGCGTTGTATTACATTTAAATGAGATGGTAATGAGTTTCACGCTTGAACTACGCCTCTTTGTCTATCTAGAAAATTGTTGAAGCGTGAAACGAGTAATCTTATACTTTCTTGTTACCATTGGAACGATGTTAAATAACATCGTTCCAAAAACTATGTGTTCGTTTTAAAACTTAATGTATTGAATTGACTGTGCTTGTTGTTATAATCGCAGCATAGAAATATTGATATGATAAAGCATGAATTAAGACAAAACATGCGTTTTTTTAGGGAAATTAGTTCTGTTCACTTCAATACGTTAATGCTATTGAAAGACAGATTGTCAAACAACAACAGAAGAGACACACATGCAATTGGTATGCTGTTATAAAATAGTTATGCCGACAGTATGGAATATTGTCTACTTATCATAATATAAAGAATGTGGAATGTAAATGATTGTATGGTTGATTATAGATTCATAAACAACTAAAACAATTGGTGGGCTATAGTTTGTTAAGAACATTTAAAAATTGTATACATAACTTAACACATCCGATCAGATACTTAATGTGTGGGTTTTTAGTAAACCATTAATTTAAAAATGAATTTATAACAATACAAATGACGTTACAAATACAGAACAATCTAGTCACAACTTTCGTGAAAAGACTTCATCGTACCATTGAAGCGTTAGACATATCATCGACATACTTCTGTCAGAGGCTCTGTTGGTATGATTTCCAGTTACCTAGTGAGTGGGCGGTAGTGTACCACGATAGTGTTATAAATGTAGTTGTTCAAGAATATCAAAAGTAAGTGTTTTTATAAATATACGTTGATTAATAGATCGCTTTTGTGCCTTTCAAGATGTTTCAAAACGTGAAAGCAATTCATTCCATTAAATCGATTAATTTTATAAACTATAAATGACATGATCAAAATAATGGAATAACATGCGAAAAAATGTGTTAATCAATGCAAGAATAGTAGACGAAGATTTAAAATTGATACATTTATCATAGACTGACAAGCTTTCACATCCTTCATATTCAGTTATTTTTCTGTGTTGCATGTCAAAACATCTGTCAACATCTGCAATGTACAACCTTTCTCCTTGAGCACTTATATATGATTTGAAATTTTATCACTTTGTCACTTTGCCGTCAGTTACAGAATAATTCAAATTTAGTGTGTACTCTATCAACTCTGTATTCACATGAGACCATCTCTTTATCTTAAACCATTAAACTTGCGCTTAATGTATTTTACATAACTGAATTAAAGAAACAATTGTAAATTATGGTCGGTGTTTATCCGTAAAGTAGTACACACTATGTAATTCGCTCTATTGATAATAAAAAGACACCAACGATTTGAAGCAGTCTTAGTATAGTGCAGTCGTACTGTAGTCGTATTTATTCGAACAACAGTCGATTGACATTCTTGAGAATGTATTATATTGTATGATATTTAACAAGGAATAACTGTAAATAGTACATTTCTTACCTAAATTTTGGATAAGTTTTGGATAATTATTTGTATGCAGACAGAGCCACATCATTAAATACAGTACGTATTTTATTGAAATTTGGCATTGAAGCACATACACCACTATTATTCGAATAATATGAAATTCTTGATCGTTAATCGTTTGTAAGTGGTTTGATATCTTAACCTCATATTGACTACGCACGAAATACAATAAAATACTAACCATATTAAAACGTTTATTTACTTGTGAAAGGGGTACTGCTGTAATAAGTCCCTGAACATTGAGTAAAATACGATGAGTTCCTTTGGGATTTGTCAAAACGTCAATCTAATAGTTATTGATAATTTTCTTAAAATCAAAGATTCTAATCTATCAAAATGAGAAAATAACTAATATTTAAAACGATATAAACATTTTACCTCAATCACTTGTACAAAAAGCAATAATGGTTGACATAATCAAGTTCAAGAAAAAATGTCATCTAACAAACAAGACTTTTTTAAAATTTGTTTATTCTATACTTTTATATATGTTAGTATAAATACTTTTATATTGTGGCCCACCGTTTAACAGCCATTCGAAGATTCCACAATTAGATATGGAACGGTATTTGATATTTTGTGTCCTCCTTGTGTGTATTTTCCCAATCACGGTAGTAATTTAATCCCGATTGATCTGGCTTACTTAGATAGTGAAACTGTCTTTACGTAACTGCTAAGCGCTAGTGTTAATGAGGTAGAGAATTCATGTCAAATCCGATGCAAGAATAAAATCAGCGTGATTTTCAATAGATTTGAACGTTAACATATTTGATACGGTTGTTTAAATTTTAGAGAGAGTTCATCGTCGAATTCCAAAGTCAACTTGATGGCATTGGTAAACATTATTATCTTTATAATTCTGCTTTAAATGTTGATTAATACTTACTTAATTTTATAGCTCGACTGTGAAACAAGTTTAAACGATTTAGATTTATCAATTTCGATTCGACGTTCTTATCCCCTAGCACTGAGCTTGCAACATAAAGTTTAAGCTCAAGGAAATAATGATTATTGATCCTTCGATATTATGTAAAATAGCTAGAGTGAATGATCTATTCAGATAATAACTCTAATATCAAATATAATTAAAGACAGGGAAAATTTATATATCTGATATAAAATATACAAACTGGCGTCTATTCTCTTCAATTGTTCACCAAAACATTAATGTTTTGCTCTACAAATAATAATAATAAACGGTTTTATGGCTCTATAAATAATAATTGGTTGAAAAGATTTACTTACAACAACGTTTACTACTTTAGTAGACAATCTAAATGAAAGAAAATCGTCTAGTACATGAGTATACGAATATATACATCTCACGACCCCGTTAGATACGAAAACATAATAACGCATAGCGGAAAGAAATTGCGAACAGAAATAGAGCCAACGAAACTGAAAATTCAAATATGATTTCCAAGTCATCGAGCGTAAGGCCGAAACAATGTTAGTTGTCGTCTTTTCTCGCGCTAAACGGGCAAACTTTATAACATTTCGACCCCTTTTAAAAAAATCAACTAGTAAAATAAGAAACTTTCTTTTTTGCACGGCGGTTCTAAACATATCCTAATATTGATAAAATATCTTAGTTCTTTTATATCCGCTTTGGTAAAAACAACCTCTTAGACGCTAATGGTAAAACCATGTTTAATCAACCTGCGATGTTATGTTGACAAATCCACGACATGTGACATTAATGTGGTTTCGACGTCACATAAATATCCGTACAAATGCTCGTGTGGATTGTTTTATAACTAATATTATAAGATTGATAGGGAATGTATTGTTAATGGTAGCGAAACGTATAAGATTATATACTAGGGCAATGACAGTTTCCGTTCCAATTGAATTTGATTGAACAACTACGGTCAATAATGCTACGGTAAAATTAATTAAATAGGTTACATTAGTTAAACTCGATATTCCCCAACATCTTTATCAAAACATAACGCAAAGTTGATGGTGCACTTATATAGAATCTGATGGCCGCAATTAGAAATTTATCTAGTCAAGTCATTGGATGTCGGCTTCGGTGTCCTTTTCATAGCAGGTTTTAATTAATTAAGATATACATGTGATGCACATAGTCCTATAGAAAATGCTGTATAACAACCGCACCTTCAAATATATGATGTTAAATATAACATGTTAAAAAGTTAATAGATTGAAGATAAGCTTATATATGAAGCTTTAAATCTGTAATATTTAATGGACATTCCAAGTTTACAGGTGGTTCTCTGAAAAGAGATTGTGAATTTGATGCTTTGGGGTATCATTGTTTAATGAAAAAAAACGCATTTGAATAAAAAGAATCTAAGATATTCGAGCATAAGAGTACATCAATAAAAAGACGATTTAAAACCACTATCAACAAATAGATCTTGTACATTCATAAAAAATAAGCTAATTTCTAACCACTGGCAATAATTCAAAATGTCTTCCATAAATTCGTTTATGTAAAGTGCTTATGGTGTTTATTAAAAGCTAATTTAATGAACATTGGCCTCTTGTGTCTCGTTTGTTTCAATTACATAACCTGAATTTAAATTCATCTTGCCAATAGCATTACACGTGCTTAAGACGTTAAAATGAGAAATATTGCAGAATAAGCACTTTGACATTTTTATCATCCAGTTTCAATGATAGAGTTGTTTTAAATGTAAGTCATTTGGTGCATTCAAGTGAAAAGAATTGTCCAGATGATATTAAACTTTAGTTTATTGATTGCAGATTGTAAGCCCATTCAAATTGTTTGTATGTGATAAGAATCGGGTCTTCTATGCATATTTTAATAACAATTCATGCTCGCTGAGTCTGCACAATATCCAGACAGATCGTATCTCAAGTTCTTATTTTTTCTGATATGACAAAGTAAAGAAAATAATGAATAATAAAATATAGTATTATAATACATTTTTTCACAAATGCAACAATGAATTTGAAAATAACTAGAAAGAATTGCATAGTCCGCGCAGCCCAATCAGATTATGTGAAAGATGATCTAGTATTTACCAAAGTGGGATTTCTATGAATCATTTGTTTTAAAACGTTCTGGCATTCGATAAAAAGAGTTATCAGGAATACAATTTAATTGTAAATGGACATTTCGATGACATCTTAGATTTGGTAGAAAAAAAACAATTGAAAGTTTTTAAAAAATGTGCGAATAAACGACAAGTATGCATGTTATCAATTCATTGATTGGTATCATTCTAAATTTCATCGTGTTTTTAAGGTATCCGGTCCACACAAAACATATAGACAAAGTGCAAATACAAATGTCTTGCAATTGAGTAGTTATTACAACGTAAATAAACAGTATATTGGGTGTTCGCAATCCAAATAAATCAGTTTGTTTTAAATTTCTCAATGCCATTCTAAAATGGTGTTGAAGTTAGATGGATCTGACAGAAGTCTTAAATTAAATATTGAATAAACACTGATATCCGGTTTGAAACCATCTATACATCTATATGTTTTTTCGTTGACTTAACTGCTTTGAACTTTCATTATTCTTGCTGCCACAACAAATTGATTATATGTTCTATGGATTCGCTCGCACCTTAATTTTGACGGTTTTTACAAAAAAAATATTTTAATTTCCTCGCTCGCTCATAAAAAGTTGGTCTAACTGCTATATAAAGCAACTGAATAAAGATTTTTCAAAGTTATTTTCTTCGCTCGCACGCCCTTTTTTCTAGAAAAATCCGTAGAACATATAATCAACTTGTTGTGGCCGTATGTATGACAAAATGTTATCTGTAAGACCTTTTGATAATTCAGACAAAATAAAAAAACAGTTCCACAACATCTTTTAAGTTAATGATAATTCTTTCCAGCTCACAGATAAACACAAGAGATAATTAAATTAATTTTCTTATACTCAAGAATTAAGAGGGAAAAATGCAAAACAAATTTCGATCCCAGCACGGAAAAGTATATTTAAGCGGAAAGATAAAAACTGTTTTTACGAACAATCGTCAAACTATGATTTACCTCCTACGATGGTTATGCTAAACTAATGCTTGACTCTCTCTAAATACCAATTTGTCATTTTAGTCGGTCATAAACAGCCATTGTCACGATATTGTTACAGCGCCCGAAGAGCAACTCTTAAAATTTAAAAGTGATAATGTTTCTGAATGTCAAACTAAAACAAATTCTAGACTGTCATAGAGGTTGATTATTAAGCTGATACTGTAATTGATCCAGAACAGGTTCATCATTCAAATAGGAGACATTGACGTGGTTGATACTGAGTCATCTTATTGCTTTCATTAGCTGAAAGCTTAATGATGTATGGATATATGTGGATATAAGGAACCATTTTAATAATTGTAAATCGATTTTCATCGAAAATATTTTTATGCAGAATTGTCCTTCTAAAGCAGGTATTGAAATGGATTTGACGATCTTGCCGTTTTTGTGAACGTGGTGACGATTTGAAAACCTCAACCGTTGAACAGGCGTTAAAGACCTTGTCTCTATATATACTATCATAAGAAATATTTGTGTATGGCACCTGTGATCTAAAACTTATTTTGAAACATTCATTTGCTGCTTTTAATATTTTCAGAGTTGTTTATGGTGTAGACATATTAGTATGTATCTTTGTTATGCACTTATGTTCATATAATACATTTAACTAATATTTAAAAGTGTGTCTTGTACCACCATATCTAAGCCGCCCGGCTAGCTCAGTGTGTAGCACGCAAGTCTACTGATCGAGGGATCGTGGGTTCGATTCCCGGGCGGGACATTCTTTCGTAGAGCTTGGTCATGAAAAGATTTTTCTACGGCCATTTTTCATCTTACCAATTATTCTTAAGTATGTAGGGCAGTTGTCAGTCACTGACAAAAGTTTGTGCTTAGTAGTTTGTTAACAGCTAAATCCAGAGATTTAGTCTTTACAGGAACAGTGATTAGCTTGGCTGACTGCCGTTATATGACCTATACAATGTGTTGCAAGAGCGTTAAACCCAACAAAACAAACAAACAAACCACTCTAACTCGTTCTAGTATTGTACTGTAGTATGACACTGTATGAATGATGCTACTTCAGAATATATTATGCACGTAGAAGAAGCGGTTGATGCCGAGCAAGTGATTGCTATAGTTTGTTAAGAACATTTAAAAATTGTATACATAACTTACACATCCGATCAGATACTTAATATGTGTTTTTTTTAGTAAACCATTAATTTAAAAATGAATTTATAACAATACAAATGACGTTACAAATACAGAACAATCTAGTCACAACTTTCGTGAAAAGACTTCATCGTACCATTGAAGCGTTAGACATATCATCGACTTTCTTCTGTCAGAGGCTCTGTTGGTATGATTTCCAGTTACCTAGTGAGTGGGCGGTAGTGTACCACGATAGTGTTATAAATGTAGTTGTTCAAGAATATCAAAAGTAAGTGTTTTTATAAATATACGTTGATTAATAGATCGCTTTTGTGCCTTTCAAGATGTTTCAAAACGTGAAAGCAATTCATTCCATTAAATCGATTAATTTTATAAACTATAAATGACATGATCAAAATAATGGAATAACATGCGATAAAATGTGTTAATCAATGCAAAAATAGTAGACGAAGATTTAAAATTGATACATTTATCATAGACCGACAAGCTTTCACATCCTTCATATTCAGTTATTTTTCTGTGTTGCATGTCAAAAAATCTGTCAACATCTGCAATGTACAACCTTTCTCCTTGAGCACTTATGATTTGAAATTTTATCACTTTGTCACTTTGCCGTCAGTTACAGAATAATTCAAATTTAGTGTGTACTCTATCAACTCTGTATTCACATGAGACCATCTCTTTATCTAAAACCATTAAACATGCGCCTAATGTATTTTACATAACTGAATTAAAGAAACAATTGTAAATTATGGTCGGTGTTTATCCGTAAAGTAGTACACACTATGTAATTCGCTCTATTGATAATAAAAAGACACCAACGATTTGAAGCAGTCTTAGTATAGTGCAGTCGTACTGTAGTCGTATTTATTCGAACAACAGTCGATTGACATTCTTGAGAATGTATTATATTGTATGATATTTAACAAGGAATAACTGTAAATAGTACATTTCTTACCTAAATTTTCAAAGTTTTGGATAATAATTTGTATGCAGACAGAGCCACATCATTCAATGCAATTCAATACAATATTGAAATTTGGCATTGAAGCACATACACCACTATTATTCGAATAATATGAAATTCATGATCGTTAATCGATTGTAAGTGGTTTGATATCTTAACCTCATATTGACTACGCACGAAATACACTAAAATACTAACCATATTAAAACGTTTATTTACTTGTGAAAGGGGTACTGCTGTAGTAAGACCCTGAGCATTTCGTAAAATACGATGAGTTCCTTCAGGATTTGTCAAAAGTCAATCTGATAGTTCTTGATAATTTTCTTAAAATTCTAACCAAAATAAGAGAATAACTAATATTTAAAACGATGAAAATATTTTACTTCGAACACTTGCGCACAAAGCAATAATGGTTCATATAAACAAGTTCAAGAAAAAATGTTATCTAACAAACACGATTCTTTTTTTAAATTTGTTTAATTTATACTTTTATAAGTGTAAGTTTAAATACTTTTATATTTTGACCACCGTCTAGCACCAGCCACTCGAAGATTCCAACTATTATAAGGAACGGTATTTTGAAATTATGTGTCCTCCTTGTGTATTTTCCAGGCACGGTAATTATTTAATCCCGATTGATCTGGCTCACTTTGAAAGTAAAACTGCCGTTACTTCACTGCTAAACGCTAGCATAAATTGGGTCGAGAATTCATGTCAAATCCGATACAAGATTAAAATTCAGCGTGATTTTATTATTCAATAGATTTTGAAGTTAAAACATCTGATACGGTTGTTTAAATTTAAGGGAGAGTTCATCGTCAAATTCCAAAATCAACTCGATGGCATTGGTAAACATTATTATCTTTATACTTCTTCTTTACATGTTGACTAATATATACTAATTTTTATAGCTCGACTGTGAAACAAGTTTAAACAACTTGGATTTATCAATGTCGATTCGACGTTCTAGTCCCCTAGTATTGAGCTTGCAGTATAAAGTTTTAGCTCAAGGAAACAATGATTATTGATCCTATTGATATTATGTAAAACAGCTAGAGTAAATGATCTTCAGATAACTACTGTAATATCAAATATAATTAAAGACAGGGAAACATGAATATATCTGATATAAAATATACCAACTGGCGTCTAATCACGCTATGATCTCTTCAATTGTTCATCAAAACATTAATGTTTTGCTCTACAAATATTAATAATAAACGGTTTTATGGCTCTATAAATAATAATTGGTTGGAAAGGATTTACTTTCAACGACGTATACCTCTTTATTAGGCAATTTAAATGAAAGAAAATCGCCTAGTATACGAATATATACATCTCACGGCCCCGTGAGAGACGAAAACATAAAAACGCATAGCGAAAAGACATTGCGAACAGAAATAGAGCCAACGGAACTGAAAATTCAAATATGATTTCCAAGTCATCAAGCGTAAGGCCGAAACTAACTTAATTGGTTAGTTGTCGTCTTTTCTCGCGCTAAACGGGCAAACTTTATAACATGTTAAATAGTTAATAGATTGAAGATAAGCTTATATAATATGAAGCTTTAAATCTGTAGTATTTAATGGACATTCCAAGTTTACTAAGGTGGTTCTCTGAAAAGAGATTGTGAATTTGATGCTTTGGGGTATCATTGTTAAATGAAAAAACACATTTGAATAAAAAGAATCTAAGATATTCGAGCATAAGAGTACATCAATAAAAAGACGATTTAAAACCACTATCAACAAATAGATCTTGTACATTCATAAAAAAATAAGCTAATTTCTAACCACTGGCAATAATTCAAAATGTCTTCCATAAATTCGGTTATGTGAAGTGCTTATGGTGTTTATTAAAAGCTAATTTAATGAACATTGGCCTCTTGTGTCTCGTTTGTTTCAATTAGATAACCTGAATTTAAATTCATTTTGCCAATAGCATTACCCGTGCTTAAGACGTTAAAATGAGAAATATTGCAGAATAAGCACTATGACATTTTTATCATCCAGTTTCAATGATAGAGTTGTTTAAAATGTAAGTCATTTGGTGCATTCAAGTAAATAGAACTGCCCAGATGATTCTTAAAGTTTAGTTTATTGATGGCAGACTGTATGTCCATTTAAGTTGTATGTAAGTGATAAAAATTGGTTTATCCATGCAGATTTCACAGTTTATGCTTGACGAGTCTGTGTAAAACCCAGATAGATTGTATCTCAAGTTCTTATTGTTTTCTGATATGACAAAGTAAAGAAAATAATGAATCACAAAATATAGTATTATAATACGTTTTTGTCACAATTGCAACAATGCATTTGAAAATAACTAGAAAGCATTGCATAGTGCGCGCAGCCCAATCAGATTATGTGAACGATTATCTAGTATTTACCAAAGTGGGATTTCTATGAATCATTTGTTTTAAAACGTTCTGGCATTTGATAAAAAGAGTTACAGGAATATGATTTAATTGTAAATGGACATTTCGATGACGTTTTAGATTTGGTAGAAAAAAAAACAAACAAATTGAAAGTTTAAAAAATAGTGGAAATAAACGACAAGTAAGCATTTTATCAATTCATTGATTGGTATTATTCTAAATTTCTTCATCGTGTTTTTAAAGTCCACGCAAACATATAGACAAATCGCAAATACAACTGTCTTGCAATTGAGTAGTTATTACAACGTAAATAAACAGGATATTGGCTGATCGCAATCAAAATAAATCAGTTTGTTATAAATTTCTCAATGTCATTCTAAAATGGTGTTGAAGTTAGATTGAAGATGATATGACAGAAGTCTTAAATTAATATAAATATCAAATTAACAATTGATATCCTGTTTGAAACCATCTATATATCTATATGTTTTTTCGTTGACTAAACTGCTTTGGTCTTTCATTATTCTTGCTGTTAGTATGGCAAAAAATGTAATCTGTAAGACCTCTTGATAATTCAGACAAAATAAAAAACAAAAACAAAACAGTTCCACAACATCTTTTAAGTTAATGATAATTCATTCCAGCTCACAAATAAACACAAGTGATAATTAAATTAATTTTCTTATACTCAAGAATTGAGAGAAAAAAATTGCAAAACAAATTTCGATCCCAGCACGGAGCAGTATATCTAAGCGGAAAGATAAAAACTGTTTTTACGAACAATCGTCAAACTATGATTTACCTCCTACGATGTTTATGCTAAACTAATCCTTGACTCTCTCTAAATATCAATTTATCATTTTAGTCGGTCATAAACAGCCATTGTCACGAAATTGTTACAGCGCCCGAAGAGCAACTCTTAAAATTGAAAAGTGATAATGTTTCTGAATGTCAAACTAAAACAAATTCTAGACTGTCATAGAGGTTGAATATTTAGCTGATACTGTCATTGTTTCAGGACAGGTTCATTATTCAAATAGGAGACATTGACGTGGTTGATACTGAATAATCTTTAAAGTGAAAGGATTGTGTCCGGGCTATTACTCTGGTTGATTATATTTTAAATACAATTACAAAATGATTTACCTACTACGATTAGTTTTAGAAAAAATACATCATTACATCTATATTTTCTTGAATATATATTATAATCAGACAGGTGAAATAACTTATTGTTAAACGAAGTAGATGGAAATGATTTTAATTGCGAAAATGTGATTTATTAGTACATTATGTTAGCAGCAAATTGCAATTACTCAGTCCTGCATATACGCATTTCATTCATATGTATGGTGTTAAAACAGGCAGTACAAGGTGACAAGTGTGACAAGAATTAATGTATCCTTTTGAATGTACTTATACCCATCACCAGAACACTGAAGCATCAATAATTAATAAAAAGCCGGTGTTTATTGTATGTGTAAACTTTCGACTTGAAATAATGTTTTGTATCTTGTATCTGAGTTTTCTTTCTATTTTACTTTGTGTGGGATCTCTGGGCCACATATATTGATTTATGTTTATCACACAAAGTGCAAAAGCTTTATAAAGTATATTTGACATTTATACGCTAACACAAAAAGCAAAACAATGACAAAATAATTTATAGTTTTCTCATCGGTATGTCGACCACAGTTCCAAAACAATTGAGATAATGTCTATATTTACTGTACTCGTGAATATTGGTCGGCAGATAGAAATAGTATTTAAAATTACTAAAAATAGTGATTTAATTAATCATTATGAAAACATTAAGTAAAGATAATGAAGTATTGCATAGAAACATAAGTTTTTATGTGAGTTTTGTTTAAACAAGTATCTATCCAAAAATATATCATTTCATTTTCATCATACAGCAAACTCTGCATCTTCTCACAAAATGTCACGTAACTATTCTATGACCTTCATCATGTCACCCTAAAAAACTGCAGATAATTTAAATTTCTACATTTCCGTTTTTAAATATGATGCAACTGTAGTACTTTTCTTTTAATTTCTTTCTATATTCTACTTATTGGGCATGATTAGCCTTATTGCTATCATTAGCTGAAAGCTTAATGATGTTTAAATTTACTTCTAACGTATTGATATATGGGGATATAAGGAACCATTTCAATAATTGTAAATCGATTTTCATCAAATAAAAAATATTTTTATGCAGAATTGTCCTTCTAAAGCAGATAGTGAAATGGATTTGACGATCTTGCCGTTTTTGTGAACGTGGTGACGATTTGAAAACCTCAACCGCTGAGCAGGCGTTAGATACCTTTTCTCTATATATACTACCATAAGAAATATTTGTGTCTGGCACCTGTGATCTAAAACTTATTTTGAAACATTCATTTGCTGCCTTTAATATTTTCAGAGTTGTTTATGGTGTAGACATATTAGTATGTATCTTTGTTATGCACTTATGTTCATATATTACATTTAACTAATATTTAAAAGTGTGTCTTGTACCACTCTATCTAAGCCGCCCGGCTAGCTCAGTGTGTAGCACGCAAGTCTACTGATCGAGGGATCGTGGGTTCGATTCCCGGGCGGGACATTCTTTCGTAGAGCTTGGTCATGAAAAGATTTTTCTACGGCCATTTTTCATCTTACCAATTATTCTTAATTATGTAGGGCAGTTGTCAGTCACTGACGAAAGTATGTGCTTAGTAGTTTGTTAACAGCTAAATCCAGAGATTTAGTGAGTACCTTGGCTGACTGCCGTTATATGACCTATACAATGTGTTGCAAGAGCGTTAAACCCAACAAAACAAACAAACAAACCACTCTAACTCGTTCTAGTATTGTACTGTAGTATGACACTGTATGAATGATGCTACTTCAGAATATATTATGCACGTAGAAGAAGCGGTTGATGCAGAGCAAGTGATTTAGTTATGCTCTCTGTTATTCGATAGTCAGACCTCCAACGGCTCTCATCTCATTCGAAACCAATTACGTTGTTTTAGTAAACAAGAAACATCATTCTTATGACTTGTATTGCGGACACGTATAAAAGACTTAAATTTGTCAATATACATGTATTTAGCTTTGCAATCGGTCTAAAAAGTGTTTGAAGTGCATGTAATAAAAGATGTATCATAACACAATTTCTATTTTATATGACAACTTCTACATCCACTATGTATGTCTATTTTTATACTGTTACTTTCATTTTATCTACATTATATTTATCATTTACCATTTAAAGTATTTATTTTCTTGTTCAAAACTGTAGTCCTATGTCCTTTATAGCCGGTTAAACATGCTTAACTTACCCGTGCAAGGAAGATAAGTGAATTGAAATGTGTATCTTTTTTGCCAGCAAACATTTACTCGTTTTCTGTACGTTTTATTGAAACGTACACACAACAACTAAAATACTACTGCAATATCATTTTTTATTATTAGAAACAAAAACCTGAAAATTAATTTATACTTGTAATATCAAGTAAAGCAAACGTTTAATGTAATCATAATCGCACGGAAATTATCACATTCCTAATCAGACTAGACATTTCATCTTCTTGTTGTTTACGTAATTCAGATATCCACATTCAGAACCCTAGATAAATTAAAAAAAAAAAAAACAATACAAATACTTAATTTTATTCACATATAAAAATATACATGCGTTACTATTTGAACATTGTTAAAAAGATTAGATCGTTAAAGTACGATACAGTAATTACAGTTTCAATACAACTCGTACATATTCTTTATGCCCAATTCTCCATTCTAAATATCATAGCCTTAACTAACTAAAAATCTCCTTTGTCCAATTACAATGTCTAGTTGTACCGTTGTTAAGTCAGAAAGAAACGTTACTCATTAACTTATATAATAAAACAGGTTTCATTCCCATAGGATTACTTGAGTGAATATCTCGTTTTATTCATAGTGTGATTGCCAATGCACATCACGTTTTTTAACGTTATTGCATTTGAATAATGATGTGTCCAGGAATACAATTTTATTTTCAATGGACATTCGTAGCATTTTTGTGTTCGTGTATTAATCAAGTACGTTTTAACATTTCGGTAGAAAGAAAATTCAATTATTTTTTAACATTCATGAAAAGGACAACGAGTCAATTGTAAAACTTTGCTTGCAAAGTTTCATTTTCAGCTTCTTAATTTGTGTTATTTAAGGTTTCAGTTTCATTTATAAAGCGTTTATACAGTATTCAAAATCAACAGTCATCATGTCTTAAATGATCGTGTATATTGGCTGCCTGTCATTCGAATAAATCGGCTCCTGAAATTTCTTAATGACAAATAGGTTATTAAAATAGAATTGAAGATGAATTAACGGAATACTTATATAAAGTATCAAATTAACACACAGATTTCCGGTTTAAAATGTTATTTTTTAAATATACATTTTTTATATTAACCATACTGCTTTGGATTGTTATTATTGTTGCTGTTTGTATGACAAAGTCAATTTAATTCGTAAGACCTTTTGAAGATGCAGATAAAGATAAAAAACATTTCTATTATGATCAGGTAGCGAGTTCATTTTACGTCACAAATAAACACGGTTGATAATTAAAAACTTTACCTTATACTACGAAATGTACAAAATCGCTAAACGAATTGATTACAGCATGGGTGAATATTTTTCAGCGGAACAATTATAATATTTGTATTAACGTAAAATCTTCAAACTATGTCATACAGACAGATTTAATGGTAAACTCATCATTGTCTTCGTTAGGAACATATCTAACAGATAAACCTCAAGTTATTATTCTATTATACCTATTGTCAATAATTTGTTACATGCGCAAGACGAAAAAATCTTAAGTAAGCATGATGTCTCTGAATGTCGAAATAAAAAAACTATCTTATTGTGATGGATTCAGAACACGCACTGTATTCAAATACAAGAGACAATTACCTATACTCGTTTAAATGATTCCATTAGGAAAAATGTCAAGCAGGAAACCTCATGTAATTATCTTTGTCAACTAAAAAGTCATACGTTTACATCAACAAGCATTGTCACGAATTTGTAGAACGCCTGAAGAATAAGTCCTAAAATTAAAAAGTTATATGGTTTCTACCTGTCAAAATAAAGCAAACACTAAACTGTCTGAAGAATAAATTATAGTGTTAATACTGTCATGGATTCAAAACAGGTTCATTTTTCAAATAGAAATCATTGACCTGTTGATACAGACTTATCTTTAAGTGTTGTTTCGTGTCAGTACTGTTACTCTAGTTGATTATCCTATAAAGACAATAACAAAATGATACACCTAGTTTAAGAAAATACATCATTAAATCTATGTTGTCCTTGAATATAGTTTACAGATAGATATGTAGAATAATTTATTGATATATACGAGGGAATTGGTATTTTTTGTTGCTAAAATTAGTTTTATTAGTTCATTATGTAGAAAGTAAATGGTGATTACATGGTCCTGTATCTTAGCATTTTATCCAGGTATCGTGGTATATGAAGTATAATTGATAAAATACACTCTATATCATACCTCAAGGTGGCAACTGTGACAAAAACAAGAATTAATTTACCCTCCAAATGCACAGTTATCAATCATTAGAACACTGGAACATGTATCTAAATCTATTAATTTCGATTTTTATATCAAATGTGATAACAATTTCAAAAACCGACAAAATCTTTTGTTTGTTCGTTCATCATTATGTAAGGAATTACCAGACTATTATATATATTCATTAGTTAAACACTGGCAATGCCTTTCAGAATGTCGACTTTTCCCAAACCAGTATGCTTATGTTGGTAATTGAAACGTGATAGAAACGTAGACGGAAAAAGTATTAATTGCTAAAATAAGTTAGATCATACATAGCATAAACATCAAATAACGAAATCATAATCGTACATAGAATTACATGTATACGTTTTAATGTCAGTTTCATTTTAACAGGTATCCTAAACAGATAATTTAAGTCATACGCCAAACCGCGCATCTTCTCACAAAAGGTCACGTCACTTTAATGACCTTTAACATGTCTCCCGAAGAATACTGCAGACAATGTGTATTTCTGTATTTGCATTTTGTAATACGATGCAACTGTTTAGTACAACTGTCGAAGTTTTATTTTCTTTTTATTTCTTTGTATATTCTACTTATTGGAAATGATCAGCCTTATTGCTGTCATTAGCTGAAAGCTTAATGATGTTCAAATGTATTCCTAAATTACCGAATGTTAATGCTGATGACTTTTATGACTTTCGTAAAGAAGTTTTACTTTATTCATTGAAACATACTCAATGTCAATGACTACATTAATAATGTCTAAAACAGATTTTCAGACATTCATTTGTAACCATTAGTATATTAGTACTGTGAACGCGTATAAAAAACTAAAATTTGTTCGAAATTTGTCGGAAAAGTGTCCAAAGTGAGTGTTATCAAAGAAGTGCTCAAAACAGGTCTTCATGGAAAGTTGTGAACAGGTCACCATTTTAACTTTAGTACGTTTTATATGACTACTCTTATATCAGTTATGTCCATTTGTACACTGTTACTTCCATTGTTATCTACGTTATATTTATCATTTACCATTTTAAGTGTTGATTTTCTAGTTCAAAAATAAAGTCATGTCCTTTATAGCATGTAAAACATGCTCAAATTACCCGTGGTATGAATATAAGTTAATTGAGCATGTGTATTTTTGTCAGCAAACATTTACTCGTTTTCTATACATTTATTGAAGGTGCACACAACAAGTATAAATACTACAGCAATATCAATTTTTTATTAGAAACAAAAACATAAAAATTGATTTATACTTATAATATCAAGCCGCGGCCGTGGCGTAGAGATTAGCATGTCTGACTTCAAATCCGAAGATCGCGGGTAATACCCTATACATGAGTTGACGGCCTCGTGGTAGGGTAAGTTAGTACTGGTGATAGAAAAGTGTCTAGGAATTATATAGTAGGAAGAGCTGGCCGTCGTATACATGACCTTAATATGTGTTGAATACGACGTTAAAAACCCCAAAAGCAAACCAAAAAACAAAAATATCAAGTAAAGTAAATGTTTGAATGTATTCAATATTGCAAGGAAATTATTACATTCCTAGCAAAACTAGAAATTTCATCTTCTTTTTGTTAACGTAATTCAGATATCCACAACAAGAACCCTGGTCAAACTTATAAAATAATACAAATACTTCATTTTATTCACATATAAAAACATAAAAACGTTACTATTTAAACACTGTAATAATATATTCGATCGTTGAAGTATACATTAGTTAGAGTTTCAATACATCTCGTGCATGTTCTTATAGTCCAATTCCCTAATTCTAAAAAGTAGACTGAACGAACTTAAAACACTCCTATGTCAAATTCCAATGGCTTGTTGTGCAGTTTTAAAGTCAAAAAGAAACGTAACTCATTATTCGTCATTCACAATTTATCATTACTTTGATTCCTTCACCTCGATCAACCAAATCAAAAGCCTCTAAACATTGCTCCAGTTTAAACTCATGTGTGATTACCTGCTTGACATCAACAGCCCCTGCGTGAAAAAATAACGTTTTATCTGAATTCACTAAAATCACTAACTTTAACGTCGTGTTGTTGCTGCTTTAACTTCAGGAGTTCTGGCCTCTATAAGGTCAGTGTATACGTGCTTTTTACCTTGGCAATGCTATTAGCTTTTGTTTGTATTTTTGCTCACAACATTGTCGAGTAAAAGTTGGGTTGAAGTGTTTTCACCAAAACAATTTATATACAGTCGTATAAAGCTGAATTTATAAAATTAAAAAAAAATACATGAGCCAAGTACATCAAACATGTATGTTTTAATACACGTTTGGCTTGAGAAGTTTGTTTGCACGTCATGACGTTTTTAGTTTTCGTGTCGATAAACTTAAATGCACTTACTGCAACCACTCCTATTAATGAAAACAATAAAACTGCATTCCAATGTGTCCTTACTAATATTAAAATGGTCGCTTCAACCACTATTGCATGATCACTGCCGCCATGTGGATACATTATTTTTAACCACTGTCATTACAGATAGCACGATGGCCATCATCCTCACAATCATCATGGTTGTAAAACGACATTGAGCTTATTTATACGTCTTAATCATAAAAATATTTTTTTCTCACGGATGGCTGTTTGGAAAAGCAATAAACGGTCGATAAAATGCATTCCTTCTGTTCGATTTTACCATTGTTTAGCTTGTCTAAGTGTCAATAAGTATTTACGATCGACATACAAACTATTCTCGATTACTCCAATCACATAACACTTCCCTGGGCACATTTTTTCAGAATCTAAAAAACACTTTTTGAGAATCACGTACTTATGAAAAAAACATTACAAACCTATTCTTACCTGTTTTAAGCAAAGCAAGAGCTATTGGATAACAATTAGGGTATGCATTCACTCCTTTTACGTCAACTTCTCTTAATACAGCATCGACTAAAGGTATTGTTACATCGTCTGGTCCTAAACCAACACACATAACACAGCCACCAAAATCTGTTACCTAGGTAACATGTAACATTTTATTTATAATCATCGTTCATTTCTTTATGTATAAATGCTGAAGCATCCTCTCCACGTAATGAATGCTTATGAAAATAAAGAGCAGATCCCGAGTAACTGTTGTGGTTCAGTTAGTACAAATTACACATACAATCTTCGCAGGATGGCATGTTAAATTCAGATTATATACTTAAAGGATATTTCAATGATATAATTGTTACTGGAACGTTAACAATGAAGTAATTTGTGAATGCAATCCATTGTTTTATATTCTTAATTTAGTGTTTAACTGCTTTCAGTTATTTCTTAGTGCTTTAAACTAAGCTTTCTCTTTCAAAGCTATCTATTTTAGTTCTAGTAAATTTTTAGATCGTGAATGAATAATCGACAATATTGTTATTGAACCCTGATATTTAAACTATCGGTATATACTAGTTATCACCACATACATAATTGCAAAACAACGATGTGCCATCTTGATACTCACATATATTGAGGTCTGTACACATGAAGGAGCACCCGTACATTCCAAGGAAATTGTTGGTCTTCCATTCATACATTGTTCAATTTCAGCAGCAAGCTCACGTGCATCTTTGGTTTTCGGAACTAATGTTACATCTGCTCCCATACTTTTTGCTAAGTTTAATCGACTTTCATTTAAATCTGTAAATCAGTAACAATAATTACGATTAACAATATCGTATTATATTTCATTAGTGTCTTATTTAAATGTTTTACTCACATAATTGTAATTCGAAAAGAAAACGAAAAGAGATCTAGTGAGCAAACCTCAAGATAATAGATCTAACATGGACCAGCATGCGGGATTTTGTAGGAAAACAAGAAACAATTTATAGTTTGCATCTATGTCTCCACATAATTAGTTTACACTATACATGTATGTTCTCAGTCATACAAAATAGAGTTCTTAAAAATCAAAATATATAAACGCGAATAAATAAAAATCCTATACATGATATTAGATTATCACATACTACGTTATTGACACGTTTAAGTTTTTTGAGAATATGGGACATTAGAATAACATCTCTGATTTTCAAGTCGTTGAACAAAGTTTGCATTTTAGCGCTTTGTGGTGTTTTAGACAAATAACGGTTGCAGATTATTGAATACCTTTAACTTGATTAAATGCCCTTTTCTGATTTATTACCTATGCAGGAATGAAATAATATTTCAACTGGAAATATTTGGGTTTTTTTTCGCCTTTTTAAAAATGAAACACATTTTGGAACTATAACATACAATGTAAAATTTTTAAAACAGAAAAACATCGTATGTTAACCCGGGTCGATAGCGCAGTTGGTAGCGCGCAGATATTAGAAATCTCGTGTCCCAAAGGGGAAAGGGCTTCGAATCCATTCCATGAAAATTTGACAATTATGTCAATTTTCCTTCATTAATAAGATATATGGAGAAGTTTTCCGCCTTGTAGAAGGGTAGGTGAGTATTGGTTATAGACAAGGGTCTAGGAAAGCTAAGTTAGGTGCGATGGGCGCCCTAATTTGACTTATACAATGTGTTGCTACGGCGTTAAACCCACCAAAACAAAGAATTGTATGTAAGTTTATCAGGTGTAAGCAGCGAGCATCCGATCACAGACATGCTCGAACGTATATTTCAAATACAACAACAATCGTGGATATAAACCTCATTATCCCTATAAGACATTTTTGAAAAATTATGAAGGTTAAATTGCACCATATTCTCCCAAGACAACCTTACGTAATTTGCCATTGACAACACCATCTAAATCGCAAAACTAAAAACAACATGAAATTTTATGTGGAAACCACATTGAAGCCGGATTTTCAACAAGATCTGACCATAACGACAGATATATCCTACGTATTAAAAACTTTAACGCAAAAATTACAAAGGGAAATATTTCATACCAAAGCCATGTATAGTTGTGGTTACTTTCTAATTCTGTTCATCACATTGTATGTTATTGCATGAAGTTTTATAAGATCTGACAGTAAATGGCAGAAATATATGGTTAAGAAAAACGCAATTGTTAACGACACCTGACGCCCGCTTGACCGCCGCCCGCACCGGTTTCGTTTATTTATAAGCCGATTTTTTTCGTTCAAAAGTCCGGCTGAAAATAATATATTGTAACAGCAACATACCCATGACACATACTTGGGACGCACCGTACGATTTTGCTACCAACAATGCAAGTAGTCCAATTGTACCTGAAAAAAATACATAAAGCTAAAAAAGGTAAACTTTGTAAGTAAAACATATCATATAAACGACTGTACCTTTTAAGAGAATGGTTTGTTTACAGCACAGCAAGAATAGATCTGTCTCAAATAGAAACATTATGATTAGTTAGAGAAATATTTACAAGGCTGCTAACCGCAAAGCGAAATTAATTTATAATAATAACAATAAAAATAAATTTCATAATCTTGCTACATCTCAACCGAAGGCATTTTGGAATGAGATTCGAAAACTCAAACAGAAAAAAGATACATGTAGCATCGATAAAGATGATTTTTATAACCATTTTAAAAACCTGTTCTCTTCCACTGAAACTTTTACGAACGACTTTGTCGAGGAATGTATTTCTGACGATAATTTTATGCAAAACGTTTCGCATGAACAATTAGACAACGTCATATCAGAAAATGAAATCATAAGTGCGATTTCGAGTCTAAAATCGGGTAAAAGTGGATCTGACGATTTGTTAATACCAGAAATGTTTAAATCTTGCAAATTTATTTTAGCACCCATATTAAGTAAACTATTTAATTTCATGTTCGATAACTGCGTTTATCCTGAATCCTGGACTTCCGCGATTATCGTTCCTGTTCCCAAGAAAGCAAGTAAGCAAAATGTCAACGACTACCGTGGGATTTCTCTTACTAGTATTTTTTCGAAAATATTTTCAATTATATTAGATACAAGACTTCGTAAGTGGGCTAATGATAATGATATTTTATCAAACACTCAATTCGGTTTTGTAAAAGATAGAAGCACGGTCGATTGCATTTTTGTTTTATCGTCAATCATTGACAAGGTTCTGAATAATGAGAAAAAGAAAGTATATTGTTCTTTCATTGATTTCCAAAAATGTTTTGACTATGTATACAGAAATGGCATATGGTATAAATTAGTACAATTAGGAGTGTCTACTAAAATTATTAAAATATTACAAAGAATGTATGAAAATGTGAAGTCTTGTGTAAAAGTCAACGGTTCATTAACCGAGTACTTCGACACCTATATGGGTGTGAAACAAGGCGAGCCTCTGTCTCCACTTTTATATATATTTTTTGTTAATGATATGAAGTCTTATCTACAAAATACCACAGATGATGTTTTTACATTAGATCAACTTCAAATATTTTTATTGTTATTTGCGGACGACACCGCCATTTTCGCATATTCTAAATGTGAGTTACAAAAACTACTTGATAAATTGCATTGTTATTGTAACGAATGGGGAATTACTGTCAATATAAACAAAACTGTTATTATGGTATTTAAAAAAGGTAGTAGAATGGAAAATGTTGAATTATTTTATGATGGTAATATACTACAAGTAGTAAAAACATTTACATACCTAGGTGTAACACTGTCATCTAACGGTCAGTTTTATCAAGCACAAAAATTGCTTTCAAATCAAGCAAATCGAGCATTATATTCTCTTAACTCACTTTTTGATATTGTATCATTGAAAGTATCGGAAAAAGTTAAATTGTTCGATACAATGATAATGCCAATTTTAAGCTATGGGGCCGAGGTGTGGGGCTTCCACAAATCACCGGATATTGAAAAGATACATTTGAAATTCCTGAGGCAAATACTCGGCGTTCACAATAAAACAACCTGTTCTGCTGTATATGGGGAATTTGGTCGCTTCCCACTGTATATCAAAAGACAAATAAGAATAATTAAATATTGGCACAGAATAAATAAATTAGATACATCTTTGATGTATAAATTACTGTACATGACTGATAATAACGGTGAATTAGTTAACACTTGGGCAATTAATGTAAAATCACTATTATCTAACCTTGGTTTTTCATTCCTATGGACAAGCTCTAATGTATCAAACTTACAAATTGACAGTGTTATTCAACGAATAATTGACAATTACTTACAATCTTGGTATGGCTGTTTGAATTCATTTTCGCGTTTAGAAACGTACAAAATTTTTAAAACCAGTTTTGAATTTGAGAAATATTTAGATTTTATTGACAATGACAAGTACATATCTGTTTTAGCTAGATTTCGTTGTTCTTCACACAAACTGGCAATAGAGGAAGGGAGGTGTCGTAATATTAGTAAAAATCTGCGTTTGTGTAAATTGTGTAATAATAATCAAATTGAATCTGAATATCATTTTTTATTAATATGCCCTATTTACAATGAACTTAGAAAAAAATACATACATAAATATTTCTATACTTGGCCTAACTTGACAAAATTCCGCATTTTATTAAATACTACAAGTCGAACAAAAATTATAAAATTAGCATCATTTATACATTTTGCAACTAAACTAAGAACTACTCTAGTATAGCAAACTATCTTTGTTGTTATTGAAGAAACAGCAACTTCGTTACAACTAATTTCCATCTTAATTCATATCATTTTTTTTGTTCTGTGTATTACTATCGAAAAACTTTTAGTTTATTATATCTATACATACATGAATTAATCTTGGTATATTTCATCAAACATACATTACCTATCTTACATCCTGTTTAATACCTTTTTATATACATCTGTTCCTTTTTTCTCTTTTTACATGTAGTCAGTAAGTGTTTTGTCATACATTGTATATTAATTGTGCATGCTTTTCTTTTATATTTAATATTGTATATATGTTATTTGTAAAAAAAACTGCCAAAGTTTTTCTTGGCGATGAACATATTGTTTATGCCAATAAAATATTTTGACTTGACTTGACTTGACTAAATATATCGTAATATGAAGAAGTCACTTATGGTGTCATCAAGTTAAATCTGTCTTAATTCCAAGAATGGTTTATTTTATGACATAGTGCACTGTTATACTCTGACATCACTCCTTTAAGTTTAGTCGTTCTGTTAATAGCATTTACAGATCTAACACTGTCGTTAGACCACTTTATTAAAAGACGTTGATGAGTGTCATTTTGAGAATTAGCGTCATATGTACTTTTAGTATTGTATGCTAAAAGACTACATTTACGATAACTCTTGATCGATATTAATCGTTCGTCAATGTGCGACTTTCACGTATCTTAAAATACCATCAAACAGTAAATTACACTAAAACAGATTTGACTACACATGAAGATCATCATACCTGCTCCACAAATAAGAACTCGACTACCAAGTGTAATACCAGCACGTCTTGCTGCATGAATTGTAACAGAAAGTGGTTCCATTAATGCACCTTCTTCTAAAGACAAGTTATCTGGTAGCCTTAAACAGATACAAAACTTAAGAAACAGTTGATTTTTATATAGCCGCAATCAAAGACACATAATTCTTTAGATACAAATAGTGATAGCAATAAATGTCTTTTTTTAAATTACATCGATAGCATTAGGGTTAATGTTCAAATGCAGTCTCTGCAGCTAAAAGTTGCCTGTTAATATGGTTTTGCTTTGAAACCCTTTGAGGTCCCACAATGCGTGTTACATATAACAAAATAAATACAATTGACGTGACATAAATAATATTCATTAAATTAGAAGTTTTCTTACATGGAAAATCATTATCTAAAATAAAGATACATCATTTATGTAGTAGGTTGCCAGTTCAAACATAATTATATTTTAATCAATTGAATGGATTAGGCAAATTATATACATTGTATATAAAATAAAAGCTTTGAATGGAAATTTGACGTCTGTAAATCATTGTGTTAGGTCTTTTTACGTTGTAATTGGTCTGAAATGTAATATTTCACAAACAAAAGTTCAAAGACATACTAAATAATAAGAAACCGAATGCTTAATTATTGGCCATAGCTCTTGTCTGAAAGCCATAGATAACGCTATAATTATATACAATGCCAAGACATGAATTTATATTTTTAAAAGGAAGGACACAAACAGGAAGATAATTGGACATCAACTACAGGTATGTTCGTTCTGGTTGTCAATTTAATATTCCTGCCATTTACCTTGGCAACGCTAATGGCTTTTGTAGTTGTATGTGTGTTTTTGCACGCAACATTGTTGAATAAATGGAGGTTTGAAGATTTTCTCCCATGCCATTTTGACGTTGCTTGGGTAAATGTGAGGTTAGTGTACCCTAAAACCTAGTTCAAATCCCTGTGAAAATTATTTTGCCCCTATCCGTTCCAAGGCGGCAACCCAAAAGTTTCTTATTTGTTATTTGCTATTTGTTGTGGTGCCCTATTTATAGGAAAGTTAAAAATCTCTGTATTTTGGCTGTGCGGCACGTCGGTGTTTTTTTGCTGTTCCTAATATATTTTCAAAATCCTGTTTTTAGGGAAATATTTACAATGCATGCACTATACGACTTGTATAACACATGTACATGTTGATGTGATCAAACGGTATTATCAAGGTTGATAATCATTTAAAGGTACTCATTCACAGATTGTCAAAGAAGTGTTCTGATAATGACAATTTTAGTGCAAATTGACATACAACTACAAATTATGGCGTTTCATGTAGTAAACATCTATCCCGTATGCCACGGTAAGACACTTTTAGTGGGTTTTTGTGACTTTTATTGTATATTTCTTGCAACATATAGGTCAGTTTGTCTTTAAGTTAAAATAATAAGAATTATATATTTTGACCCAATTACAGACACTGAATGGTATTTTGAAATTATAGAAAAATTAAACCAAATTTGTGAACTAGTATCTTTAAAAGAACCAGTATGACATTTGTCAAAGTATGTTTACCATTTCAACTGTCAGTAAGGCATTGGCTTGAGTAAGCATGAGCAATCCTAATTCCACCGTGTGTTTCCTTGCCAAGAAAATATATTCTTTCAAACTCTCACTTTAGGGTTACAAGTAATCAGAAAATCGAAAGTATTACATAACAACATACTACTTGCATATTTTGTTTAAGTGAAGAACATAACTTTTGAACGTCTTAATAATATCTACAGGCGCTACGCAACAAACGCATTGAAAACATCCTCGTTATTATTGACAAATATTTAGCTTACCAAATAGTGCCAATAGGAATCATTTCTCTAAGACCAGTTTCAAGATAATAAGTTTTATAAAACTTTACAAAGATAACTTACTTGTAACAAAAGTTGGCGTCATGTATGTGATATCGTACAAGACCGCCGTCTTTAGGTGGTATTCCATCAATTGTCATCTTCGAACAAAGGTTATATCGACCTATTTTACATTTATCACAAGTTGCACATGATGAAATTGGTTCTAATGCCACGCGATCTCCTATAAACAAAACACGTAGCTAAATTGTAAGATTTTTTCTAATCAAATACACTCACCCACAATTTATCGTTTTGAACACTAAATATCTTATTCTCTCGAACATGGAAAATAATTGATTCAGAAAAAATTAGCGTTATATCATCTATCATTCTATGGATTAAATTAAGATTGTTCGTTTAGAAGTTCAGTTTATTAAGGAAATAAAACTCATACTTACTAAAGTTTTTCCTGGCATACCAAATTAATATAATTCTGTTAATCCGTATTTGCATAGTTGTGTATTATACTAATTACTTGTTTGTACCGAGCCGAGAGAAGAAATAAACTGCATGAAGTTTCAACTTTTAAGAAAAAAGCTAATGAAATAATTACATGGTACAAATACAACTTAATTATATAAATACCTGGAAAGCTTAACAAAATTAACAAATAAAATATGATACAAACAATCTAACTAATTAATTTTGGACCACGAAAAGGTAAGTGTGCTGAATTGAATTTTGGAATTCAAACACAATAATGTAAGAAATCTAACTTACCAACTTTTAAATTGGTAACACCTTCACCAAGTTTACTCACAATTCCTGATGACTCGTGCCCAAGTATAAAAGGGTTAGTCACCTTCAAGTGTCCAATAAATCCATGTTTCCAGAAATGTATATCTGTACCACAGATCCCAACACGTGCCATACGTAGCTGAACCTCTAATAAAATAAACATAGATCAGTGCATGAATGACATGGTAAATAGCTCTAAATACAATTCTAATACAACATATTTTATTATTTAATATAAGAAACACCTTTAAAAGTATGCTTGAAGTTAAGAGTGCATTTTTGATAGTTTCGATTGCGTAAATCTTTGAGCTCAAAATGTGAAAAAAACTCCTACCTCGCCAGTTTTAAGACTTGCATTTCAAATTCCTCAGACAAAGGTACATAAGAGTCACTCATCAAAACTTTTGGGCGCGATACCGCAATTGAAACCCTGCGCGCTCTCGGACTATTAAATCATTTTACAGCGTATTTGAACAACAGTCCAGATTTTGAAATTTTGAATTCCAAAACGCACATACCTCCTTTTCCAGGTTCAGGAATTGCAGTATTTTCCTGTAACAAAAATAAAAAACAGTTATGTTCCGCTATGAGACCAATCTGATAAAACCCAATCTAAAATTTTCCGCTTGCCTACTCGCTAATTTAATCTGGCTGTTTCGTTATGAGGGTCACGTTGATGATCTTGTCTCATTATGTTTATTAACTTGATAACAACGTCTACGTCACGCAATGAGCCGTCCAACCACAGCCTATGAATAATACCACCGTCAAATTAGGTCGCAAACCTCGGTCTAAAATAGAATTCACCAAATCAAATGCTATTAATTGTGTTTCGTCTAGATGAAAGCTGCGCATTGTTTGGTCGACGCAAAGATCATCTCGACGTGACCCTCCTGGCAAACCTTAGAGATCCTGTACGACAGTGCTCTCCAGGATATCTGTTTACAGAGATTGCTATGAGACTATACAGCAAAATCGTGCGATTTTACGATGCTTAATTTGAGAAGAAACATGTCCCTATTTCAAGACCTATCAGCGTTTAATACAATCAAAATTAATAATCCTAATAGTATAACTTGACTCTGTTTATAAGTCTAGGCAACATGACTGGTTTGTGAAACCGTAGATATGTTTTTCACAGATGACTAACGACAATTTAATGACATCAAACAGCACAAGAAATAGCTACTACCATTTTTTTTCTAGAACTTCAAATTGACCCAGTAAGTTTTGATCGTCAGTTTAAAATCCTTTGCACAAACACTAAATCGATTGGTTAACTATCTCATGTGCAAAAATAATTTGCGCAGATGATTCTCAGTAAATAATTTTAACTCACAAGCTTATATGAGCGTTTTGGGTCAAAGAAATGTAATTGTTATTTTATGCGCTATTTGATTTTTTCCATGTTTTAGCTGATGCAAAATTTTAACGAAAAACACGAGTTTATTGTTTACATTCTGAAGATCATGTGACTATATACCGTGCGTATTGTGATACAGGTCGTATTCTAGGTCATGTGTATTTATGTACTTTAAACAATGGACTTTCCCACTAAATAGGTGTATAAGCTAATGCGTGAACAGCATTTTAATTATTTAAACGTACCACTTTGAAATTTAACATTTATTTTAAATAGCATATATGCACACTATAAACTTTATATAATGATGTGTTTATAAAATAAGCGTAAACTAACTAAACTATAAGTTTGTAAAAATAAATCACTTCTAAATATTAGTGTGTAATGAAACCGGCAATATTTATATACGCAATGTTTACGTGAACGTCCTGTAGTTTACTTGACCATCATGACTATGTTGCAATTGTACAAAATTATTTTCCTCTGTAAAAAACCGCCAAGTGCAATTGACGTCGCTTTGCTTGGTTCCTCAACACTCCACCAATAAGACTTTGCATGCGCCTGCAATCGCTCAACTGTAACAGAGGGCAGATCTGGCGAGGGGTAAACACGCGAGTGAGCACTTAAATTGTCTTACATGTATCTATTTCGCAATGATAAAAATAAGCATCGCAATATGTAAAAAATAACTCGGAGAAAAAAAATAACTTACCAAACGTAAATCATTCACTTTATGTAAAACAGCCGACAAATTATTATCCTCCATTTTGAAACATTACAGGTGAATGATTATATATATAGGTGAAATATAGGACATGTAGATAACATGTTTATCATGTGGTTAGGTAACACATATAACCAGCAGCGTGTCAAGTAACGTATGGTGGCTGATTTATGCCATGTCGTATTTTCGTTTCTTTGCCGCGAAGAAACGAAAACACGATGACACGACAAATCCATAGTTTGTCGTACCAGAAAAACAAACAAGAAGCATGAAGGTATCTGCCTGCCAACTTTTATCATAATCGGGGAACATGAATTTTTTTCGTTTTTTTTTCTTTGAGTTAGGTACCGACCCACCTTAAGATAATGTCATGAAGTTTCATGGGTTTACTTTCTTAACTACCTTAAAAATTAAACCATACTTCGAAATTCGGGAATTGAATATTATTCAATTATAGTCAGTCTGACAACAAAGGCATTAATATCATTCTATTGAATTAAGATCAGAACAAATCCATCTGAACTTAATCCTATTACAAAACAAGAAAGCACGGTAGTTAACAATTTATTTGGTGGAATGAAGTTTTATATTTTAGTTCACAAGAACTCAGAAGCAAAGCTGATTATACTGATGTATTGTTGTTTTCTATCTGCGTTATACGATTCAACTCATTTTTGTGTCATATTACATTATAATTAATATATCTCTTATTTCAGAGAAAACAATTTCTGATAGTTACTGATAGTTTAGGATTTCCTAACTTTACGCCAAATCACTTGATAACAATAAAACTGTTATAATACCATGCTTGCAAAATAATGTTTGTTGGTTTAACGCCGTTGCAACACATTGTATTGGTTAATTCACGGCGGTCAGTCCACCTACTTACTGTTCCTGGAAAGGCTAAATCTTTGGATTTAGCTGTTAGCCAACGCTTACTACCGTCACTGACTGACTTTTGCCCTACATATTTTAGAATCAGTGGTAGTAGAGTGGCCGTAGAAAATTATTACATGACGAAGCTCCACAAAAGTATGCCCCGCCCTGGAATCGAACCTACGACCTCTCGATCAGAAGACTTGTGCGCTACCCACCGAGCTAGCCGGGTGTGTCAATGTAATTAATATGATAAGATTATGTTATTTTCTACTTATACATTAATTTCCTATTGGATGCATCTATAGCTGAGACTAACCTTAGAAAATTGACAGATAAAATTTAATTGTATATAGATCATATATAGATGCCATCTTTGATTTTTTCAAACCGTAAGATTTTATAAACAATAAACTTACGATACAACTCATCGTAAGCCATGCAGGGTTTTCCGGAGAAATTATTCTTCATAATATATGTATTAGGACATTGATGCCGATTTTGCACACGGCATTTTTTTCGGAGCCATTGTTTAAGTATGAGTGTACAATTTAAATTTAAATGTATTAGCATTGTATAAAATAAACCGTACCTATCCGGGCACGCCTAGATATTTATGAGTTAGTTATTTTCTTGAATTAATTATAGAAAAATAAAAAATATATGTTTGGCCCGGAAGGCTTAAAGAGGAAACATAAGATATGATTAACAAAGCACAGGGTGTCCGAAAAGAAAGGTTACACTTTGAAAAACTCATAACTTTGCTGAATATAGGGCTATTTTCATAAATTTTAGATCATAAATTATTATAGGAATTACATGTAAGTTTTTCATGCTTTGTACTTGACCATGACCGTCACAATGAAACTAGTAATACAGAAATAATTACTTTACAAACTGTGACCTGGATCTGGCCTTTTCTTTATCAACGGTAAAAGATGAATGACCTGAGAAGTATTCAATTACTAAACAACCGCAGGCGGATCTAGGATTTCTTGTAAGGGCGGAAAATTCTAGTTGGGGACGGAAAATTCTAGTGGGGCGGAAAATGAACAAGAAGACTGGGGGTGCAGAGGGCCGTAAGCGCCCCCTGTGGGTCCCGGGCAAAGCACTGACCAGGGGCTCATGGTACAAAGTGATCAAAATGTTCTGTTCTGTTTCAAATGACAACTGTTTGTATTCTTCTTTGCAGTACAACTATCTAAACAACTATCCAAACAACTGGCCAGTTAAAGTGATCTGTCTTAGCGGGCAACATATAGTACCAGTAAACGCTAAATTGTTAGAGAGAGCGGGTAAACTAATTTTCATAGGATATAGTTGTGTAGAAGCAAGCCATATATCTACTTATCGAGTCACTGATCCAGCAAAGTTTAAGCACTACTGTAGGCTTTGTAGGGAAAGATGTCCGCTTCAAAATTGTAGATGACAATACTGAAGAGGTACCAATAAATACACGTGGTGAAATATTGGTGAAAACAAAACCTATGATTACGGGATATTTCAACGATGACATCAATACGACTGACGCTTTTAAGACAGATGGGTGGTTAAGAACAGGGGATATCGGCTTGATTAGAACTGACAACAAGTTATTTGTGTTTGGAAGAAAAGCTTATAAAATAACAGTGCATGATGGCATAAAAATAGATCCTGATGAAATAGAGTCTAAACTTGTGGTGATAAAGAATGTTCAAGACGCCATTGTTGTTCCAATTGCACAAAGATCCGGCCATAACAAGATATGTGCGTGTATTGTTCCTACAGAGGATGAACTAGTAGAGTCTATACTAAGAAGAAATTATGATAACCTTTTGTCTGAAGTAATGACATATGACAAGAGGAAGGCATACACAGTTGATTAATACTTGTTTTTAAAAAGCATTCCTGAAACGCCCAATTTCAAAACAAATAGAAGATTGCTGGTAAATATAGCGAACAAAAGCCTTGAAAATTTATAAAATTATCGTTAAATGTATTTATGTATCATTGTTAATTATTCGTTATATAACCATTGTCTCGAGAGCATATCAAAGTACATAGTTTATCCCATGAATATATTTCATCTTCGCGCTTAATCAGGCGAAGTATGACAAATAATTGAAATGCATGATAGTGTTTGTGTTTGTCATAATGGGACGCAAATGCGACAAGGCGTAAATCAGCCATCATAATCTGTTACATGTATGTGAATATTTAGCTTGGTGCGTCGGTCTAACAAATGAATGGGTTAATTGTCAAAAAAATCATATATATTCAGATTTTTTACTACTATTATACATGTATAAACAAGTTAGTAACATCAACGCTCTACTTACCTACTGGACATACCAGATTAACACATTCATACCTTCTCAAAAGAGAGAAACAGAACAGAACAGAACAGAATTTTATTTAGAAAAGTACAAAGTACATATTCATAAATAAATACAATAATTAAAGCATAATTACACACAATCAATATAGTAACGTATACATGTGAATTTTACAAGAAGATGAACATATTTTCAAGTATATGATATATTTTTGAAATTAAAACTATTAAATTACAAAATATTTAACTGAGTTTTCATTTTTAAAGCTTCTTTAACAAAGACTGAAACTTTGATTAATGTCGGAGCATACTGACAATTCAATAATTCGATAAATTTAAACATTGATGGCTTTTTGTAAAAATATGGTTTTAAGTATTTTTTACGTATATTAAGATAAAAAGGACATATACATATCACATGGAACTCGTCTTCAATTTCGTTTTTTGTACAAAATCTGCATATTCTTAAATTGTGTGGAGTATTACTATTAACATATCTACCAGAATTAATATGGAATTGATGCCCAGCAAGTCTTAACCTACAAAAATAAAATCTATACTTTCTGGGTAAAACGTTTAAGTATTCTTCATAATGAAACAATGTTTTACAATAAAAATAATTCTTTAACATATTACATTGTTCTAACTTATTAAACCATTCCTGCTTAAATGTATCTATTATTCTAGATTGAAATGTATATGGAAAAGTTTTTATATCAACACAAGTATCATTATTAAAAACATTACAAAAACCATATTTATTCAATAATTTTTTAACATCAGATACCCAGTTGGACATGCCATTATTACAATCTTTTAAATTTTCATCGTACATAGTTTTCATAATAATATTATCAGAATGTTTCACTTTTAACCAGTATTTAATTATTCTAACATAACGTTTAATATATAAGGGATATCGCCCTAGCTCACCGTAGACAGCTATATTAGGTGTACTTCTAGGGACTTTTAATATAGATTTACAAAATTTTTAATGTATGCGTTCTATTTCAAGTGACTTTGAATGACCCCAAATTTCAGAAGAGTAGCTTAAAATGGATCCTACAAAAGAATCAAACAATTGACATAAAATATATGGCTTTAGATCAAATTTATTACAATAATGAGTAAAAGAATGTAATGCTTTTAAAGCTTTACCACATAAATGTTCTTTGTTTAGATTAAAATTACCAGTATAATTAAACACGGAACCTAAATAATTAAAACTGTCTACTACATCTAGACTTTCCCCACCATAAGTCCAAGATTCATCTTTTGATAATTTACCCCTTTTCCTAAAAACCATAACTTTTGTTTTTGATGTGTTCACCTTAAGACCCCAAGTGTTGCAATAAGTATTTAACATGTTTAAATGGTTTTGAAGTTCTAGTGGACTTTTAGCTAAAAGAGCCATGTCGTCAGCAAATAAAAGAATAATAAGGACAATATCGTTAAAATGTAAACCCGATTCACAATCATTTTGCAAAAATAATTCCAGATCATTGACAAACAATGAAAATAAAATAGGTGATAAAACTTCACCTTGGCGTAAACCAACAGCATAATTAAAATAATCCGAATAATCAGAACATGATTTAACACAGGATTTAACTTTTACATACATATCTTTCATAATGCGCAATAATTTACCTTGGATGCCCTGTTTATACAGTTTCAACCATAGAGCATTCCGATATATCGTATCAAAACATTTAGATAAGTCAACAAAAGCTACGTATAGTCGTCTATTACGATTAAGATATGACTGAACAATAGACATAAGAATAAAAATTGCATCTACAGTAGAACAGTTTTTACGAAATCCAAATTGAGCATCAGATAAAACATGATATTTTTCACAAAATGACTCAATTCGTTTATGTATAACAGTAGTAAATAACTTAGAAAAACAACTGACCAATGTGATCCCTCTAAAACAATTTACGTCATTAGAATTCGATTTCTTAGGGATCGGAATAATAATACCCTCAGTCCATTTATCGGGAAAAACTCCAGATTGTAAAATTGCATTAAAAATATCACATATATGAGACCCAATAATATCGAAACTATTAATAAAATATTCGTTTAATAAGCAGTCAGCGCCGAACGCTTTGTTGGTTTTAAGAGTATTCACAGCTTTTTTAATTTCTAGATAACAATGATATCGGCTCGTCAAGTTCCTCAAATCTAGGATTAACAGTATCATTAAAATCATGCTCATGACAGAAAGACTCAGCTTCTGCATTATTGCATGGCGTTATACCTTCACTTACATTAGCAAAGAAATCACGAAAACTATTCAAAGAAATGTTATTGTTATTGTTTAATCTTTTATTTTTAAAGAACTTCCAAAATTGTTTAGGGTTTGAGTTTCTCAAATTTTCGATTTCTCGCATTTTAACGTTATAATATCGACGTTTCTTTTTACGAATTAAGTGTTTATAAGATAATTTTGCGTCGCAGAAAATACGTCTATTTTCAGAAGAGTTACATTGATTAAATACACGTAATGACCGTAAATACTCAAGTCGCGAATTAACGCATTCAAAGTCAAACCATTCTTTGTGCTTAATTTTTGATGTATCGGTGAAACGTGGTGAATTTGTAAACTTTATTTCTTTGTTAAACAAAGGATCCGCAACGTTCCGTATAACATCGGTAAACCCGTTAAGAACATTATTTATTGAATCTCTACTCGAAACGTCTATACTAGTGACTAAAGAATTTAACTCAGGTAATCTGGCAAATATTCCAGCTCGAAAATCACGTAAACGAGAATTATCCCATTTATATGTAGTATCAATGTTTTCATGTGAATTATTTTCATAGTGATTACAATATAAAGATAGTATTAACGGACAATGGTCACTCCATTCATTCGGTGCACAGACCGTGAAATCTTTAATTAACGTGAAATAGTTCTCATGTGTTAATAAGTAATCAATGGTTGATGCCCCATTATTAGATATATATGTGTAAGAGTTAGAATCACCGATTCTACCGTTGGCGATACGTATACACGATGCCTTACATAATTCAATTAATGTTCTACCATGAGTATTACATACTGTATCAATAGAGGCCCTGTCGAGGGTCAAATCAGGACAATAATCATCATCATCTAAGTGAACATTGGTTGAATCATTACATATATAATCATTTTTATTACCAATACGACTATTCCAGTCACCAATCAAAAATAGTGAGCCTTGGCTCTCAAAATCACAAATATCATTTTGAAGAACATCAAATAAATCAACATTTACAATATTATAAATAGGTGAGTTCTCACACCAAATATATACACCACACAAATATACATCATTGTGAAAGTGAAAAAACTGTTTATCTAATTTTAACCAAATTATAGCGTCATGATGAGATCGTACAATCTTAACACCATCCGCGATCGACTCTTTAATATACACTACAATACCACCACTATTGCGTAAAGCACGTCTATTTTGATACTTCCGGTAAAAATTATAACTTTTATAACCAGATATATCAATTTTACTATGTTTATTGGTCCAACTTTCCATTAAAAATATGATGTCATTTGATGTTAAAAGTTCAACAAATTCCGGTGAATCCTTCTTTTCGTCAGTTAATCCGTTAACGTTCCATAAAATCACATTGAGTTCACCTTCTACGCACCCCTAGTCACTACACGGCACCCTCTTTCCGTCAATGTACAGCGTGTCATACGCCAACCATGCACGTTTGTTTTGGGCCTTCGCTTCTTTAAGTTTCGGCAACAGTTTTCTACGTTTATCAATGACAGACTTTGGGAACTGTTCAGATACATAGAATTGTGTTCCTGAGAGCGCTTTCCATTGCTTCCTAACATGCTCACGTTCCTTAAATAAGGTGAATTTAGCGACGATCTTGCGACCTCTACCATCACTGGAAATTGGACCCATTCTATGGACCCTCTCAAACTGAATCTCTTTCACCAGCTCCTGAGCTAATTTCATTTTATCGATCAAAAAAGTTCTCAAAACCTCCTCAGTATTTTCCTGTACATCATGACGGGCCTCGGGTATGTTACCAAACAATAAATTGTTACGCATAGACTGCGATTGTAAATAGGACAAATCTTCTTTCAATGAATCATTATGTTTTTCTAACTGTACGAGTTTTTCATTTACTATACCCAGGTTAAAATCTGAGCTGTTTATATGGTCTTCAACTTTATCCACCCTATGGCCAATATCCACCATTTTATCATTCACATAGGTCCAGATTTTTTTCATTTCAATATCAAGATTATCAACCTTTTGTTCTAATTGTTCCAACTTTTTTAACCGTGAATCCATCTGAGATAATTTACTACTAATATTATTTAAAACGTTCATTATATCACTATTTGAAAACACCTAAATGTATACCATGTGACGAGCATTTCAATGTAAAACGCGTTCTCCTTGACTGTCAGGATCTTAAATACATCCGTGACAAACATATTAAGGTTAACTTACTTAGGGAATTTTTTCAGTCGAAACCATCATATGCAATACTAAATTATCTGGAGTAAATAAATATTTATCATAAAATATAGGACTTAAAACCATTAGAATTCGGTTACATAAATAGTATCATCAATTGATTTCGGCGCGATATAACCTTTATAAATGTGTTGATACGCCGTAAAAACCCAAACACACAAACAAACCTACTGGGCCACGCGGGAGCAGTTAATTTTGTTTTCATCAGATCAAATACTTTGAAACTGCTCCACAATATCGCGAACTTTTGTATTTCCCCATAAACGGATGAGTACTAAATTAAAAGTACAATGATATATAAATATCACATCTTACAGAGGATAATAGAACGGAAAGTTTACCCTAGACATGTATGGTCATCCTAGGCTGACCAATTTACGATAGTGGTACGGGGGAAGGTGAACCAGACTAGTACAAAGTTTTTTGACATGGATTGCGTAAGCAATTCAGGTCAGGTCTTAGTAAGCGACATATTTTTAAAGCGCATCACAAAATAGACATTCGACGGACATGCGCAGTCAGATTTAGTACAACAGTATGTAGTAAGGTTAACCAAACGCATGAACAAATAGCCCCCTTGTTAACAATATATGACAGTATCAAGCAGTCTTATTGTCAACACACAATACATGAAAATATCATTGTTAATTCCGTTTTAACAATTTCGTTTAAGAACCGTCATTTATCTGCTAAAATATAAATTAAAAGTTGTGTAACCTCTGACCCGTTTCTGTTCTTTTTGTACATTCAACTGGATTCCCGATGTGCTCAAAATAGACACGCCTGTAATTTTCCACTGTCTAAAAATAGATCATATACCTGTGGTGTAGAAAATCATGATCGGTTGATATTAGCGGTGTAAGCGTCATGACCCTTCGTTGTACAGTTTGTGAATTTTAAACCCCGCACATTCTCTTTCTAATGACTCCGCCAAATTTTGCCCAGTTAAATCCAGACAGCGCTATCGGCGCTTTGATTTTATCTAGCCACAGTAGCTAATTGTCAGATTTATTAGTGAATCTATTTTTAGAATACTTGAGAGTTGTTAATCCGTCCAATACATATCACAAACACTCGTAAACACACGTATACTTTGCGTGTTATCGTGAGATTGCAGACATTAATATTTGCACAAATATATTGTTTATAACGGTAAAAAATGGAAAGCTCTAATTTATCAGTTGTGTTACATAAAAAGAATGATTTACGATTGGTGAGTTAATTTTATGTATAATAGATATTTGCTTTACACTTAAGATTATTTGTTGTATCGGACATTTGGTTAGGGTTCACGTAAAGTCTTCGTCAATAAAATAATAGTAAAAACGAAAATGCTCTAGTTCTTGTACATTTCCACCAACAGAAGTGTGTTATACATCAAAATGTTCCTTATAAAACATTGTTATGTAATCTGATTATTACATATTATGCGATGTCCAAGTATAAAGTAATTAAGTTAACTCATTATAGCCTTGGGCTCCCGGGTATACATTTTATATGGTGGTTAGACTAATTAGTTGTACTTACGTACAGTTGTTGAGCTGTCAACTCAACTGTATAAAATGTATCGCATCTCAGTGACCATTGCTCAGTCCGAGCCAAGAAACCCTTGCGGGATCTTGGGGAACCTTAGGTCCACGCTGGACATAAGGCTCGTGCTTATAGGTACCGTAGACTATGGATGTTTGTACTTGTATGTTTGGCTACCTTACAATCATGACATTTAATATGCGTTTACATGTGATGTTAGAATGAATATTAAACTAGTTAACTATCAGTGTTGTACTGTTGTATCCTGGGTTGTTAATACGTAAGCGGCTATGCGACACGTGCCTTTGTCGATTATAAAACTATCGGACTCTATCAAATATTTAGCTGACATTTGTATTGGTTCATTATACTGAGATTTGTCTTTAGGTATGAAAGGAGCTTCAAAATTTAAAACTTTAAAAACATCGAAATAGTTCTCAACCTCTAATAGGGGTAAATCAATTAAAATAAGAACTTTCTCTGTGTAACATAATAGAACATAGTCCATATAGTTTCTACCAAGTTTATTTGTTCTACTAAACATATATGTTACAGCACCCAACACTCAGCCAGGTATTCCCACTCAGTGCTACTCACAGCTGAGTGTCTAGGAACAACCTTCCTCTCTGGCTGGTAAACTTAAACTCTCCAACTATCCAACTTGATAGTTGTTATATTGACCAGTCTCAACTTGACCATTGATAACTGATAAGGGGTGGACTGTGTTGTTTGGTTAGTGATATAGTATTATATCACACTCTGGAGAGATGACAGTATCACATGTTAAAGTTTCATAGTAATGCCATAGTTCTTCCTCTGTATTAGCAGATAGAGCAAAATGACTAGGTAATTTAGATTTAATATCTATTAATAATTGTCTAAAGTGAGAAGGTGAAATTAAGCTAGGAAATAACTTTCTTGTTGCTAGCATATTCAATTGATTCTTAAATTCTTCTACATGTAATGAAGCATGAAGGCAAGCCTGACTTATCTCATCAATAATTAATTTTAAATGGTTATAATTTACTGTATAGTCTTGTAAGGCTGCTATAGATACATCAGTTTTTGATTTGAGATGGTTCAAATTTTCATCTAAGGGCCCCGTTACACCAAACTAGTTCTCAGAACGTTCGACCCCGTCCTAAAAATATCGCGAAACTGGTTGTGAACGAGTTAGAACGTGCCGTTTAAGTCGAAACATATCAGCTTTACGATCATAGTTCGTTAAGAACCAGTTCCCAATACGTGGATTTCGTTTTTATCCCGTCTGTAGTCCGTTTGTATCGGGATCAGATCGGGTAAAATTGCTCGTTCTCGTCACGAGACACCGTCTCCAACTAGTCCGAACCTTTCTTAGTCCGTTTTAACCCGTTCATAACTAGTTCTACTATGCTCCTTTACTATTGACCACCCCGTTCAAGACAGTTCAACTCGTTCTAAGAACGTTCCCATCTCGTTCTAAGAGCGTGCTGAACGTAATGACATCACGTTCTGATTCGATTGCTATGAATATCCAGGACGTTTCTACCCGTTGGCATTCTCGTTCCACGGTATGAGCTGTGAGGACACAATTTGTCAAGCATCACTGTGACCACTATGCTTCCAAAAAAGAGCAGAGCCAGACAGGCGACGCATGTTATGACAATCACTATCAAAAGTCACCTGCTTAGATGAAGCTTTTGAAGACCAGCCTCTAGTTAAGCCTAAGAATTCTGAGTCTCCTGAGCCAGTCAATTTAAATGAGGGTGTTGTATCTCCTGCTTCTTCTAATGACTCAGACAGCCAGGTTTCGGGAGAAGATTTGGGGCAGAGTCAGAAGCCAGACAAAAGAAGAAAACTAAGACATACACCCTACTCTTGGTGAGAAATGGTCCGTATTTATACCAAACCTTGCCAGATCGTACTGTAGACGTTATTGTGTTGTGCGAACTGCATACGAACGCAATAAACTTTTTAAAACGAGTAGAACGTACCAAAAACCTACTGCGAACTTTAAGAACTGCGTGTTAACGTGTTTCAAACTGGTTCAGAACCTTATAATTTGTTTTCATACATTTAGTCGGGATAACAACGCACTATGGACGTTATCAAAACTAGTTAAGTCTGTGTGCAAACGGAATGAACCGAGTTACAAACGGAACAGGTCGGTGTGTAAACGTACTGCAAATTGATGCCCGATCGAACTACGACAAGTCACGTCCCGAGTACGATACTAGTACGGCAATTTCGTTCGCAGTACGTCCATTCCGTTGCCAGTACGTTGTTACTCAGTCTAGTTGCAGAACGGGATGGCCGCAGAAAATGTTTGAGTCGACTCAAAGTTCTGAAACCCCATTCTCGTTCAACCCCGTCCGAGCTCGTTCATAACGTTCGTACACAGACCGTAGAAAGTTGCTACTACGTCCATTCCGTTTTTACCCAGTTGTAACTCGTTCGGTCCAATTTTTCCAGAACGTAGTGAGAACGAGTTTGGTGTAACGGGGGTATAAGCGAGAGGATAGAGCAAAGTGTACACAGAGCCAATAACATAGTAGAAATGTTAATTAACCAGACGTTAATTTCAACAAGGACATTGTGAAAAAGAAATTTTGTGTTAGTGTTCGAGACTTACTTCCAATTATGACAGTATATAGTTTTAGTGTACAATTTAACAGTTTAAAGGCTCAGTGAAATATCAAATAAGTTATTAGAAACAATCTAGACTCTGCCACTCTTCCGAAATATTGTAACTCGTAGTTTACAAAAAAAAAATAAAAACTAGTCGTATATTTTGTTAGCTTTTATTGTAATTGTTGTGTGATTTATGTTTTATTTCAGGTGACGGAAATTGTTTTACTTGTGTATGTTTAATTTGTGTATTAGAAATAATGTTGTTATTTGTATCATTGTATTAACGAAAGGTAGCCACACCATACTACAGGCTTTGCAGATGCCTTGTGCCAATATACTTAGAAACTCATAAATGAGTTTCTTAAATTAGTGGGAATGATGTTATGTAATCTGAAGATTACATATTATGCGATGTCCAAGTATAAAGTAATTAAGTTTACTCATTATAGCCTTGGGCTCCCGGATATACATTTTATATGTAGGTTAGACTAATTAGTTGTACTTACGTACAGTTGTTGAGCTGTCAACTCAACTATATAAAATGTATCGCATCTCAGTGACCATTGCTCAGTCCGAGCCAAGAAACCCTTGCGGGATCTTGGGGAACCTTAGGTCCACGCTGGACATAAGGCTCGTGCTAATAGGTACCGTAGACTATGGATGTTTGTACTTGTATGTTTGGCTACCTTACACTCATGACATTTAATATGCGTTTACATGTGATGTTAGAATGAATATTAAACTAGTTAACTATCAGTGTTGTACTGTTGTATCCTGGGTTGTTAATACGTAAGCGACTATGCGACAACATACAAAGCTGGTCATCAATTAACAAAAAATGCATTTGCAAAATTGGTGTTGCGTGAACAAAGATACTAAAAAAACATAATTTTTTTTCAACAACATGTACATTGAACCCTTTACCGAACATTATAGTTCACATTCCAACGAAAGTACTTCAATATTTGTAACCTTAAATGCTTTAATCTAAATTAATTACCACCATCAGTTTTTTGTCATAAGGAACATTTTTATGTATATACACTGCTCTTAATGGTAGTATGACACGGTTTTGCATTTTACTATAATTAATGCAAACGAAGACTTTATATAAACCTCAATTAGAACAACTTATAGTTTTAGCCTTTCTAACTGTTTTACCTAAACTCTGTCTAGAAGCATTGGTCCAATGGCGACACACGCGTTATAAATAGTCCCTCTCACTAATATACCAATGCATCAGATTATTTTGGAGCAATAAATGTTTCTACATATGCTTCACTTTAGTACGGTGGCATAGAGCTGACATGGAGAAATATTTGGAGACAAATACCGCTACTATTACGTGGCCACGCAGTAGTTTTAACGTGCGCACGCAATATCGTTTACGTAGCCACGTAATAGCATTACGTGCGCACGTAAAAGCTATTGCGTGCGCACGCAATAACGTTTACGTGGCCACGTAATAGCTTTACATGCGCACGCAATAGCTTTTACGTGCGCACGCAATAACGTATAATACGCAATAAAGCAATAATGAGAGTTGTCGAAATTGGCGGCCGCTATATCGAGCATTTTCATTGCACAATTATTACGTGCGCACGTAAAGCTATTGCGTGGCCACGTAAACGTTATTGCGTGCGCACGTAATAGCTACTGCGTGCGCACGTAATAATTGTGCAATGAAAATGCTCGTTATAGCGGCCGCCAATTTCGACAACTCTCATCATGCTTTTAATAACAGCGGTATTTTAAATATTTCTCCATTTCACCTCTATGCCACCGCACTTTAGTGGTGTTTTAAGTCAATTAATTTGAAGGTCATATTTTTGTGTCGCAATTTTTGACTACAGCGAAATTGAAAACTTCCTTAGTAAAATGGTATCAATATTTGTCCGATATCCAGGACAAATGAATGTCTATTATAGTACATTAGCGTATGACCTTCAACTTTACTTTTCAGTCATTCATATTTCTTATACTTACACACAAGTTATCCATGTTTGTGACTGATTGGTCTGCACATAATATGACTCGGTTGGATGTTTACCAAACTTGACAGCGACAAACAACATGGTGTGGCCGCTTTTGTTATGCAATCCAGTTATTTGTTTGTATTACAGGAAAATACGACCATATTTGAACCTGGAAAAGGAGGTAAGGACTTCACTCTCATTCGTTTTCAGTTGCAAAGCTGGATCATGGGCAAATGTTTGGTAAACGGTACCTCAAACTCTTGCAATCCTGGTTCGACTTCGGTTCGAAGTTCGACAAAATATTTTTGCTCTAAACATACACTATCTCCAGATAATTCAAACTTATATATACTTAAGAGCCACGGACAATTTAGAATGGACAACGCCGATAAACAGTTCATTGCACGCTATTTTTTTATAGATTCTAGTTGATTTCTGTATTTTTATTCGTAATCTTGTAGCTTACAATTACTAGACAATAACTTAACAGAAACAAATGGTCGAAGTCAACGACGATAACGATATTTGTTTGTTTAAAGACCATCGACCCATAACAAAATAGCATGGTACATACTTTATTATATACATTTATTTTTCACTAATTTTCATGAAAGTGATAACGATTGTGAAAATAGGACTATCGAGAAGATTGAATTGAAGAGCTTTTAAAACTAGATTACGACATATCGAACATGTCAAAAAAGCTTTGAATGTTATAAAACTTTCTTAAAGTGACAGAAAGATGCGATTATACATTCATCAGTGCCATGGAACCTACACATTTCATTTCAACTGCGAACATCTCTGATCACTTATTATGTCAAAGTTTTTAGCTGTACAATATACTTACCACTAGGCAATGACGGGCATTGACAAAGACGCCTGTCAAGCAAGCCAAGTCTGTAGCACGAAAGCCTACTGATCTGAGGGTATTGGATTCGATTCCAGAGCGAAGTATACTTTCGTGGACTTGGTCATGAAATGTTTTCGACTGCCATCTTTCCTCCAACCTTTGATTCTAAATCATTAAGTACAGTTGCCAGTCACTGACGAACCTATGCACATAATAACTAGTTTGCACCTACATCTGGAGATTTAGCAATTCCATGAACGGTGAGTAAAGTTGCCTGACCGTCCCGAAATGACCTATATAATATATTGCTACCCAACAAAAATGAAATAGGCAGATGAATACAACTTTTATAATCTCTGATCTATGTTTATTTTATTAGAGGTTCAGCTTCGCATGGCACGTGTTGGAATCTGTGGTACAGATATACATTTCTGGAAACATGGATTTATAGGACACTTGAAGGTGACTAACCCTTTTATACTTGGGCACGAGTCATCAGGAATTGTGAGTAAACTTGGTGAAGGTGTTACCAATTTAAAAGTTGGTAAGTTCTTTTAATGTCATTTCCCGTAGTTTTGTATCATTTACACGTATTTAGATTTTATTTCGAGCAGAACACATGTTCATCATGTTTTTTTTCTATGCCAGAATGCCGTTTAGTTTAACTGAAATTAATAGCACTAATTATGTTCGTAGATCGTTAAATCTAATTTATGTTTACACGTACGCAGATATACTTTTTGTATATTTGTGATGTTGCTTATCATAGCTAATGTTATTTTGTTTACTTGTATTTTCGACTTGAAATAAATTTTTGTATCTTATGCATTATTGTCTGTCCAAGTGCTCACTCTTCTATTGATTACGAAATCATCAATAGAAAATAATTAACATAACTATCTTATTAACAGGTGATCGTGTAGCTATAGAGGTAGCTAACTCATGTTTGCGATGTGAGAAATGCAAAACAGGTCGATACAACCTTTGTCCTGTGATTAAATTGAATGGGATCCCACCAACTGATGGAGGCCTCACCCAATATCATGTTCATGACGCTAACCTTTGTCACAAGTAAATATATTTTCAATTTTTTTAATCATTCTCACTACAAACTCCATTATTGTCATCATTGTCACCATTGTCGCCAGCAATTAACTTATTAACTTCATTTTTGTCATCATAATCATCTATACTATCATCACCAGCAACAAAATAATCACCATTGTTTATTATCATCATTTTTTCATTGCCATCATCTTCATAGTACTATAACAGATGTTTAGTGTCTTCTGATATTGTATTTTTATCGATCACCTTTAACATTTTGATCTATAACATCTACATGTACTTGTATACGCTCACATTTTTTAGTTTCAGCGTCCCCAAAATGCTCATTTTGATATCTTTATAAGTTCGATTAATTGTTAAACTTTAACCAAACCAATAAATGTCACTAAGAGGCTTTTCGTAGAAACTTCAGAAAAATTTATTGCAACAATTAGTATAACAATCTTAAAATACATAAGACTGTGTTCGGTACAAATCTTAAATGTATTCCTTCTGGAATGGATGAATGGAGAGGATAATAGTGTCTGCTATTTGACTATAAGACAGACAAGATATATGATCAATTAGTATGGTTTGTTAGGTTTTTACTGCTTTGTGTCTTGGTATATTTTGTTTGTCCAATGAACGATATGTTTCAGACCAATTATATTATAATGAGACTTAAAGCAATGATCTTAAACATCATATTTCCCTCTACAGATTTCATTATTGATTATATGTCCCATACAGAAATGGCATCATATTTAAATTGATGGTGATTAAATGTTAGTTTGTTGGAGCAGTCGTCATATTTTCACCAGAGCCTTTATAATAATCGCAGACAGTTTCACTAAAGTTAGATATATGGGAGTAAAGTCAAAACATCAAATTTCTCAGGCGCTTTCATTGTTGACTTCGTGTAATTTATATATTAACAAAAAATTCTGTAAGAATATCTGCTAAGATTTTTTTTGTATTGACAATGTCCTTTTTAACCCCCCCTACCCCCGATGGTTATGGATTATTATTTTGAACAGAGCAGTATCGAATGACATCAAATACAAACACTTATCTCTTTAGACGTGTCTAGAGCAGTGATATTTTACTAAAAAAAAACATTCTTTCTATTTAGTTGAATCATTCACTCAACTACTTGAGTCTACAGTTCTGAGTAGTATACTCCCCCAATGAAACAAAGAGTGAGGTTGTATGGAACGCCGGCTTTTTAGAATAAGCTAGTCCAACGGCATTACTGCATGTCTGGATTCTCTATATTTGGAATTTGGTATAGTTAGGACAAATTAGTATGATGACCCTGAAATGATCTGAAACCATTAAAGAAGAGAATGGCGTTGTCTTCGTACATCAACAAGAGATTCATATTACCGTACAAACTATGCATGATAATAGAACTTTAAATCATGTCACGGGTGTAATTAGAATGTAATAAACATTAATCATTGATATACTATGTCCCAGATTAAAACTAAGGTAACCTATGACCTAATTATACGGGTTATTTCAATTTATTTTTAAGGCTACCAGATAACTTGTCTTTAGAAGAAGGTGCTTTGATAGAACCACTTTCTGTTACAATTCATGCAGCAAGACGTGCTGGTATTACACTTGGTAGTCGAGTACTTATCTGTGGAGCGGGTAAGAATAATATGTACTTCATATCTTAACTAAATACTACGAAACGCGAATAGCACTGGAATTAAGACTTTTCCTTCCTTGAAAAATCCCAATTGATGCTAGGTCATGTACAATATTTTGTTTGAATGCTCATGTATTACCATTGAATAGATAATATTATAGCAGTAACTGGGGTCAGATCTGTATGGACCATTCCGAGTGCGACCTTTTTATTTGAATAACACTACATTTACCCACAAATATAAGCATGTGCTCTTATGTTAACATATTGTCTATGAGACAAAAAGTAACTGTAAACCTTTGTTAAATATGCTAATAGGTAAGGTCATGGAAAGGTCCATTAAATAACTCGCTAAAGTAGTAAAGTGGAATGTTTTACATCCCTCATACTAATACCTTTCATTCATTTCTTCGTTTTCATCAAAATATATAATGGTACTTTACTATGATAACACGAATATAATGTTAAATGGAATAAAAAAAAGGCGTGATCATGAGTGAACCCTGCTCGCTTGGCAAAACTTTTAATCTTCAAGTAGTGGTCAATCAAAATACTATTCAAATAAATGGTTAATGTTGTCTTAATTTTCAATTTCAGGTACTATAGGGTTATCAGCATTATTGGTGGCAAAGGCATTTGGTGCATCGCAAGTATGTGTAATAGGTAAGCTGAAAGCAACATGGAATAGTTTGTTTCTCTTTCTAGAAAAGCCGCCCGGCTAGCTCAGTTGGTAGCAGGCAAGTCTACTGATCGAGAGGTCGTGGGTTGTATTCCCGGACGGGGCATACTTTCGTGGAGCTTGGTCATGAAATTATTTCTACGGCCATTATCCCTCCTACCAATGATTTTAATTATGTAGGGCAGTTGTCAGTCACTGGCGAAAGTATGCGCTTAGTAGTTTGTTAACAGCTAAATCCAGAGATTTAGACTTTCCAGGAGGAGTGAGTAGGTTGACTGACCGCCGTTATATGACCTATATAATGTGTTGCTACGGCGTTAAACCCAACAAACATCAAACAAACGTTTTCTAGAACAATACATATCAGTCATTAATTAGCCAGTATTTCTTATGTGTACTACAAATGGTAACATTTAATGGTCAACTGAAAAGTTCATGGACCAGTTGAATTGGAACATTTTGTACGATATTCTAGTAATGCGTACCAATTGACTTGCGTCGCCAACGCGATCAGTCTTAAATATAACAAGTTTTGAATAAGCGCAATTTCCTCTTTATGTGACATTGCAAAAATGTATTCTTCCTATGTTGCACAAATTTTAAAGTCGTTATGTCAAGCGCATATGAGTAAATCTACATTAATCGGTATTATGCTTGCCCTTTTTTGTGCTATCCCTGGTGATGGTGTGCTTGTCATGGTTAATTACAACATGCTGTGATATATGTTAATGTAATTATGCTATGTGTACACTATGCCAAATAAATATTATTATTATTATTATGTAGTTCTAAATATTAATATTCGAAGTTATATAGAAATGGATACAAAAGCTTTGACCAAGGACTTAATCTGTTAGACGTCTTTTTAAAATGATTTTGATAAAACATTTCAGATTTAGGTATAGTTTACTTCTCACCAGAACATTTTAAACCATTTTAATTCGGTTGTTTTAATTGTTATTATCAATTGCTTTCGGCGCGATAAAACCGTTTTGTGTTGATGCGCTGTAAAACCCAAACCAAGCCAAACTTCTCAGCCTGTTGTCATATATTACAACTTTGATAAATAGTAAGCACTGAAGATGATATATGCTTTTAGTCGTTTATAAAGTCTTGGTACAGTAGACGTTTCAGAATATCATATTTCCCATGATGCTTTCGATCATAGCTAAGTTATACATATTTCAAATCTCATGACGGTTAGAAGATTGCCATTATACTCCATCATGACTTTAAGCATATTTGATCCTTTTCATAGACAAACCAATAAACTGTCTCGAATCCTTTTGCATTTTGTCATTAAATAAGACGGCTTTGTAAATTACTGTTGTAAGAAGTGTTTCAACATCACAATGTACTTACAATATAGCCCTCACTTTAAATGCTGTAGTTTTGTTTTGGTCATAATATAATGTTCTAATTGTGTTAGACCTCAAAAAATTGATTTTATGTGTTTTTGCATATGACTTTATGTATTGGTATATACTCCTTTCTTTGCACAAACACGATCTTTGCAAGCATTACTTCTTATACATTTGATTACTGTTTACCATACGATTCTAAGCCGCCCGGCTAGCTCAGTTGGTAGCACGCACGTCTACTGATCGAGGGGTGGTGGGTTCGATTGCCGGGCGGGGCATACTTTCGTGGAGCTTAGTCATGAAATTTTTTCTACGGCCATTCTCAATCCTACCAATGATTCTTAATTATGTAGGGCAGTTGTCAGTCTCCGACGAAAGTATGCGCTTAGTAGTTGGTTAACAGCTAAATCCAAAAATTTAGCCTTTCAATGAGAAGTGAGTAGGTTGACTGACCGCCGTTATATGACCTATACAATGTGTTGCTACGGTGTTAAACCCAATATAAACAAAACAAACAAACAAGCCATACGATTCTACTCACAGATGTAAATGAAAGCCGTCTACGGTTGGCAAAAAGTATGGGAGCAGATGAGATTATAGTTGTGAAAACCAAAGACGCACGTGAGCTTGCAGCTGAAATTGAACAATGTATGAATGGAAGACCAACTATTTCCATGGAATGTTCGGCTGCTCCTATATGTGTACAGTCTTCAATATATGTAAGTACAGTACGACCTCTCTTGAACAACATCCACTGGAAGGGTCTATACTGTGTTGCTGTTCAGTAGTTGTTGCTCTGCAGAGGTTAAATGCAATTAAAATTAAGCCTATGAAAGTTATCAAAAGCTGTTGTTGTGCAGAGGATTTGTTCTGTAGAGGGTCGCTCTGCAGAGGTTACACTGTAACAAGATAATGCATTGTTGTTTAGCAATTTTGTATGTGGTGCCATCAAATATACGCCGATTGTTTAAATATCAGGGTCCAATAACTCAATGCTGATTATTTTACCAGGAATCATTTGCTCATATACCGGGTATTTTATGTGATCAGTTTACTGGACACGACAAGATAAATGCTTGTTTGACAGTAATAACCATTATTGAAGTTTTTCAACTATCGCAATTTATAACAATTTGACATGGCCTTTTGTCATCTTCTAACATGTACTAGTAGTTTATAATTATCATAGACACGGTGTAATTTGTGATACACAACCTGTATTTCTTTTAATGGCATATCACCTGCTTCTAAAACTTATCATTGACTTTAGATTCATTCGTCTAGTTTTCATTATCAGAAACGTGGAATTTGAACTTTTGTTGGCACATTTTAGTCTAATCAATTATATACAAAATCTACCATGAACAACTGAATGTATGTTTTTAATCGACTCTACATTTCGTTTTTTTTAAAGAGTCCACTTTCACTTTGATGAAATTTGATAATGTTGCTTTGACAACTGTTAATGTAGAATGTGTGATGTATATTGATATATGACAAAATGACGTAAGATACTTGTTCTAAAAGCAGCTGATGCAAAAGAAATGTTGTTGTTGTTTGTTTGGTTGGTTTAACACCGTAGAAACACATTGTATAGGTCATATAACGGCGGTCGGTCAACCTACTCACTCCTCCTGGAAAGGCTAAATCTCTGGATTTAGCTGTAAATCAACTACTAAGCGCATACTTTCTTCAGTGACTGACAACTGCCCTACATAATTAAAAAGTATTGGTAGGAGGGAGAATGGCCGTAGAAATACTTTCATGACCAAGCTCCACGAAAGTATGCCCCGCCCGGGAATCGAACCCACGACCCCGCGATCAGTTGACTTGAATGTTATCTTAATAGTATTTCAGATGTTCACCTTCAATCACACTAAATTATTTTGGGTTTTGTTACTTATGTCATATAATACGCGAACGATAATTAAAAATGTTATGTGTTACCTAGGCAACAGATTCTGGTGGCTGTGTAATGTGTGTTGGTTTAGGACCAGACGATGTAACAATACCTTTAGCTGACGCTGTATTAAGGGAAATTGATATAAAAACATCAATTACATACCCTAATTGTTATCCTGTAGCAATTGCTATGCTCCAATCAGGTAAGACGCGTGATCTAGTTCTACTACTTAACATATTATGTTGTTATTATTACCTATTTCTTGTGCGACCAGTCAACTTTCATGGACATTTTTACCAGTACTCTCAATCATTGCACGCCTCGATAGAGTGGAAGCATTTGTCGGACAATTCTCATATGGTTTGACTTTTCGCGTTCAGGAATCCAACTTGGGGAAAACCCACTGATGAGAAATAGTGGGCTGACTCGGGATCAGTGAAGACGACAATGGCGATGATTAAACGAGCAATAAAGGCGTTAAAGGATTGTAACTGATTCGGCTTTTTGTCTTAACAATAGTGTTAATAGTGTCAGAAACTCGATAAAGGTACAATACTATCTGTTCTATTTGAAATGCTTGCAGTACCACTAAAATACGAATAGAACAATGCTGTTAAAATGGTCATGGTATTTGAATATAAATCCTGGAATAATAGGAAAGCCATACAATACTATATCTATACAAATTTCGATAACCTAGAAGTTATGAGCAATTTGTTGGAATCTGTTATCAAAATAAATGAAGCGCTCTATCAATTATTTCCATTGACAAAACTTCACAGAACATAAATATGCTAAATAAATATGTTGTACTGTCTAAAGTCTTCTCCAAAATCGACTAACAACATACAGAAATGTATTTTTATAAATGATGAAGCCGCGGCCGTGGCGTAGTGGTTAGCATGTCTCACTTCGAATTCGGAGATCGCGGGATGGAGCCCGGTCGCGGTAGGTCATACCCTATACATGAGTTGTCGGCCTCGTGGTAGGGTAACTTAATACTGGTGATAAAAGGTGTCCAGGTAACCTATAGTAGGAAGAGCTGGCCGTCGTATAATATAACCTTAATATGTGTTGAATACGACGTTAAAACACAATTTTTACCCCTCTGGTATAACTTAAACAACCTGTATTGAGAAATATTGAGGAGATGCAACATGCCAAATATGAAAGCTCAACGACTTACAGAAGCAAATACACTGCTAAGTAGTTGTCCTTTCTTTTGGCCTTCCTACGATTTCTCTGTATTACAAACCGGAGAATACAATCGCGGTATCGTGATGTTGGCTTTAATTTGTGCACGTTGTTTTTTGAAAAAGCTTTAAAAGTAATAGTTATATTGATAAGATTTTATAGATAGATGTTTTATATTTTCACACAGGGACTGTTAACTTCAAGCAGATAATCACACATGAGTTTAAACTGGAACAATGTTTAGAAGCATTTGAATTGGTTGATCGAGGTGAAGGAATTAAAGTGATGATAAACTGTGAATGAAAACAAGTCAAAATCAAAGATGTACATGTATGAAGATTACAAAGTTGTGAACTCGTACTGTCATTAACTCAATGTCTTTGTTAATAATTAAGAATCTTATGTATTTATGCTTTTGTATTTGGTATGCATGAAGAATAAAATCACTACAAATAGCAACGGAACAATTACAGACTCTTTTAACTGTTTTGAGCTTAGTATATAATGCCAAGCTGGTTTTAAGTTGTGGTATTAAATGCATTTCATCATATATTCTTATAATAGCTGTAAGTTTAAATGTTAGCGACTCTAGGAAAACAATAACAATAATGTCAATTTTCCTCCATTGATTAGATAATATGGAAAAGTTTCCGGTCTTGTGGAAGGGTAGGTGAGTACTGGTTTTGGACAAGGGTCCAGGAAAGCTAGGTTAGGTGCGTTGGACGCCGTAAAATGACCTAAAATTGTGTTGACACGGCGTTAAATCCAATAATAATAATGATGATAATAATAATAACTCGAGGAAAAACTAAATAATGTACATAAAATAGAGATGGTCCCAATATTGTGCTGGACCGATGGCAGTATTGTATCTGTACCTTACGTTACAGCCTCATTATCAAAAGTAACACGGGTTTTTTGACTGAAAAAAATAGACATTTATTTCAAACACCTGATGTTCAAAGTGAAAGTAGATCGAAACTGAAAGTAGAGTTTGGTTGTCAAACATGAAACAAAAGTTTTGATCACAGTATGTTTAAGATAAGGTCTTGTTATAGAAAACACTGCCCCAAATAACATAATGAAGCACTAAAACTATTTTGGATTATATAGTTGGCTCTTATAAAAGTACCCAATTTTTTTAAGATATGGACACTTTGTCCAAATTAAATTTAGAAAGCCGAGTTGTTTCAACAGTTTATTGTGTCTCTAATGCATGTTATATTCTGATAACTTCATGCTTGTAAAACAGTTTTTCAAGTCTACTGTTAACGAATATACCTTCATATAGTGTGACTTTTCAGTATTTTCACTACGAATATATCGGTATATTAAAAGCAAACCAAAGAAAACAATCTTATAGAATAATTACAGCGTGTATTTCATTATACATGTACAATGTATATATGTTTAGAAAATATTTTTTCTCTCCCTGCTTATAGTTGAGACAACATTTCCCACATTTAAAATAAAATTCCTATCTATATAGCACATGCTCCTGAAAAATAAATCTGAATATTGTGTAACTAAATTTCGACAGATTTTAATAAAAAGACATTGGTTTCCAAGTCAAGTTGTCGCATATAGCTCATTAAACTTATCTCGATGTGTCAGTCTTCTTCTATACTAAAAAACTAAACGTCAAAGACCAGAACAGTACGTTCTGTTCTATCACAGATTTCTTACAAACTAAAAACTAAACTTCAAACTATCAGTGTGGAGAATCACGTGACCAATATGGTTCCTAACACGGCAAAAATGACGAACAGATCAACAAATTTATATAAAAATACAAGGTAAATGGCAATTATACGTAACCGATTTTTATCAGCCCTAGTGCAGTCTAAGCAGCATAAAATTCTCTTTGTGACCTCGAGGTTTTGAACAAGTCGATAGATTTTTGGAAGAAATTCGAGGTAATCTAGAAAACAAGAACCATTGTGGGGTTGGGAGAACTACGGCTAGAAAGAGAATTTTATGCTGCTTAGACTGCACTAGGTCTGATAAAAATCGGTTACGTATAATTGCCATTTACCTTGTATTTTTATATAAATTTGTTGATCTGTTCGTCATTTTTTGCCGTGTTAGGAACCATATAGATCACGTGATTCCCCACTCTGAAATATATTATATAATGGAATCCACCACATGACATTGATTTCACACAAGGATGAAATCGTTTCCCTAGTAATTATTGTTGAAATTGTCCGATTTCCTGCGACTGACAGGTTTCATTTAAGTACGAGGGTCCTTGTGCCTATTTCTTTTTCCTTTACATAAAAACTCTTCATTTAAGTACCAGTTTGACATAATATAATAATTTCGAACAAATGAGTTCTTTGACACGTTGGAAACTTCCAATTTTGTAGGGCTTTTAAGGCTTCAAACTGCTCTAAGAATGTCATTACACCTATCAAATATGTCAGTTTTATATGGAGTATAAATGATATAGTTTGTGTCCTTGTACTTTTGTCTTGTGAAATATTTGTGTTAATAGTTACATTTATTACGGTCGCATTATTACGTTACTAGTATCACATGCACGTATGTGACCATATTTTGTAAATATGGATTTTGACGTAAATTTAAAATTCACTGAATGTGGGGTATGTTGAAAAATATCTGAACTACATTGAAACATGACATACTGTACAGTTCTAATGATTTTTTTTCTAACCGTTTAACTAATAGTATGTAAATTTGAGTTATCAGGTGTGCGTGAAAAGACATCTGGTCGTGTTTGATTGTATATTTAGATAATCCTTGACCATTGGCATCGAGGTAGAATTCTTAAAGTTGTTTTGTAGCTAATTAGCAGACTAACATGCAACGTGTTTGCTAATACATGTATTAACTTAGCACGTAAACAATAAAAGTTCTACTTTGTACTTGCCACTGAGTTATTTGCCGGGCCTCATAACTTGTGTTCCTACTAAATCTGATATCCGAGACATAGCTGCGTGGAAGATCTCCTAGTTTGTTCCGAATATAGTTATGTCGTGAACACACATTTATCATATAACATACACACATACTTACACTGTGTGTGACCATGTAGACGTAGTACGTAGAATGTAATGCTTTGGTAACATTTATAATAAAACTGTGTGACGTGCGCCGAGTGCTGTCACTGCGCAAACCAGCAAGCGCTCGCGTTTGCCTTGAAGTCAATTCTCATCTTAGCACTGACTGACTGGGCGTCTGGACTTGCTGGATGGAGACAACATTATAGCAATAGCTCAAGTTCTATGTTTCAATAAGCTATATAGCGAGTTTCCCAGGGACTAAGCTTAAATCTTCACCACGAGCAGTCACCGAACCTCAACTCATCAAATGAAGCAAGCAATCCTGTTTATACCATTAGTCCAGTCTATTTTCTGGAACAGTCTACTTTTAAACAGGATGGTCCAACTGGATAATTTTACTAAAGAGAGGTAATCCATCATCTCTCTCACAATCAGATCTTACCCGATATTAAATTTGCATTTTAAAAAGCAAATACAAAACTATTGCTTATATAAATTGTCTTCATGATTTTACACTTATTGTTTTTTTTTAATAACTAAAACATATCACAATTTAAAACTTGCCCAAATAGTAGAAAATTTACAAAAGCATTTAATTTCAACAAAAGGATATAATTTGTATGCTTATATATACGGATTGGTAACGAAATTGTTACCGATGCGATCTTGCATATGCAGGGGAAACTACTCTCAACAAAGTCGATGAACAATACGACAATTACTGCCCATTTCAACTATATGTCTCCAAACGTTGAGAAGAAACAGCGTCCCATACTCTGATGATATATTTCAAAACAATAAGGGAGTAACAGCGTTCCATACTCTGATGATAAATGTGTGTTTTTTTTCGCAGACAGTGCTATTAATATGTCTAGTGTTGCTTGCCGTCTTGTTTTGAGAACAGTAATTGTGTACAATAAATGTAGTCTGTTCATGAGAGAGATATGATTTATGTACTATAGGAGAGAACGATTTTCTTACCATGATTGCCATCACTGGTTATAAATAAGTTCATTACTTTGAATTGTAAATTCATCAAATTAAAGCCCCATTATCAAAAGTAACACTGTTTTTGAACTGCAAAGAACATAGACATTTATCTATTTCAAACACCACCAATGAACGAGATTTTTTTAATGAATGAAAATATTGCTTAAGTATGTTTATATTATTTATTGCATTTCAAAGTGAAAGTAGATCGAAATCGAAAGTAGAATTTGGTTGTCAATACTTATAACAATAACTTTGCTTTCAAAACAAATCCTATATTAGGAAATCGGGGTACTTAGATGATTCGTTTTACAAGTACGAGTATATATATATACCTGTACTTCCTATCATTTCTTGTCAAAACAACCAACGCCTCTTTTCAATAACCAGGTAAACAGTTCACTTAACTATGTGAACAGTACAAGGGTCTCATCTGTATTAATCTGTTTTCTACCTGATATAAAGAATTAAGATCAGTAGAAGGCCTAGAAGCCACGATTCACTATCAGTAAAAGGTCACAGACCACTCGATTACGAGGGCAGTATTTTAAATAAGGTGGTGGCTTGCAAACCATGCTGTGTCACTCTGACCAATGTTGATAATTACTTTCTAATCAATGAGATTTAGTTATCTCAACTTATCTCGTTTAATTGATATTACATGTATATAAGATAAAATTCAGACCGTTTTCTGTAAGTATTTGGTTGTAATGTGACCTAAGTTGCCAACATCTCGTTAAAGTCCGGTCCCTGAAAAACAAAGTTAAATATAAATTTCGAAAAAAATCTCTGGAAAAAACTATATCGTTTCAGAGGAATTATATTAAATGATACTTAGCCAAACAACTTAAATATATAAACTGCTTCCGATTTCCCATATCACTTAGGCCTACAGCAGACGATTGTATTAAACGGGTAAAGAGGCACAAAGTAGTCCAAGAAAATGACCAGAAAATAGTACGTGAATTCATTTCCGTTAATAATATTAGCTGTCATAACAATATGTAGTTTATTGATATATAGCTTGTCAGCATCAAGTAATCTTTATTATACTAATATTTAACACATGATAACTACTGACGTCATAAAAAGAGGCCAAATCGTCTGCGACTGTCATTCTGGGAATAATAAAACGCCAGAAATGTTCTAATTGATATATTAAAGGTACTAGTTCACCGATTTGGTTTATTTTTTGTATAATCTCAAAATACCGTTCAGTGTCTGTAATTGTGTCAAAAATATTAATTCTTATTATTTTAAGACAAACTGACCTATATGTTGCAAGAAATGTACAATCAAGTCACAAAAATGCACTAAAATTGTCTATTTACGTACGGGGTAGATATTTACTACATGAAACACCATCATTTGTAGTTGTATGTCAATTTGCACTAAAATTGTCATTATTAAAACACTACATTTCTGCTGCCAAAAGCATTTCCATACAACTTTGAAAATTTTGAATTTTAGTTTTAGAAAAAGATGATATTTAAGTTGAAATCTATGACTGAGTACCTTTAATGCATTCGGAATATTAATACATGCAGTTAATGTGTTGACTAGCACTTTTAGACCTATTTGCATGAAATTAACCTACAATAAAAGTTCATTCACTCGAACACCACCAGGTCAAATTAATTGACTGGGTCGAAAACATTGTCTGGCACCGATCAATTTCCCGTCTATAACTGTATTAGCCAACCTCTTAAGGTCGAACAGGACTGAGTCGAACTCTCGAACCAATTTCATGGCCCCGTGGTTTACATATACACTATAAAACTACTGTCTCTCTCAAACAATAGATTTTCACACACCGGTTACAATTATAGACAAAATGATCATAAAAAATCAAAGCTTGCAATAATACAGGTACCAGCAAATATTCGACAAACGTCCTAAAACTAGGCAAACACAGCCTAAAGTATTTTCATAAACATCCGCCCTGTCGTCAGCTTAGTTGGTAGGGTCTGTTATCGAATCCAGGGTCGCGGGTTAGATTCGATTCAGAAGGTTAATACATATCTTCGAGGAATTCGTTCATGAAGTACCGCATCAGGTTATCTATCACAAATCAGTTTTAGAACTAGTTTTATTCAACAGTCAGTAGCGCATACGTTTAGCCCGCTGAATTAAATAATTGTTACAGAACTTTTGCACTCATAATCGATAAAAATAGATATCCGTATTTATGTTTTAGGAATATTTTGAGTATTTAAATCAGCGGGGTTATTGTAAGCTTCACCGATGCTGATAGTTAAATAAATGCTGGTTAGAGAGAACTTAAAACACGTAACTTAACCTGATAAAATCGATGCTACAAACTGTGAGCAAAATTACGACCTTTCGAATCGTAAGCGAACGCAATCACGTCGCCATAAAATAAGCTTGAAGGCAAGTGAATACAAGTGCCTACTCGTTTTGCATCTGCTATACATATCGTTTACTAGTTAAACAATATAAAAAATATTTTATCAAAGGGGGATAATTGTTCCCAACATATATTTACCTTAAACAGAGTTGTTTCCCTTTAAATGATAAAATTTTGAAAGTGGTAATGATTACTCTCTGCTACTTCCTAACAAACATTTAGAATACGTACATGAATTGTACAAAGCAAATTTAGGGGTTCTCGAAAATCTCAAAGATGCATAAATTGATTGCAAATGATATCAATAAATGTTCAGTAAGTAAGCAATTGTGAGCAATGTTTGTCTACGTTCTAGGTCAAAGTCCGCTAATAGACTAAACACTTTTACCTTTGGTCTTCGCGCTACTAGTACCAAAATATCAATTTTTCTTGGAATTCTGTTATGTACAGCCGAAAATATGGCGCAACGGAATTTTACTAATCTCACTTGTACTCACTTACACCTTTGGTAAAATGATGCAGCAACATGTACTTTTTGCTCAAGCAAATTAACAGTAGACCTGGCGAGGTTCGACCCTAGTATCTGTCCAAACTTTAACGTGCATCCATCCACAAGATATCTGCTTCTATGTGCCGTGTTATTGCAGGCTTACTTTTGACACTGTATTGAATTATTGGTTGGCCGAGCCTCGCTGTCGATTTTTCGCACAAATAGCGCTAAATTGTAAAACTTGAGATAGTTTGCTGAGTTCTTATCAGTAATGATGCCATGAATAAGATCATTGTCATCTTTTTTTATCAAATACAGTAATGGAATGGCTTAAACTCCAAATCAGACGATCCTATATGTATATTTTAGGCACATATGTTATGACTGTGTTGATGGGAACGATAAGATCGGATGTTCACTGTATTACACAATAACTAAGTATTGAATGATAAACATATCTCTAAAGAGTAGAACAATTTACATGTTTTTTAGGAAGAAAGAAATGACAAATGTTCTGTTCTTTTCTGATATAAAAATAATGAATCGAGGGTTGCTCGCAAGACTGTAGTAAATGCATTGCGTTAAAGAAAGAGTTACTACAGTCTTCCGGACAACCCTCGATTAATCATTTTTATATCAGAAAAGAACAGAACATTTATCAATACTTCATCCATAAAAAGATACATGTAAACATAAAAACCAATTGCTGTAGTTCATTTTTATGTACATATATACAACATGTTAGCTTGCTCAATACCATTCATACCAGGAGAGTATGCATAGGCGGTTCTAGCGGGGGGTCAGGGAGGTCCGGACTCCCCCCAGAATTTCCAAAAAATACCTGTTCATTAGTGTATTTCTTGACTGTAAGTCATTTTTAAGTAGCATAAAGCAACTTTTCTCGGTGCTTAACTTATATTTAATGGTTATTTAGTTTTTATTATAATTATGTTGCATTATTCTGCAAAGCGTGACTAATGTGGTTGGGGTTCGAAAGTTTGGACCCCCTTTAGAAAAGCTTCTGATACCCCCCCCCCCCCCCCCCCAAAAAAAAAATCCTGGATTCACCCCTGGTATGAGTTTTAAATAACACCATTTAACAGCGTAGATTTAAATCATATAATAGGTCGTGATATTTGTAACTTAAACAATCGACTTACCCACTCAATAGGTTGATATAGTGATGCACGTACATCATTTTACAGATCTAAACTGACTACTTTAACATTCAACATCTATTATGAAAGTGCATCATGTACAATGTAAGTTGTAAATGTTGATACGTATGTCAATTGAATAAAATATTGATAAACTAACTGATTCATTAAAGTGGAATAATGTTTTACCCCTAAATATTTGATTTAATGGAGCAGGTCATGTTTACATGAATGACCTTGTATAAATACGCGATTAGATAACCTAAAAAGTATGTTTATTTAAGAGTACAGTGTGCTGCGTTTCACAAAAAAATCTTACCATACAAATCATCGTAATTCAAAAACAAGAACATTAATAACAGGGTAATTTCTTGGCCAGTCTATTCGAAATAATACTGAATTATGTAGAACTTTGTACACCTTTAAAATATTATTTCATACTTATGTTTATTGTCTTTCTGATTTTGAACGGCACAAATCTGAAATTGACTTACAATAAAAAAAATTCAGAATATTTGTGAAAAGGTCCACAGGAATATACATGTACATCGTTTTCTTTACAAGCTATGGTGTTTTAGATGTTATGGTAAAGTCACTTCAGAGATCACAATCATCATTGTTTTGTTTAGTAACCTCTAAGTTAACGTTACTTCTCGAGAAAATGTAATACACTATAAACACATGGTAAAATATAAACTGCATTGATCCGGTTTGGTCTGAACAGAGCTGGTTAGGCGCATTGATAAAACTAAAAGCAGACGATGCGAATGTGAGCTAATAAATTTGTACATTTGCGCGGGATATTCAAGGTCGTCTGCCTTCTTGTCATTAAAATGAGTCGTCTTTATAAAATAGAACTCATTTATGTAACAATAAAGTTCCGCATTCGTGACAAAGAAATTACAATTTATTGGTGATGAAGAGACCTCAAGTTTCATGGGCGGATGTAATATGAGGTACTAAGGTTCTAGACGTTAATATTTCGTACTTATCATGAAGCAGTGGAATAATACAACGGGTCTATACGTGACATTTGTGATGTAGGGATTTGCAGAAAAACCTGCTTTGATACCAACCCTGAAAACATTCTAGATCCGTCCCTGAATCTCAGACAGTTGACACTTACAAACACAAACATAGTATATTTTAAGATTCCATTTTATTGAAGACGCGAGCTATGTACTATCATATTTTCATATGATCAAATTTTATAAATTTAACATGATGTTGTTTCATTCAGTGACATACGTTATACTTGTAATATTAAAATTCAACAACGCTTTGATTTGTGGACAGGGCATACATATATCTCATTCGTAGAGTTTAGTCATGAAAAAAAATCTACGGCAATTCTTCCGCCGACTAGTTATTCTGTTTGTAGAATCCATATATCATACATCTACAATGTAATAATCAAGAGTTATACTCGACCTAGGAAATATTAGTGAAATCCCCCCTCAATAAACACACTTATATATACGTCAAGTTTTCTTTGTAAAGCATGCTTTACTATGACTATTTACATTCCTGTAATATAAATGCAAAATGCACGTTTTATTTGCACTGAACGCTTATCATGTATTACATATTCGAATACTTTGTTATTGCGGTTAAAAGTCTGCTCTACAAAATCAACATGTATGCCTACATGTGTATTTGTGGTGATGATAAAATGAATATTGTTCCGCTTTTAATAACATGCATGGATTAGGTACTGTGAATATATTAATGAATTCATTCAATCTTTGATATCAGAAAAAATGAACAATAATCATGATAAAAATACAATATTCCGGTTAAAACATAAATATATCAATAGTTACATTACAGTCGTATGTCTACTGGATAGTGCTGAATATAAGAAACGATATTACATAGATAGGTCAAGATTTCGATATTTTCGGGTAATACAACTACAAAAATGAAAGTTAAAGTTGACCAGATAATCAATAGCACGTTATAAATTCTCCCATACCCAGTTACTATGGCAACTCGTTTCCATTTGACAAAGAACGGTGCATAACATGCATGTACAAAATTATACATGCAAAAACTGCATTGTGTTATAGGCCATCAGTTTCAACGTAATTTTTTCTATCAAAACTTCCTTCCAAAGATGTTATTTTGATATAGACTGATAGCTGAATGGTTGATCTTCAATTGTTCAATTTAAAAGTTTTCAATACAACGTAGTTTTAAATAATTTTAAGTTTAATTGCGCAAACATGAGTTTCTACCCCGCCATGGTATGCAATTTCAAAACCTTTAAAATCACATTTTAGAAATAGTCATTGGTTAAATTACATTCCAAATGATAGATAAAGCATGTGTCTACCGATTTCAAAAAAGATTAATCGAAAATCAAGCTTAATTAACCCAAGAAATCAAATTTTCTACTGATTTGAAAGCACACTTGCCATAAAAATTAGTAATATTCGTTGGTAACTTCGTTTCATTCGTAATGCTCTCTATCACGTTCGCGCGGTGTTCTATAAATATCTTCACCGCTCAAATCGAAAGTACAAACCGTTGTTAGCGTTACTTCTGAGTAGGTCAAAATTTTAGTTAAAATCAAACTCTTTTAGACTTGAGATGGCTGATGTAGCAGTTGAAACACCTGTCGCAGAAGAGACCGCCGTGGCTCCTGAGGCCCCAGCCGTGGAAACACCTGCTAAAAAGACCAAGGGGAAGGCAGCAAAGGCAGCTACACCTAAAGCCAAGGCAAGCCCAAAGAAGAAGGCGGCATCGGATCTTCATCCAAAATACAGCCAGATGATCAACGAAGCTATTGCTGCATTGAAGGATCGTAATGGTTCATCACGTCAGGCAATATTGAAGTACATCAAAGGAAACTACAACGTCTTACAAGATGAGAAAGTTGTCAACAATCACATTAAGATGTCATTACGTGCTGGAGTAAAAAGTGGAAAGTTGAAGCAATGCAAGGGATCTGGCGCTTGTGGTAAGTTGTTTATACATTTATTCTTTGTCTTATCTCCGATTTGTTTCAAACTTCTGTTCGGATTTTTAAGTTCAAGAATCCCCGTGAATCAGATTAAACAGATTTTTATTTAAATTTGAGAAGCATTGTTTATTACTCGAAGTTAGATGTTGTTTTCAGCTAATTTATTCATTGTTTGAAGTTCGGCTGGTTAAGTTTAAATATGGGATTACTCGTATTATTTTGATTATTGACCAATTAGTTTCTTAATGAGTATATCGAGAAATGATATCTTCATTAAAAAGTGCACCGTTGATCAATAGGCTAGCATAGATAGACAACGTGGTGTTACTGTCACTGTAACTTACACTGTAACCTGTCTCTTATCCATTGTATATGTGCATTTTGTACATTAGTTGCAATAAATGATATGACGTTTCACCGTAGGATTAAAGATTTATCTACTAAAACTTTATTAACTGTTATTGGTAATCGAGATCCGATCTATAGTATACTATTGTGAGCTTTTATTTGTTATATATACACCAAGCACTAGTATCTGGTTTGGTATTTATTTTATTGATTCTCCTGAGCTATTGTTTTTATATCTGAATGTATCATTGTAATAGTTAAAAAACAATATGCTTTTTCCTCTGAGAATTGTTCTGATCTGCAGTGAAAATGACACAGAACCGAAGGATTTAAAACTTAAGATATATTTGTAAATGAAGTTTGAGTGGTTTCTTCCCATAGTCTAACTTGAATCGATTTCCTCACTTGCTTATTTTCATTGTGACTTTGTATAGATGTACATGTATATTGATTGCTATTTATATATTGAGTTGCATTAGCTTACCATGCCCATTATTTTCATCGTCGGTAACCCACGGTACTCATACATAATGAATATTATCGTTGACGTAATACCCTGGGTTACCGAGGATGATTATTTTATACTTGCAGGTTCTTACAAGTTGGGAGAGAAATCAGCAGAGAAATCAAAAGCTAAGCCTAAATCAAAAGCGTCAGCAGCATCACCAAACTTGACCAAGGTTAAAAAACCTAAAGCAGCAGCTACTAAGAAGCCAAAATCACCTGCTAAGAAAGCTGCTGGAAGCAAAACACCTAAGGCAGCACCTGCTAAGAAGGCTAAATCCCCAGCTAAAAAAGACACTAAATCACCAAAGAAAGCTGCTGCTAAGAAAGCTAAAACTCCAAAGAAAGCAGCATCCAAGAAAAAGGCAGCAGCTAAAAAGCCAGCAGCTAAAAAAGCCACAAAGGAAGCCAAACCTGCCGCAGAAACAACAGCCCCAGCTGAAACAACAGCCTCAGAATAAACTATTCATTGAGTGACTGTTGTAAACTGTTAAGTGTTCAGTGAAACTTTGTTAATACTTTGTGAGTTATAGTTATGTGGAAGTAAAAATTCTTGAGACTCGAGTATTGCAGCACAGGACTGCAGAAATAATGTGATTCATTACTCTGACACTTGAAATGAAGGTGTTACCCTCTGTGTGTAATCAATTTAGGGGGGATAAGGTGAGGACTCTCATGTTGACTTACTGTCAATCATTTTGGTGGGAGTTCATGTACAGTTTGTGCCATGTTAACTTTTTGTATTTCATTATGTAAGTTTTTTCATGTTTCATTATCTGATCTCATTCATTACACAAGCATCAAATTGTATTATGTTCTAGTTCTTGTTGTTTTATCATTCATGTACATGTTGTTTATACATGTATTGTTTCTTTTGTTTTCAATGATGATTACTTTGTTGTAATTAAATAAAATATGTTAATGATACTTCATAGTTGTTACTTTTCTAATGTATTGGTAAATTTTATTCAACTGTTATTGGTGTATACATTAATCTCGCTGATTTAAATACTAGATAATGGATAGCGAGTGCTAAAATATTGTAGTGAGTATTTAAAACAGCATGGTTAATGTATGTGCCACTGACACTTGAATAAAATTATTCACTCCCGTTTTGTCATTCGACAGGATGGTTGATTACAATCGAGGGGTTATGAGCTCGAATCTTTGATGAACCTTGAAGCATTTCCATGACATCTATTTCTCATTGTGTAAACTGATAAAAATCCACGTCCAAACTGAGATTCGAACCCACGACCTCTCGAGTTGTAAACGAACACTACTACGTCGCCATAAAAGCTAGATTGAAAGCAAGAGATAAATAAATGATGTATTATAATATACCCCTTTGCTGCACACAGGGTGTAAGCATACAATTGCTTGTGGGACCAGGTGATGAACGTTGGGTGCTGAATGTAACCCGGTAAAAATCCGCGGTCCGAATTGAGACTCGAACCCACGACCTCTCGAGTCATGAGCGGGCACACTACCACGTCACCATTAAAACTAGTTAAAAGGCAAGGGAATATTCTTGCATTACATTAGCTAGCGGACTCGCAACCACATAACTCGGCTAAATTTGTATCAAGAATACAGTTCTGACAGTCGATAAAATACAGGTATTGGCTCTATGATATAACCAGAGACAAAGTGCATCTAATTCCCTGATATAACATAAGCTTGGTTGTCTGGGAGCACTTTTATAATGAAAAAATGAGGAAAAGTTGTGGTTCGAGCCTTGAACCATACAACTCTAAATTTGAAACATGGTGAAAAGTATTTTAAGAGTGGCGACAAAAATTGAAGACCAAGCCCTCTTTACTGTAAACATCTTGAATTCTTAAAGGACATTAGCCACTAAAGTTATATATTGATGGTTCGGAATGTTCAAGTTTAAACCAGTTTGATACAGGAAACTTAGTGTCAACAATATTACCTACGTGTATGAAACCTGATAACATATTATTGAGTGGTCTTTGTTGTGTTATTATTAGATTTAGAAGCGGCAATTATTTAGTCTTATTGGTGTACCATGATTTGATGTATCAACATAGTGTTAGGTTATATTAAATTTTGCATCCTAGCAAAATTTTTGATGATTATATGAAAGACAAAATCAACGTAAAATCACACGAAAGCCCGACATCCTGTATATACGTAGTAAAGGGAAACAACTCGTGACATTTTATATTTTTGTATATAGAGTGACACATGTTGTCTCCCTTTTTAAGAGACACTAATTTACACGCAATGTTAGACACGGATTGGGCTGGCCGGACTTTGCAATGATAATGAAGCCACGTTCATGATTTAAATGTTAATTTATATCAGACTAGCGATCATAATCAGATTACAAAGAGTAAGGTTTTTTAAGTAAGAATGGGAATATATTTAATTATGATAATAGTGATTTGTTATAGTATTTTAATATTCTTTTTGCAGGTGTCTCTTGCAGGTGTTTAATGCTGCAGTCCCATTAACATAAAAATAGCCGTGAGGGCACCGTATGGGCGCCGTGCGATCAAGCTCCGCAGGGACTCGTACGAACTCTTGCGTACCCTTACGGACTGTTTCGTTTTACCAGGTCCGTGAGATGAGCCGTACGTGAATACACGTATCAGCTTCAAAGTCAAATCGTGGCCGAGTATGGATTAAACTTGCATATCTTCCAGCTAAGGCTCCGTACGGGAATGTTGTTTTGTGTCAAGTGCGTACCGTCACCTTAATACGCATGGCTTCCCACGACCTATGACTGTCTGCATGTACGGGTCCACAACAAGCCACGATTTTATGGGACTGAGGCATAACTCTCTCATAATGTATTCTTGTATCCTATTTGTTTTATGTTCATTTTAACATCAAAATTTAAAAAAAAAATGATACTGACAGATTGCATTATAATCTATTTAATTTATACTAATCTATTTTAGCTCGATCACGAAACAAGTTATCACAGCTTAGATAAATCACTTTTGAGTCCGCCTTCTTGTCCACCAGAACTAGAAAAGCAGAAAAAAGTTTCTTGTTCAAAGAAACAATGGGGTAGGTTTTGGATGGGATTCGAACAAACGCGGAGCTGGCGATCCAATGATTACCAGTCCAACGTCGTAACCGCTCGACCATACCCGCTTCTATTCTGGTTTGTATCGGTTTCAGATTCCAATCCTCCGGAATAAAATTGATTTTTTACGCAACTGCATATAGAGCTGTGGCCGTTACCTGAATTTAAATCTTTGAACCTCTTTTAATGAAATGTTACAGCTACTTGTATTAAGTTAATACTGTTTGTCACATTTCATTTTGTAAATTTAAAATATCACAGGAAATAAGATTTTTCAAAATTTCCAACTCATTATAATGTCAAAGGTTACAAGTTTATTCTACAAACATATCGCTACCTTTGGTTTTCAACCTTATCTAAATATTACTAAATTTAGGTACTTTTAAACTAGTTTTAGCCCGCCCGGTTAGCTCAGTCGGTAGCGCACACGTCTACTGATCGAGGGGTTGTAGGTTTGATTCCCGGACGGGGCATACTTTCGTTGAGCTAGGTCATAAAAATTTTTCGACGGCGATTCTCCCTCCTACCACTGACTCACATGCAGGGCAGTAGCCAGTTACTGACGAAAGTATGCGCCTAGTAGTTGGTTGACAGCTAAATCCAGAGATTTGGCCTTTCAAGGAACAGTGAGTAGGTGGACTGACCGCCGTGATATAACCTATACAATGTGATGCTACAGCGTTAATCCGCCCCCCGCCAAAAAAAAAAACCACAGAAACATAGCTTATTTATTGAAACTTGACAGGACTGAATCCAATACATGTGTCTTCAAGAACATGAAATGTACAAAAAATGTATGTAACGTACGAGTTCATTAGTATAAATGGACTTCATTTTGTTTGAAAATGTAGCATTTCTAAGAAATACGCACGGGTACACGACGCTATCATAAAGTAAGATCGGTCATATTTAAATTTATTTTTTGATTATGAAATCCATCCACAATTGGGTACAATAAAGTTCACTATAAGGGCCATCAAAACTGGTGGCTTTAATAACGGAGGGGATGTAATGGAGGGACGAGTTTTCTCTTTTCAAATTGAGCATTGTGACTTTTTAAAATAATAGTCAAATATCGCTTGATTTTGGTTATTACAGCGGTACTAAGCTGTATTTATATTTACAAAGCATACTACTGACAGTGACTGTTAACTGTCCAACATTATCTAGAAACATTTGTAGGAGGGAGAATAGCCTTACAAATTTTGTCATGAACAAATTCCACGATAGTGTGCACCGCACGGGAATCGAACAAGATGTGTATGCACCGTAAACTAAATTAAATTAAATATAAGAAAGAAACGATTTTAATATGATTCATTCATGTCGATATCTTCAAACAAAATTTCTATATCCAGATTTTTTCCATTTTCTGTAATTTAAACATATATCTGCTTATACTTGTTATAATTCAAACATTTGACAATACATTCATTATATACGAACAGTATCTCAGCCCTCTGAATAGTGATGTATTAACTGTCCTTTGTCATGTTGCAAAAATATATTCAATTCACTTTCCTTTTTTGAAGTGTAATATAATAGTGAAATTTAAAAGTGAATATGTTTTGGCTACAGTGTCAACATGTCAATGCGTCTGTCAATTGATGATTTAGCAAACTAGCGTACAGTGTAACCTGAGACTATCGTACCCTGAGAAATTCTAAATCCTCGAAATTTCGAACAACTTTCTGGGTCAATTTCGGGCATCTTAAGAGAGACAAAACATCCTGAGAAATTCAGAAACCTGTACATTTCGAATGTTTTGTTTGATCCAAAGAGTTCATAAATCGTAAGGTTATTCACTACGATGTGTGTATATCGTCACTGCAAGGGGTCGATGGGGCTTTAAACATTGCAATAGATTTGTTAATATTTTTGAACTGTTAGTTTACTTTTTAAGGTGTCCAAATGGATCTTTTAAATATATTAAAATAAGGACCCGCCTACTCTTTGAAAAATAAGTACGAGTACATTTGTAAATTGTAATAAAATCAAACAGGTTTAAATTCGTGATATTTTTTTATTTTGTATAGGTCTATTTTCTTCCACACTATTTCTTGGATTTTAAACTTAAATTTTACTTATTTGAAAGTTTTTAACTAGTAATACAATATCAACTATAATATTTTTATTATTTATCTAAACATAGCTGTACAAAGTGGTATTTATGAAATTATTATAACCATTGTTTTCTCCTTTGTTCTATTCGATATACAATACGTTTACAATGTATCACACATATTAAACACATTGTCTTATATACGACACTTTGTGATTAAACAGAAATTGGAAACTTTAGTTAATATTCGAAAATTGGAATTAAGCACTTGTTTTAAACAATTGTTATTTTGGTCAAGTATAACCAGGATGATTTAAGTGTTGTGGATCTATAAAGAAATGCCACCGACAAGCAAACCGGAGTTTGACCACTGGGGTGAACAGCCCAGACTAGCCAATCCCACTACGACACATGCTCCGTACAGACCATACACTGACCATACGGAGCAGACGACAACTTCAGTAACAACGGAGAAACCTTATGATCAAACAGGAGCAATGCAGTTTATCGTCTGCACTATTATTGTGTATTCTGTCGGCGGCGTCTGCTGCACTTTTGTAAGTCGTTTCCGTCGGTATGCTAGAAGTGACAGTGACTTTAAAGCACAAGATGATGCAGTTAACAGATATCGTAAAAAAGAAAGAGAATTAAAACTAGAAGGATATAAAATGCAAATGTTAAATGAGATGACAAAACATTCAGAAAACATTAAAAGATACGAAGAGAAGATTCGACTACTTGAATTGGAACGACTTGTGCAAAATGAAGATTTCGGTGCGTCCTTATCTATAAGTAAACGATCAAGGATTAGAGATTTTCTGAGACGAGGTAAAAAGAAACCTCACATCTCAAAATCCGCCGCCGCGATCACTAACGCTGGGGCACCACAGTCGCGATTACCTTTTCGTAGAAATAGTGCTTCGGATGCGCTTGGAATTGGCGGATTTTCTTTTCTTTTCATGGATGCTTCGAATCCAAGACTTCAAGAATTACAAGAGGAAGACGAATCTGAAAGTGTTACCGAATCAGCTGATATATCTTTATCCAGAAGTCATATAGAAATCAATGTACGATCACCAGATGATTATGAGAAGGTAGACGCTGGTGATAAAACTGAAGATATTGAAATGAAAGTGGAGACAAAATATGGAAGTCGTTTGAAAGTTGAAGAAACGCCATTGTCTTCATCATTGTGAATGCATGCGTGAAAGTTTAACGCTTTAAAAAAAACTGGAAAAAACTGAATACTTTTAAAACACTGAAATTGACTTATGTGTATTACATATTATTTCAGTAATTTATTCTCAAAATAATTAAAAAATTGCTTTCACTGGTACAAATCAATTTTGTAAACATGACGTGTTATTGTACTTTTTAACTTGGGCACATCCTTTTAAAATAAGCAGATGCGTGGGAGAGTTGGGAAACATGTACGTTTGAAATATTAAGATACTGTTGCAAAGTGTTTTATGGTACTCGTTCACACATTTCAACTTAAATATCAACTTTTTCTGAAACTACCTAAAATGTATGGAAACATTTTTTTGATGCAGGAAATTAAAAAAATATTTTTTTTAGTGCAAATGGACTTACAACTACAAATGATGATGTTTCGTGTAGTAAATATCTACCCCCGTATGTCACGGTATAGACAATTTTAGCGCATTTTTATGACTTTTATTGAATATTTCTTGGAGTCTGTAGGTCAGTTTGTCTTGAAATAATAAAAAAACTTTTGTTTTGACACAATTACAGACACTGACTGATATTTTGAAAATATAGAAATATCTTAACTAAATCTGTGAACCAGCACCTTTAAATCTTATCAAAATGTGTCCACTAAAACCAAATCTGTTTTGGTCATGGTGTTTCAAATCGCTTTATAACCTTATTACTCGGTGAATGCAAAAGATGATGGTGTCATTCGAAAGAACAAAGCCATAGCTTCGTGTGCAGGTATAAAATCGTGAAATTATGATTATTGATAATAGAGAAACTGGCCTCTAATTGAACTTGGTCAATTAACTTCCATTCCTAGTTCATGTAATATACTTTTTATGTAATAAGAGACCTTAGTGAGTTACTTCCCCTTGTATACTCTTCAAATAGGTAGGTCCAATCAGTTGGATTGTTCGGATTATACCCTTACTTTTCAATGTCAATTTGCCATAATTAATCTTGGATAACTTTTTTGTAAATTATCTAATTTGTTTGAAAATAGGTTTTGTTAGGGTAAAGAACTTTTTAAATTGTATCACTCCTGTTAATATCTTTATAAACGAGAAAGAAATTCGATAAAATGTTATCCTTCATATGACTTTAAGGATAAAATCCAAGGAATCAAACTGATAGGACCTACTTACCAATTGGATTGCTTCTGATTTTTATTAAGGAAATATAACTGACTAAAAAAGTCCCTAATTAAAGTGATTTATGATTCAGGACCGTGTCGCCGGCTATGATAGAATGTGTTACTGTTAGTAGTGATTAATTAAATTTTTTACCAATGTCTTGTCTTAAATTAGCTACGTTGAATAATGCCTTTAAAAATATTTATTGTGATATTGATATTTTTTCCAGTAAAAGATTCCTACAATGGAATAGGGTAGACGGGCGTGTCTGCTTTCTAAATATACATCAGATCAAGTATCAGGATTAAGAAACCTCAGTTGTTGCGAATTCTCAGTGTTGTATATATCACATACGGTACCCACTGTAAAAAGTTTGGAGACATTTTCACATTGTAGACCGACTGAATAGCGTTTATCTTAAAAATGATAACTGTTTATTTTGAAATGTTTTTTTAGTTATCATTATAACTATAACTGAGACAAAAATAGCATAAAAGCCATTTTATGGAAAATAATTACATGGTCAAAATAATTATGGAGGCTTCAGGATGTCAGATACTGAGTCGCATTTATTAGAATTGTTTTCATTTTATCTCAAACCATCCTGAAACATGTTAAAAATAATGATTCTACAAAAAAATAATCATCAAAATTTAAGAATTGTAGTTAATTTCTTTTGTCTCAAAATTTTTGGTGGGTATAGTAAGATTTCTTTCAACTTACGAAGGTCACGGCGCTTACCTTTGTAAATATGGGCTAAACCATTATAAAAGAGGTTGTTACACCCGATTTCAAAGAATTTAGAAACATTATAAATAATTTCTTTACATTTTTGACAATTTTTTGCGTGCTTACACGTTTCAGACATGATGACCTAACTAACACTTTAAAGATATTTCGGTCGTTATATACACTCTTTGTGTGCACGAGATTCACGAGGGAGAACAATTTGGATAATTTATATAATACTGACACCATATTATAAATTAGATGGAAAAAAGTAGCAAAGTTTTAGTCTGAAACAATATTATGCTACTGGGATTTGATCCTTAAACCTTTAGATCTGACGGCCGACGCGTTACCACTGGGCTAAGGATATCAGCTAGTGAAATGCGTCAAAGTAATTGTAATTAACGCTTGCTAGTATTGTATTGCACACCTGTTCATCGCATTCGGATCTTCTTCATGAATATTCAATGCACTTTGACCTTCGTAAGGTGAAAGAAATCTTACTATACTGTATAATTATGTATATGTATTGTCCGATTTTTCTCAACTGTCAAAGCTTGAATAATTTCACGGTGACTGAATGCATTGTTTTTGTACTGGCGGCCTAATTGTTATTAAAAATATCTTGACTAAAACATATCATACGGCATAAGAAGCTTTACTCAATCATAATACACACTTTCGAAAGCTCATGGGTGTATTACGACAATAATTTTAACGAACGCATTCACCGTAAAATTATTCATGTTTTGACAGTTGAGAAAAACGATTTAATTTTAAAATGAATTCTTAAACAAGATTGAACTCGTCCTTGATGTATACTTGTTTTCAATCGTATGCTATGCTCGGCTAATAAGTAAATCATGTACTAACTTTATCATTTAGATCGAATTAGTTTTACTTCTATGATATGTACAGTCGAGGGCAAGTTCAATATTGTGTACTAATATATTGGATGTAAAAAGAAATATAAACAAAACGAACAGGGTATTTTTAATTTTTATTTTTTATTTCTGACTATTTATAACACCATAAACAATTTAACTTAGATAACTTAGTAACAACATGGTAGTATTTTAAATAACAACGTATTAATATTTTATTTTTGATAACTGTAGCACTATACACGTCTAAGAATGGAATATGGTTAGCACTAAAGTTTTTAACAATAAGATTTTTAACAAAGCATTTACTCATGTCTAGAGAGTTCACAGAATACATTTGACCATTGGTCAATAGATCTATCTGGTTGTTGTCTACGTTGAGAAGTTGTTGTTGTTGTTGTTGTTGTATTTTCTTCATTATTTGATTCTAATTCAGATTTAATGGATGTAGCTGTACTTTGTACCTGAAAATATATAGCAGAAATGTTGTAGGTTTTCTTGTGAGTCTTTGTAATCTTGACTTATATCGACACAAAATAAAAGCAATACGATAAAATAATATATATTTATTAATGTCTCACTTTACATGTACAATAAAAAAAACATGTAAACCTTTCTAAAAAGAAATATGAGAGACAAATTTCTCAATGTATTGTTTCACAAAATTACAGAATAAAAGTTTAAAACTTTTTTAAATCAAAACGGAAACGCTTTTACAAAACGGAAATGCATTATAATTTTAGTAATGTAGTACATATTATAAATACTATAAATAATTGTTTTTCGTCTGTTGAAACAGGTTTTGGAACAGGATTTGAAAACAGATAAGTTTAAACACATATTTTCTAAATCACTGAAAGAATATTTCACAGATGACGGGCGCACTTGTGGCACAAGCTATGATTCTATACACAGTTGTCTAACATGTAGCATGAAAACGTTTTCATTTATGATAACTATATGATTAAAACTGAACCAACAATCAGCGTTACATGAAATTTACTTGCGACGGCGAATTCAAAACCAAAAATAGGGGTACTTACATAATTAAAACATATTTTAAGAAAACAAAACATACCTGAAACCATTTATTCGTAGAATATTGTTGATACATCATGTGTACACCATCCGTTACTGATTGACGTAATAATAAACACAAATGTTTACGTAGATTATCTTCTAATGACGTCATAATACATTGTTCATTTAAACTGGATAATTCTCTCTCTGAAATTATATTAGAAAAATATATAAACTAAAGGAAAAATACAGGATAATAAAAGGGATCAGCAAAATATTTAAATATCTATGTAAATATTTTATTATCTATGTCATTTATTAAATTCTGTACTAATATATTAATATTCGTGTAAATATAGATGGTCTAAAGGAAGCATTAGTTCTGTTCTGTTCTGTTCTGTTCTAGAGTAAGCAATATTTTTATTATTAGGATTTTTCTCTAAATGACAAATGAAATGAAAGTTATAATAATATTAACGATAGAAAATAGTTTCCATGTCAGAACAGAACAGAACAGAACAGAACAGAACAGAACGGAACGGAACGGAACGGAACGGAAAGGAACGGAACAGAACGGAACGGAACGGAACGGAACGGAACGGAACGGAACAGAACAGAACAGAACAGAACAGAACAGAACAGAACTTTATTAACATTCACAAGTTATATAAATAACAATATATGAGAAGTAAATACATATTCATATACATAGAAATATTATACTAATTTATGAGAAGGGTGTATACATTTAGAAAAAAGGTAAAACGAAAGTCAATGTCGATAAAGCGTTACGTTCTTTTCCATTTAAGAGAGAGGGAAATGGTTTAGCTTATATCTAAGAAAGATAATAAACAGAAAATGAGAAGGGAAGATAACATCAAAATTTATTTAAGATTATTCTAATAAAGGAACAGTTACAGTTTTTGTTAACTCAATTTTGGAAGATGACGACAATAAAGATTTAATGTTCTCTGTTTGTACCGTAATATAAAACACAAAAAGTACTCACCAAGTAAAGAGATTGTTCTATCACTATGTTGTAGATTGATTAATTGTTGACGTAAAGTTTCAGCTTTGGTAATAATATCCATAGTTGATTTTAATTATTATTTATTGATGTATTAATTACTCAAATCTAATGATTTAGCTTGGTGTATATTAATTTTAAATTTGTGAGTTTTGATAATCTTTTATAGTGAGCTTGGTATATTTGTATATCAATAAGCAAGTCACAGAAGTGATGGCTTGGGTTAGATTTCTGACACTATATATAGGTGGATGGTTTTAATTACTATATCAGTTTGCTTTAATTAGATGAACACTTTTACCTTGTTAAAAACAATTTAGTGGACAATCAACTTTGATCGGTTAGCGACAAAAGAAAGATCAAACAAATTAAGCGGTACATACAATTAATTATTACATAAATTAAAAATAATTACATCACGATTAGCTTTAATTATTTGGTCGAAATTATTTAATTAGATAATAAGATGATATCATTTTATGACGTGAATGTCTACTTAATTATTGAAATGTACATGAGTAATTAATTTTATATAATTTTGAAAAAAGTGATTTTATTTCTTTTTTATAAAAGTACTTCAATTAAGTGCCCATTCTTCTTGACCACTCGTCATATGATGTGTTTTATAACATGAACAGATAAATGTAACCTTTGATTGAAATCATGCTTCAATATGCAATATCGTGTTTACTGTTTATATATACATAAATTATAAGTATAAATCAATTTTCAAAGCATGGCGCGTTATTTTCATTTTTCATTTTTGGATTTGTCCGTTTGAGGGAAACACATGTCTTCACACTATTGTGTAGCATTTTCAAAGTTTTAGTCTCTTAATTATTTAGTACGCGTGGCTCAGTGAATAAGAGTGTACATATTACTCAATTGTTTTATATAAAAAAAAATCTGAATATATTCACCCATCTCTACGGAAGCATGGAGGTGACATAGTCGATATTTTTTCTAACTTGTTCCCACAACTTACAAGAGGTGATAACATTTCAAAATACCTACTGTTCTAACTTGTGGAAACGAGATAGAAAATATTTTTTTATCTACTCTCGTAACTCGTGGGAGCGAGTTAGAAAAAATGCCATGTTACCTCTGTGCTTTCGTACATCTATATTTTTGACAATTAGACTAATATTGTGTTAAATCGAGGCGCCAAGTTAAAACATTCACTTATAGTACAGATAAGCACAATTATTGTTTATAATGAAACTGTCTATGTGTGTATATATACACAATGTTTACATGAACGTCAATCTATAAGTGTGATAAGGGATCCAACTGATTGTTCGAAATAATCAACTTCTTATGTTAAAGTTTAACAACAGCTTTGCTTAAATTTTATATCTTAGATAGCTTAATACGAAATTTTCATTTGGAACAACCTCGGTGATCATCTACGAAGATATACCTCAGAAATCAGACATAGTAGGAATACAACCAGGTTATAAGGTCCGGCGACTGTCATTTTCATGTCAACATTTAATAATAACATTGTTACACGCTTTATCACATCATTTCATCAGTACAATGTCTCACACGTCGTATTTCTGTGTAGTTCAGACTATATTACCACAGAAACCAAATTCCTAGATCTACTTTTTCACCTTATGATATCCGTGGTTTATCTGCGTAGAAGATCGCCGAGGTTCCGAATGTGAAATTTTACGAGCTATGTTCGTCATCAGTGTAACAGACCTCATTTCATACAGTGCTTTCAGCGCTTTGATTATACATACATACACAGCTGTCAGTGAGATAAAATGATAAAAGGTCAAACCTCCAGTCGAGAAAATACAGAGGTATTTATGTAGCGAAAGTAACTTACTGTGTACAGGATGTCCTGCCTAGCTTACATTTTTACGAGTTTATAGGTCATTGTTTATTAGAATATGACTAAAGTAATTGCTGTGTGCTCATCTGCTTGTTGCATAATTTGAGAACTAGTGACTGTGGTGTTATACAAAGAAGTTAGAATAATATAAAGGAGCTAGAAATCAACTATACATTCGTAAGGTAAGTGAACTACATGTAATATAACACCTACTAGTTTCCTGTAGACGTTTTATGTCACTACATGTAACTATTCAGTACCCGCATCGAGCACTGGCACCAGAGTCCTTAAACTTGTTTAATACGCACGCATATACTTTAATACTATTAAACATTTATCCACTAACTCAATTAAAATCGGTCCCGTATACATTATCGTATACAAGTTATAACTATACTTTCATTACATAGATAAGGTAGTGCACATGTATACACGGGGGAATACATATAGGGACGTACGCATTATTTTATGATTATAAGATATGGACTCGGGTGTCTGTGGCATCGAGCAGCGACTTACCACTGTGTACCACTAACTGTTGTGGACTACTCACTAACAGCTAATGAGCGCTTCCCAAGAGTCCGCAGTAATGATGCGGCTCCCTTATATAGTGCTTGTACCCACGCCCCGCGAGTCCAAGCATTCGTGTTTCAACCTGATTTTGGAAATATCTGGAGCATGATTTCGTCCGAACTGGTTCAAGTGACCAATAACTTAAGTAAATATATATTGTTTTCCAAGGATAGTGAATGACTGACCCTATTGTATTACACTACATACATTTATTCACAGTTTATAACTTATCCTTGAGGTAGCGGTCACTAATTTATCTCAGCAGAAAATTGAAGGATATACATATACACAATTTATATACAAATGTATACCACTCTTAAGTTCGCCTCTATGTCAAATGCAATAAAGATATGCCAGGTTAAAATTTATTGCTGTACAAAACAATGTTGACTTTGATAGAATTCGGTCCAACACTGGCCATGTTATCTGAAACTATAGGGACTACAGTCCAGCGCAATACATCTTGACAGCCATACTTTTGACATTTTGATATATCAGTACTACATAGTATGGTGACTCAATAGAGCCACTGTGTCTTTGTTCAGTCGACGTAGGGGCAGTGACACGATAACTCGATGCGAGGTAGCAAACAAAACATGATAATAATACGATATGTAGTTAATTAAAATTGATGAAAACACGAACCTGTATAAATGCAGGTCCGTGATTACAAAATATATTTAAGCTAAGAATTTTAGTAATTCAAAAGCATTCCACTCTGTGCACAGGTGTCGCTGTAAAATGACTATTTGTGTTAGCACAACATTTAACCCTATAAAAATCTGTGATTGCAATTAAGGGGAAATCTTGAGTATATTGTCTGTATAATAGTCTGAAACACTGATTCCTTCATATTTTCAGGATGAACAAGATACCTGCCTTTGAATTCAAATTAAAAAACAGACCCGAAGGTAGTTCTGGCCCGCCTGGATTCTTTCAGCAAATGGTTGGCCTAGTTTCAAACATGTTTGTGGAAGCAGACAGAACTTTCTCCATTGAACAACTTAAATGGATAAGTATAAATGGTTGGTTTATTCCGAGCCGATTTCCTGGAGATATGGTACGCTCTATCATAGATTCCAACAAGGCTACAGGCTCTGACTGGACTAATGATGTGTTTGTCTATAGAGATGTTGGCAATGGATCACGGCTAACAGAAGTTGACGTAATTTCTCATGACAGGCTGGAATGGGAACTCGAGACAATTATTGGTACCAGAGATGAAATTCGAAATATATTTATATACAAACATAAATTATTTTGTTTGCAAGTAACCGATTTTATACTTTACCATAACTTTGTCCTATTTGAAACAGGTCAATGGTTTGTGACCATTGAGAAGAATACTAAAGGCATTTTAATTCAAAGAAGTATGACACGCTCCGGTGTCCATGATTACGCATTAGGAAAGCAAAGAAACACACCAATAACACTGGAGAAGAGAGAAAGCGCACGAGGAAGAATTATAGACCTTATAGATTGGTTACACCGAACACAGGAACAGTTAAGAACGTATCATGTACTTTCTGACAATTGTCAACTATTTTCCTATCGTGTTAACGATTGTCTTACAAGCTGGGTTAAAAAGATCTATCTATACAGAGATGTTGGGTCCGGACTCACACTTAATAGAGATATTCGACTTATGAATGCCAACTTGCTTAGCGATTTCAAAAAGGTCATTGACGTTAAAGAACTTATTAATGAAGTTACAATATATAAACAGGAGCATCCATCCTCCCCACCAGGTAATCAGGGGTATCGTTACTTTGTATTGTTCAAGTCAGAGAATTGGTACTGGACTATTGAAAAGAACAACAAGTATACCATCCTTCAAAGAAGCAAACATAAGTCTGGTGTTAAGGAATATGTACAAGGGAAGGCTAGAGAGAATCCCCGTCGACATGAAGACTATCATGGACAGGCTAATGACAACAAAAAACTGAAACATCTGATACAACATTTGCATACATCAGAAGAATTGAAAACATCAGCTGTCCCATTCAGTGACAATGAAGAATTTGCTTGTAGTGTTTACGACTGTATTACATTATGGTAGAGCAACATTTTACCAAACAAAGAAGTCTTACCAAATTAATCTTGAGACTTTTGATTTTGAAATTTGACGTTAGACTATTGAGAATCGTCATATTTCCATTAAAGCAAAACTGACAAAAATAAGGGGAAAGTCAATTCAACCTACAAAATAAGTAATTGACTTATCTTAACTCATTGAAATATACAGCACTTCACAAAAAAGTAAACAATTTCTTTTTCATAATATTTTACACTTAGTCCAACTATCAAAATGAGGTACTCGTTATGCTCATGAAATACTTTAACTCAAATGACAATATTTTGCTTTTTGTACTGGTGCTTAATAATTTCAATGTGATTCTACAAGTTTATGTTTGAGTGATAATGAAGTATAGTTAACTAACTTACAAAATAACATGGTGATACTATATGTTCATTTAAAATGCAGAAATCGAGATTTGAATGTAACTTTAATAACCAACTATTGAGAGACTCAGAATAATTATTGATGTAACTTGGATTTTCATGAGTAAAGTGCTGCTTATATATAACTTGAAATATGATATGTATCATGTACGCAGACCAAGTGTGAACAGCATGGTTGTTTCACAAAATGATTAGACCTATAAGAAAGACTAACCACCTCTGCTTAGGTCTAGCTTAAAGTATTTAATAAATTCATTCAGTCAAGTAAATGCGACTCTGGTATGACTCTATTTTACGAAGACATCCAGGAAGCTTGAAAAACATACCCGTTTATATATATTAAAATTAAAGCAAAATTCCAATTAGGCCCTGTTGACCTTTAAACTCTCAAATATGGTCACACATCTGATACTAGTTAGATGTATACCAAAGCAATTACATGTATAAAAAATGTAGAAAAAAATGTTTTTTAAAAACAAATCAAGTTAGTGCAGTAATGCATTCATCCAAGTTGAACAATGCATGTACATTTACTTTTCCATCTCATGCGTCCGATATTAACTGTAGCAATCGCAAAAGTGATGATTACCCCTACCAGCTGCCATGTTGAAGGGGGAATGCTATATTTGGCATGGCTCTTGTTCGGAATAATGGCCATTGCAATTGGAAGTCATTGTTTCTAATTGTTTGGACCATCTGTCCTAAAAATTTATATAGCGTAATGGCAGCCTCTTTTATCAAGCTGAATCCACAAGTAGGTCCGACTATTATAAATAGCAATACAAACAGATCGTCTGCTATGACAAGGGCATAATTTTGAGAGGCGAAATAATTTCTGACTTTACTGACATTTGAAAACGGAAGTATTTTCCATGTGCAGCAATATCCACTATGAGTGAGATAAGTTGTGCGTCCCAGTAGAGATATTTACATCATGTAATGTAATAATATGGTTTCAAAGATGCATTCTTATTGGCAGACACCACCAGGAGAGACTAGCTATATGGCCGACTGAGACAATTCTACAGGGGAAACTGTATGATACTGTAGTTGAACTCAGACGGACCATACAATTCATCCATAAGACTGGTCTGACTGTGTAGCCATGAACGAAAAGATGAAAAGAAGATTGGCAAAGTTAAAGATCATATTCTGGACAGTTAGAGTTGATGATTTTGAATGGCATATACAAGGTCTATAGTGAAAGTAAGGGTCTAGCTACTATAGGATAGGATATTCAGAAGAACCAAATGAGAGAAGTCTCCTATCACATAGTTACTTTTAACATATCAGTGAACTTTTTATTCAATACAATTTTGACCTTTGACCCCCATCTGTTGGCTGACATGGTTCTTGCAGGCGACACAAAATGGTTCTTGTAGGCCACACAAAAAAATTCTTGTAGGCGACACAAAATGGTTCTTGAAGGTCTCACAAAATGGTTCTTGTAGGCCACACAAAATGGTTCTTGTAGGCCACACAAAATGGTTCTTGTAGGCCACACAAAATGGTTCATGTAGGCCACACAAAATGGTTCTTGTAGGCCCCACAAAATGGTTCTTGTAGGCCACACAAAATGGTTCTTGTAGGCCACACAAAATGGTTTTTGTCGGCCACACAAAATGGTTCTTGTAGGCCACACAAAATGGTTCTTGTAGGCCACACAAAATGGTCCTTGTAGGCCACACAAAATGGTTCTTGTAGGCCACACAAAATGGTTTTTGTAGGCCACACAAAATGGTTTTTGTAGGCCACACAAAATGGTTCTTGTCCGCCACACAAAATGGTTCTTGTAGGCCAAACAAAATGGTTCTTGTCGGCCACACAAAATGGTTCTTGTCGGCCACACAAAATGGTTCTTGTAGGCCACATAAAATGGTTCTTGTAGGCCCCACAAAATGGTTCTTGTAGGCCTCACAAAATGGTTTTTGTCGGCCACACAAAATGGTTTTTGTAGGCCACACAAAATGGTTCTTGTAGGCCACACAAAATGGTTCTTGTAGGCCACACAAAATTGTTCTTGTAGGCCACACACAAAAAGGTTCTTGTAGGCCACACAAAATGGTTTTTGTAGGCCACACAAAATGGTTCTTGTAGGCCACACAAAATGGTTCTTGTAGGCCACACAAAATGGTTCTTGTAGGCCACACAAAATGGTTCTTGTAGGCCACACATTGTCTCATCTAGGTAACATTTGTACCACCTTATCTTTAAATCTATTAATCCAAGGTTGAGTAATTGCCTGGACATGTCAATTTTTCAACAAAATTTGACCTTTGACCCTACTGATTGTCCAAACACTTAGAAGTATCAATGGGTTTCCTTGCATGTGACACACCCTCTCATGAAGGTTAACATTTATATTAAGAATTATCAAAATCTATCTACCCATGGTGGAGTTATTGCCCAGACAGTCAAAATCGATGTACCTGTGGTGGAGTTATTTGCCCAGACAAGCTAATTTTATTTCCATTTTTATATATTTTTTGCATTTTCACTATTCTGTACAGTCATGGTGACTAAATAATTCATCAAATATTTTGTTACAGCGTGTTATTCCATTTTTCCAGAAACCCATCCACACGTTTAAGTAAAACACAGTTTTTGTATCAACTTAATTATAATGATAAAATTTTTTTTTATAAATATGACAAGATTTGAACCTACAACATATAGTATATAAACGAACAAGAAAACTTGAGATACTTTAGAGATTTATTAGATTTATTGTATTTGATGTATAATTGATATCCATTTCTATATAACAGCAGTTCTAATATGGTTCACTAAACATAATGTCTGATTAAATAAACCCTGGATTGATTTCCATGACAAATCTTGTATTTCTGATAAATTCTCCAATTCTTTAATTATACCTTCATCATCAGACAATACTTCACCATGTATCTGAAATGTTACAAAACATAGTCTCTGTAGCAACACATTGTATAAGTCATATCCTGCATGTCCGGTAACCTACTCACCATTCCTGGAAATGAAATCCTCAATTCTGGATTGAGTTGTTAACCAGTTACTTCTGTCAGTGACTAGCAAGTGCCCTACATAATTCAAAATCAAAGGTAGGAGGGAGAATGGCAGTAGAAACTGTTACATTATCAAACTCTTCTATATTTTATATGATGTCATCCATAAATCGCAGTTCATAATTCTATACAGACTGTATCAGTATGAATAGCTATTATGTCAGTAAGAATAGCTATTCATAGCTATGTTAAATTGTATTTATTACAAATTATTCAACAATAAAGAAAGTTTGAATTGTATTGTGTAAACGCTACTTTCACAACAAGTGAATTTAAAAACAACACAAACAGACTAGGGTATGAGATATTTCACACATTGAGTAAATTAAATCATAATTTGAATCAAATTATAGTAAAAATGACAGCAACAAAAGGGATGAAAGGATTTAGATTCTGTATAATATAACAAATAAAAACATGCCCTTGAGGGCAATATGCAACCAGAAGCGCAGCTGAGGGCCACATACTTTCCAAGTCTGACCACCCAGTCTGTAAACTTGCATATTGCCCTCAAGGGGTTCAAGTTCAAAGACAAAACTCATACCTTCAGAAAAAGTCCAAGATAAGCTTGAATAATTTCAAAATTTCTGTTAGTATTTAAAACATCTTGTACAAATATAAGGAATTGTTTCAGTACATGGTTAGAACCACCTAGCTCAGGTGACAGTGAACGTATCTCTGTATCTATAGCTGATGGTCCAAGACTCTTAAGATGATCTAATACTTTGTTACCTGTAATAGCAAGATATATAATATATATATATAGCACATAGGTAGTGGTACAGCTTTTGGCAAAATACAAATCCAGGGTTGCCCGCAAAACTGTAGTAAGTGCATTTTCAAAAAAAGCCCAGTTACTACAGTCTTGTTGGCAACCCTCAATACATGGTCAAGTGGTTAAAAGACAAAAATGTAAATTTAAACAGATAGAAACAATAATTTCAATTTAAACATGGTGAGGAAGAGTGGTCAACCCCTGCCTAAATTAGTCCAGAGTAGGGACCTGCACAAGCTCAAATGGTAATGAGTTTCACAGGACTATTGTTGCTTTAAAACAGGAATATTTGTAATTGTGGCATGGAGTAAGAATCTGTCTATAGGAAAGGGGGTGTGAGTATGGTAGTACTCTTCACAGTGCTGGATTAGTACAAAATTATATGAATTAATAAAACACTTACAGCTCTCATCGTTTGTAGACCTAAAATCTTGAAGTAATTGTCCAAGTTTACACAGTGGCATCAAACTACCAAGATCTGGTTTATTTGTCTGTAAAATAAATAAAATACATTACCATGACAACTAAACAAGTTAGTGTGTTTGAAAAGTCTAGACCAAGTGATTTCTTCATACATGTAACATGAAGGAGCTGGCGTGGCTATTGTTTTTTGTTCAGGTTTTACGGCGCACCAACACATAAAGGTCATATCGCGCCGAGAGCTGGCGTGGCTAAGTGGTTACCATGTTAGTCTGGTAATTAATGGATAGCCAGCTCCACGTAGGTTAGAATCCCATCAAAAACCAGGAAGCAGACTCAAAAGTGATAAATCTATGTCGTAAAAAATAGTTTCACAATTGAGCTAAAATAAGTTATTATAAACTGAATAAGTAACAAATATATTACTATTTTGAAAATGCATTACAATAACTGAAAAATGCAATGCAATATTGTAAAACACTAGCTTACTTAAGATATGTTTTTTTATTAAAAAAATACTATCAAGAAAAACATGTGTGGAAGTTCAAAAATGTTCAACATCCACAATTACCTAAATCTCATAATTTAAGAGACTTTAACAATAGAAACAAACTCTTCCAAGTCGCCAAATATCCTTATCTCCAGGATCAGACCTGAAAACTTTCACCTATGAAAAAAGAAACATTCATTCTATAGACATACCTTATTTTCTGCAGACTCTTTCTCTACAGCAAATGTTGGAGTCAACCCAGCAACTGTAGGTAAGAAAAAAGGGGCAGCTTTTGGAGCCTTGGGTGGTTCTTTTGGTTTATTTCTTTGCTGAAGAAAAAGAAAGTACATGCTGTAAATCACTTTAAGAAACATTCACTCTGTTTAATGACCTTTTGGTTGCATATGTTGACTATTTCTGATAATAATTCTTCTCAAACAAACAAAAACCAAAGAACTATTTTTCTGACATAATGTGCCATTTTAACTTTAATGTTACGTCACTTGTGTTGTTTTGTTTATTTTATGGAAGAAAAATCACGCTGTAATTGTCAGATATTTACTTGCTGCTAATTCTGAAACAAATTTTACAAGCAGGAACTCTGTCGTAGTTGGACTGCTGTCAGCTGATGGCAAATGACTGGAAGTTGCCTTAATATAGATTTTTTGGCACACTTTAATATCAATATTTTGGCACACTTTAATATCAATTTTTTGGCACACTTTAATATCAATATTTTGGCACACTTTAATATCAATATTTTGGCACACTTAAATATCAATATTTTGGCACACTTTAATATCAATATTTTGGCACACTTTAATATCAATATTTTGGCACACTTTAATATCAATATTTGGCACACTTTAATATCAATATTTTGGCACACTTGCTCAATACCGGAATATATTGACAATATAGAGTCATCTATGTCGAGGACCACAATGGAAATAAGAGATCTAGCTCTTTTGTGTCATCCCTGGTACTGATGTGGATGACATTTGGCATACTGTGATATTAACCATTTGTAAGCCATGTGTCATGTCTTTGTTACCGAAATAACTTATTATTATTAATGATTCTATATAAGCACATTTGAACAACAATTTTGTTACTATTTATAGTAACATATGCAATGAAGTCAAATAAAAAGTATTGTGATATAATTACCTTTATAATATCAAGATTTAAAAGATTCTGCCATCTAGAGTTAGGTAATAATGATAATGTTATGAGTTCATTATTTATCTGTTCACAAGATTTAAATTCTGCTGATAGAAATTCTTCCTCCTCTTCGTCTTCCTTAACGTCTGCTTCTGCAAATATAAGAAATGAACATAATATTACACAGTTAAAATTATGCTACTGTGTGGTTTAACCCTTACAATGCTGGAGCAAAGTATGAAAAGACTTTGCCCCCTGTCAAGGTTGTTTGCTGCTTATTGTCTAATTTTTATCTTGAAATCCCTAAAACTGACAATGGATAGGCCTAAAAATTGAAGACAGCCTAGTCCATTGTTGAAATTTGGCATTGGAAGGATTAAAGTCTGCTTCTACATGTATATACATGTTCAGCTGATATTACTACTTTGTAAAATAACCTCTGATCATTGAAATCCTCTACCGACAGGTAATCCATCACAGTACCCATTACACATAGAAAAGTGGAACATTTGTAGGTAAATTTCTTGCTCATGGTAATTAGCAGTGTTCTTGGTGGGGGTGTTTGAACCTCTTTGAGCCTCTAGAGTACTGCTATATAAAAGTCAAAAGCTGCCCGGCTGGCTTAGTTGGTAGCACTCTAGTCAGGAGATCGAGGAGTTGTGGGTTCAATTCCTGGGCGGTGCAGACTTTTGTGAAGCTTGGTGATGAAATTATTTCAATGGCCATTCTCCTTCCTACCTATGATTCTTAATCATGTAGGGCAGTTGTCAGTCACTGACAGAAGTATGTGCCTAGTAGTAGGTTAACAGCTAAATTTAGAGATTTAGCCTTTACAGAAACAGTGAGTAGATTGACTGACAGCAGTTATATGACCTATACAATGTGTTGCAACAGCATTAAACCCAACAACTAAAAATAAATAAAAGACAATCATTCACATACCTGATACTTGTTTCCTTGTAGTAGGCATGTCTATAATCTGTGGTTCATAGTTAGATGGTAGAGCAGTGAGTGCTACATGACTAAACAATGTTTTATTTGCCCATAGATAGACACCTACATCATCTAGATGTGTCGTTGCTAAGAAATCATAGGACGGCGATATAGACATTGATGTAACTGGGATGTCTACCAGGAAACAATCCACCATTCTGGAAAAAATGGATGTTTTGTCAATTTTTGTGTAAGATAGATTTTATTTCTCTAAGTAAGCTAAAAATATATTATATTATATGAGAGAATTTTATAGTATAAAGTAATTTATACTCATTTTTTAAACATCACTAATGTCATCATCATTAATTCCAGCATAAGCACCATTACTCTTATCACTATCATCATCACTACAATCATAAGCATACCGTTACAATCATAACCATCATCAACATAATCACCATTATCATCATCATTACCAACCTTATCACCATCAACATCATCAATATCACTATCATCATTACAATCATAAACATGACCATTGCAATTATAACCATCATCATCATGATCATTATCATCATCACCATTGCCATCGTCATCATCAATATCCCCATCATCATCAAGTGATATTTTTAACTCGAAAAAGTTATCCACCAATTGCTACATTGTGTACTGCAAGGTAAACTATCACCATACAGCGATAAGTCAACATATTATTACACCACTAGAAAAAGTCAATAAGAAAATTTCTAACCAACCTTCCAGTAGGTAAATCCCAGACTCTGATAGAACAATCCATACCACATGTTATCAACCATCTAGCATCAGTACTAAATGTCTACAAATATAACACAATACAAAACATATCAGATGTATATAATACACAGAGCCATAGTTACCTTTACAATTTTGAAAACATGTAACAGCAAAAATTTATGTCACAGTCCCATAAACATAAAAATAGCTGTGAGAGCACCATATGAGAGCCTTGCAATTAAGCTCCTAAAGGCTTGGTACAAACTCTTGCGTACCACTACGGACTGTTCCTTTTTTACCAGGGTCCGTGAGATGAGCCATGGATACAGGTATCGGTTTCAAAGTCAAAACGTGAACACAATTGCGACCGATTATGGATTAAACATGCATATCTTCCAGCCATGGATCCGTATGGGTGTATTGTTTAGTGCCATGTTCGTACCGTCACCTTAATACACAAGGCTTCCCACGGCTTACAGCTATCTGCACATAGTCAAATACAGGTCCGCAACAAGCCACGATTTTATGGGACTGAGGCATTACAAGACGGTAGACCACTTTAACATCAAAACTGATCAAATAGTTTTCTATACAAAAAAAGCTAAAAAGGAAAACAAAAGATGTACACAAGGAAATGATTAAAATAAGTGAGACTGGTTGCCAAGCTGACTTTGATAAAAAGAACAGATTTTTAAAGATTTTAATGGTGAAGATAATACTCACCATATCTGTTAATCTATTATCATGTCCAACAAACTTTCTAACAATTCTTCTAGTATCTAGATCTATTATAATAACAGTGAAATCATCCAGACCAATAGCTAACATAGAACTGAAATATAATAGGAAATGTTTGACAAACAGTATCAAGCAGACCTTTTTTCCTTATATAACAGGAGCCATTTACAGGTGCCTTCCCCTCCTGAATTTTTTTTAAATCATGAAGTTTTCCCAAATTTTGGAATAACTTTGTTCTGTTATCTCTGAAACTGCGATACAATTTCCCCAACATAAGGAAAAGCCACAGGCCCCTTCCCCAAATACTGAAAAAGCCCTGGTATGCTTTAGAAAAGTTAGGCTACATACATTTGACTCAGAACTCAAGTAGATGAGTTCTTCATGCTGAAAAAAACTTTGGTAGTATTCGTCTGGATGTACCTGAGCAGACCAATGTTTAAATATTAACATGTGCAAACAGAACAATAGGATTTGATCAGTGTGGCATACTTTATAACAGGAATGTGTAAAATAACTTTGTTCTGTAAAGATGAATCTGGTACAAACAAATCTTTTTCAGCTGGAAGAAAAAAACATTAATTGAACTGCCCTAAATGTTTAAGAATCATTGATAGGAGGGAGAATGGCAATAGAAAAATCTCATGACCAAACTTCACGAAAGTATGCCGCTACCACTAACCCTCGATCAGTAGGCTGGCTTGCTATCAACTGAGCTAGCCTGGAGGGGGGGGGGGGAGGGCTAAGTCATTCTAATCATAAGCTGATGAAAGGTTTCTTGTTATGTAAGACTGAAAGGGTAAGACTGTAAGTCTGACCTTTGACCTAGTGACCCAAAATCTTTAACAAAAAGACACAGACAAAATCTTATATAATACTTGAAAAAATAAGGTTGACAATAAAAAGACACTTTTCTTTTTGATGTATATTACAAGTGTGTGTCCCAACTCTTGTCTATATTTTTTTCATTGCCAAAACCCAACAGCCTAAAACCTTAGGACTAATCAAAATGGTTTGGGCAAGCAAAAATTTCTTATTTTACATAGTCAGAAAGTTTAAAACTTTGCCATTTACTTAGTAATACAATAAATAAAGCAAGAGCTCAAGAAAAGTTGAGGTAATGGCTGATATTTATTCCACATCAAAATATAGTTCAATGTAAGTTATTTCCAAATTAAAGGAGCTTTCCCATTTCACTGTAATCTTGTTGAAAAAGTCACAGAGTTGTAACTCACCTTTCTCTGTGTAGTAGTGATCTACAAACAGTTGTTTTTAATTCACAAGTGTCTAGTAATTCTTTAGTTTTGAATTTCCAGAATTTAACATCACCATTTCTACCAACAGAAACTGTCACTTGATTTAAACCATCTACACATAAACCTTGCACACAGGAGTCATGAGCTACAATCAAATAAGATATCATTTATTATGTTTTAATTTTATAAAGTCACATTTTAAAGACAAAAATACATCATTTTCATATCAAAGGGAGATAATAACTTAAATTCATAAAATAATTCTAGCAATAGTTTTTCAACAAAAAGTTGTTATATAAATCCAATCCAATCCATCCTGACAGACACTTCACGTAACCTTCAATCTCTCCAGGTTCCAATCCTCGTTGTTATTCCCCTTAATACAAAACCATATTTATCACAACAGACTTTCTTTGAGAAACAAAGGTGAGATGGTTCTAGAGTCTTGTTTGTTTGTTTTGTTGGGTTTAACGCCGTAGCAACACATTGTATAGGTCATATAACGGCGGTCAGTCAACCTACTCACTCCTCCTGGAAAGGCTAAACCTCTGGATTTAGTTGTTAACCAACTACTAAGCACACACTGTCGTCAGTGACTGACAACTGCCCTACATAATTAAAAATCATTGGTAGGAGGGAGAATGGCCGTAGAAATAATTTCATGACCAAACTCCACGAAAGTATGCCCCGCCCAGGAATCGAACCCACGACCCCTCGATCAGTAGACTTGCGTGCTACCAACTGAGCTATTCGGGCGGCTTTTTTCTAGAGTCTAGGAATTGAACTGAAAACCCTTAGAATCTTGTCAGATTCATTATCAAATGAGGGGAGTAAGCAAGTTTCCACAGTTCGTTTAATAAAAAAAGCTACATCTTTCTAAGCTAACTCAGTCGTTAGCACACAAGTCTACTGATCAAGAGGTCATGAGTGTGATCCAGGGCAGGCCTATTTTGTGGGAGTAGATCATGAGATAATTTCAACAGTCATTATCTTTCTTACAGGCCACAATGATTCTTAATAGTTTAGGGCAGTTGTCAGTCACTGATCAAATTTTGCCCACAGTTACTTGTTAACAGCTAAATCTAGAGATTCAACCTTTCCAGGAGCTGCAAGTTGACCAATACATCTGATACAATGTGTTACTACGGTGTTAAACTAAACCAAACAAAAAGAATGCTACAAACCTTTAGGATCACCAAAACTTCCTCTGTATATACCAGATTGTAAATTATACATATGTATATGTCCTGTACTGTAACCTATCAAACCAAAATTACCACATGATGTGATTTCTACACACTGAAATACATATATTTTATCCTGATTATCATCATTTTTAGGATGATCAAAATTATTCTTATCATCATACCCATTACCAATATTATCATCATTATCATTATCATCATTATTATTATCATCAAAATTATTATTATCATCATCATCCTAATTTTCAATATACATGTAACTATTGTCAATATTTTCATTATCAATATTACTTTCTGTTTATCATCATCATAATCAATATTTCAACTCTAAAACTGTGTCTGTCTTTTCTGATCCAACATACTAGCTTAGCCAGTCTCCATCACCATGAGTACAATAATCAATATTATCCTCATCCTCATGTTATATCTATAAATTTGTTTATCAAAATAAAATTCATTATGACCATTATTATTATATCTATAAATTTGTTTATCAAAATATAATTCATTATGACCATTATTATGTTACCCAGGTTTTAGTTATTGATTTATTATGTGTACATATGTAGGTAGCCATAACAGTATGTAGTTAAATAATTAGTTATTGGTTTATGCATAACGTAGTGTAACTGTATTTAAACTTTAAAAGTTCATATCAGTGTACTGCACGGGAATTGTTGAATTTACGTGCGTAGCTATTTGTAATGTAGAAATAAACTGACAGTTCTCTGGTATCTAGGAATTTAGTTAGATCTTGCTTTTATCACGGGTTTTTGTAGTAATGTAAGGATTTTGTGAATTCAGTGAATTCCGTGCGTAGATGGCGCGAATATTGCCTATATAAGTACACGTATTCATCGTTTTACTGTCACTTCTCATTTTGCGTTTGGTTAACTCGTACGTTTATACTACTATTATTGGCGTTGTCTATGATTATTATTATGGAATCATTTTAGCCTGGTGAGTTAAATTTATTTCAGGATCTTGTATTTTACGGAAACATTGCTATTTTTATATTTTTACTTCAGGTTTATTTTAGGTTTAACCAAATTTTCGGTACATTTACAATATTGCTTTGATTTAACCATTTTTTGATATCGTTGGTGTTATTCGTCGTGAATTTAGAGTATAAGATATCATGCTTCTTCATCAGAATTTAATGCTTTTATATTATTGATAGAGCTACTGTACACGTATATTTCTTGTAAATTTTATTTTATTGAATCTGTTTTGAATGTCATGTAATTGTATTTTCAGGCTGTATTGTTGTATTGCTGTATTGCAGTATTTTGTAACTAATATATTTGAACACTACACCCTCGTTGTCTTTCTGTATTCAACCTGGTTTACAATGGCGATCCCGGCAGGATATTAGTTATTCAGCTATCATACAGCCAGGCGGAACGTCTTAGAAGTTTATAGAATTACTACGAGGAATACCAGCATCATTTTATATTGGTCAACAGCTTATCATCATTACCAGTTGAAGTGTTTTATATGTTGAGGTGTACCTGCTCAGTGTATTGAACATTACAGTATGTCTTTACACGTGAGTGTCGGTTAGTGTGTACTGGACACCGCAGTTGAAGTGTGATAGAAGAAGTATCTCGTCCAGTGTGTATGGGACACTGCAGTTACAAGTTATCTTTACGTGTATGTGTTTTCTTTAGTGGCCACGTGGGATTGTCACGCGTTTAACCTTTTTTATGGTACCATCGCGATTGTGAAATTGTTTTTAATACGATATCGTTTCAACACGAATAAACTGACGTATTGTGTGGAGTGGACCATTGACATTACATCGACTCGACTTTTTGTTGGGACACTACTTTAACTTTGTCTTTATACAACTTGTTACTTTATTTAATTGTGTATTGACACTATTAGTTTTGTTCATACATATTTTATTGATATTTTGTTTAGTATATACAATGTATATTTTGTATACATGTATTGATCATTATTGGTATATGTTGTCGTACTTATAGGGTGTTTAATTTTGAACTTAGAATTTATTTAAACTTTTTAAGCAGGTATTTTATATTGTTTTTTTTTTAGTTGCGTTTAAGCGGATATTTGCGACAGCCGATTGTGAGTGAACTATATTTTCGGTTATTTAGTTATAGATCTAAGATTTATTTAGATTGCACTTTGTTACAGTAGTTATTTACTTATCATAGATACATTGTAGTAATATATGTACTAGGTCATGTAAGGATAGGTAGAATATTACACTTGTTAATACAGCGTTGTTAACATAGTATCATTGTAATTTATGATAATTGTTGGTGGTAAATCGTTGTTTTTGTTGTTTTTGTTTTGTTTTCAGTATATTTTCAGTGTTGTTGACATAATGGCAGAAGGTGATAGTACTAAGAAATTAAGTGATTTGATTATGACGCCGAAAACTCCAGGGCGTATACCTATGCCGAGTAGTCCCTGTCCTTCTACCGAAACTTCATGTAAGATGGTAAGACCATATATTCCTAAATTGTCATTGTTTTCAGGGGATGATCCTTGCCCAAAAGGTGAGGTGTCTTTCATTGAATGGCGTTTCGATGTAAATTGTACGCAAAATGATGCCGATGTTTCGGAAAGTATATTGTTACAGGCGATGCGAAAATCTTTAAGAGGTAATGCTCGAAAAATGATTATTCCTCTTGGAGATACTGCTACAGTAGATGACATCTTACGTAAACTGGAAATTATGTTTGGTGATGTTTCTTCTCATGGAATGATTATGCAAGAATTTTTCAACGCAAAACAGTCGCAAGGTGAGTGTATCATTAGTTTTTCTTGTAGATTAGAAGCAATGTTGCAAAATGCAATCGAACATTAACGCCGATGCCAAAAATGACTTACTTAGGCATAAGTTTTGGAATGCCTTGTATGATGAGAGATTAAAATCTGAAACTAGACATAAATACGACACAATTAAAGATTTCAATGTATTGTTAAGAGAAATAAGGGTGGTGGAAAAAGAGTTAAAAATAAGTCAATCTAACAACAAGAGAGTTCATTCAAAGGCCTTAACTGTAGATAATTGGGAAGATAAACTCTCATCCTTAAAAGACTGTTTGCAGGCTGAAATAACCCAAGTGGAAACGAGACTGCAAACAGAGTTTAGTTCTAAATTGGATCAAATTCTATCTAAGCTGGAAAATTCAAATTCTCAGGGACGTGGTTATCGAGGCAGAGGTGGATACCGAGGATCTCGAACCACTAGTGATTACGGCAGGCCGGGTTCGAACCAAAACCAGTCAAAAGATTAACCGCCTCAGTTGAGAGTCGGCCCGAGGCAGGTGAAAAAAACGGCTCAAATAAACTATGGTCCAGGTTGGTCGGGGATTCGAACCAAGGAAATGTATCCATAGAGAATGTTACCTTTACATGTTTAGTGGATAGTGGGGCGATGGTTTCCACCATTTGTCAAAGTGCTCTGGATTTAATTGAACCGCGACCTGAAATATTTTCATTAGATGACCTAGGTCTTGAATTATCGTCTGCTGATGGTTCCAACTTAGATTATATTGGTTATGTGGATGCTTAGAGAATTGAAAAATGACAATATACCAGATCCATGGCGTGTTGGATTAGAATCTTTAGTTTGTAATTCTTGTAATTTAAAACTTTTAGGTAAAAAACCAGTGAAGTTGGCTCCATATGAAACTGTTATTTTGAATTGCGCAGCTAGAAATATTGATCATGGTGTAAGCCAAGCTGTTACTGAAAGTATGGAAGGTTGTTCTGGTTATACTGTCTGTCCACGTCTGGTGAAACTGAAGCAGTCAGGATCTTTTAATAAAGTGGCAATCAAGGTTTGTAATATGTCGGCCAACAGTATAACAATCAATCCCAAATCGCCTGTGGCTAAGTTGACTCAGGTTGAGATAGTGGATAACTTGGCCTCCGAGTTACCTAGTGCTTCCGCCGATGATAGGACTACTCAGTCAGATCTTGGTATAAAAATCAATACTGCGGATTTGACTTCCGAGCAGCTCTTGAGGGTACATCAGGTATTAGGTAATTGGAAACACGTGTTTTCTACTGGGCCTACAGATATTGGTTGCGCTAAGAATTTCAAGCATAAAATTGTACTTGAAGATTCGAAGCCGTTCAAGCAACCTTACAGAAAAATACCCCCAGGAATGTATGAAGAGGTCCGCCAGCATATTAAAGAAATGTTGCGAGCTGGCGTTATCAGACATTCTGAAAGCCCTTACTCAAGTAACGTTGTTCTTGTTAAGAAAAAGGACGGTAGTCTACGTTTCTGTATTGATTGGCGTACATTAAATTCAAAGACTAGGAAAGACGCTTATATGATACCTCGATTTGATGATATTATGGATAGTTAACATGGTTCAACTATGTTTTCTAAGTTAGATTTAAGGTCAGGATATTGGAATGTTGAGTTAGAGGAAGAGAGTAAGCCGTACACAGCATTTTCGGTAGGAAACTTAGGTTTTTATGAGTTTAATCGTCTTGGATTTGGATTATCTAATAGTGGAAGTTGCTTCCAACGTCTGGTTGAACGTACAATGGGTGATTTACATCTGAAAGAATGTTTAATTTTTATTGATGATATTTTGATATTTTCTCGTACATTTGATGAACATGTCAAAAGATTAGAGGCGGTTTTAAGCAAATTAGCAGAAAATGGTCTTAAGTTGAAGCCATCTAAATGTGAGTTGTTTATGTCTTCAGTGTCATATCTGGGTCATGTTATTTCAGCCGAGGGTATACATACCGATCCAGACAAAACTCGTGCGATTAAGAATTGGCCTGTACCACGTACTATTAAGGAATTAAAACAATTTCTAGGTTTCGCTGGATATTATAGGCGTTTTGTAGAAAAATTCTCATCTATTGTTGAACCTTTGAATAAGTTATTTAAGGGTCACTGTTTTAATGGGAAAAAATCCCGTAAAAAGCGTCGTAAAACAAACCCTACACCTTGGTTATGGGGTGATGAGCAACAAAGGGCTTTTGACACGATTATTGCAAAATTGTCTTCAGCTCCAATTTTAGCATATGCAGATTATTCTAAGCCTTTCATTTTACACACTGATAGTTCAGGTTTAGGTCTAGGTGCTATACTATATCAAAAACAAGAAGATGGAACTGAGAGGCCGATAGCATATGCAAGTCGCAGTTTGAGACCTGGTGAGAAGAATTATCCAGCGCACAAGTTAGAATTTCTTGCTTTGAAATGGGCAGTGACTGAAAAGTTCAACGATTATCTTTGGGGTAACAAGTTTGAAGTTATTACGGATAACAATCCGCTTTCTTATGTTTTGACCACAGCCAAACTTGATGCAACTGGTCACAGGTGGGTAGCAGGCCAGCTTTAGCAAATTTTGACTTTTCAATACGTTATCGAAGCGGGAAGCTCAATACTGATGCTGATGGCCTTAGTAGGGTTCAGCCGTTGTCTCAGAGTGAAATCAAGGCAGTTTGCTCAGCGGTTAATGCGAATATTCCGTTTATATCTTCATAGGCTATGGGTTCGATCCCCAGTGCCAACGACACTAGTGAAAACTTTAAACATATTTCCAAAGTAGATTGGAAAATAGAGCAGTCGAAAGATGCGTTATTGTCTAAAATTATTGATGCGTTGAGAAAAGGTAGCCGTCCGAAGAATAAAGATTGTTCTCCGATAGAACAGAAATATTTCAGACAATGGAACCGTTTTGAGTTACGAGATGGTATTTTGTATAGAAATAGTACAGTAGATAATAAGTTTTGTCAACAATTGGTTCTACCAGAATCATATCAAAGTATAGCTTTGAAAGGTATTCACGATGATATTGGTCATCCTGGTAAAGAAAAAACTTTGTGGTTCGCAAAGCAACGATTCTATTGGTATGGTTTAGAAAAAGATGTTAATACAAAGGTAGAATCATGTGATCGATGTGTTCGCAGAAAAGCTCCCATTCAGGTGGCAGAGTTGGTTAACATAAAAACGTCTCGCCCTATGGAATTGGTCTGTACTGATTTCATCTCGTTAGAAGTATCCGAGGGAGGTTATGAACATATATTAGTGATAACTGATCATTTTACTAGGTATTCACAAGCTGTGCCGTGCAAAAATCAGTCTGCCTATACTGCGGCTAAAGCTTTATATGAAAATTTCTTTCGTTACTATTCATTTCCAGAGAAATTGCACAGTGATCAAGGTAGGAATTTTGAAGGTAAGGTTATCAAGGAATTGTGTGAAATTGCAGGTATCAAGAAAACTCGCACTACGCCCTATCACCTGCAATCTAATCCGGCTGAACGTTTCAATCAAACATTACTGAAGATGCTTGGAACTTTACAATATGAGCAGAAAAGAAATTGGAAGTCATACATTTCTCCGCTTGTACAAGCGTACAATGCTACTAAAAGTGATGCTACTGGGTTTTCACCCCATTATCTAATGTTCGGTTGGCATCCCAGGTTAGCGGTTGATGTTTATTTAGGTATTGGCGAAAATGAAGGGTGCATAGATAAGCATACGTATGCTCAGAAACTTAAAGATAGGATGAACTATGCGTACAAATTAGCAACGGATGCATCCGCAAAGCAAGCAGCTAGGGGTAAAGCACAATATGATCGTAAGGCTAGAGCTTCCAAGTTGGAAATAGGTGACCGAGTTTTGGTTTTGTCTGTTGGACACAAAGGGAAACATAAATTGTCTGATCGTTGGGAAGAACATCCATACAGGATTGTTGCTATTCCTAACTCAGAGATACCTGTGTACGATGTTCAACGCAAAGACGGCCAGGGTCGGATTCGAACTTTACATCGTAATATGTTATTGCAATTCAATTTTTTACCTCAAGGTCATGAGATACAAACTCGTCCTCGTCGTCGTGTCAAAGAGAGAAATAATATGCATGAAGTTAATTATTCAGATTCATCTTCAGAATCGGATTCTTCCACGTCAGTATATATAATACCACAAAGAAGATATCTACGGAGTGCTTCACAAGGTAACCATTCTTCAAACAATGAACAGTCTAATAGCATCGATTCGATTCACCATGAAACGTTATCCAGTAATGATAGTGGTGAGCAGTCGGTGGTTCTTAATCCACGTAGGTCGAACAGAATTCGTAAACCACCAGACCGTTACGGTGAATGGATAAATAGTATATCCGCTGGGAAACCTCACATAGAGGCGTATATTGGTGAATATATAGAAACTTTGGTTTGAACACTGTGTTACTTTAAGGTAAATTATGAGTATTACTGGTAATTGTTATGTAAGTGTGCTTGAGTTTGTTTGGTTGGTTTCCAAACGCGTATTGACTTTTGATTTCATCGTTTTACATTTGTTACTGGATATGTATAAATTACTTCGATGATCTCTCTTACTTGTGATTGCGTGCTTTTTCTTATTTTTCTGAGAAGTATTACAATTTGTATATAATAGAAAAAGCTCATTGTCGTTTTGATATATGACAAGATATGAAAATTGAATTCGAGATTATGGATCGTAAGATAAGTAATTGTTGCTTGCGATTGTATATTGTATATTATTATCTGATTACAACATGTTTAGCTTAAATTCTAACATATAAAATTTGTTTTTCAGAATTATGTAACTGTAATTATTGTAGTTGGAAATGCCAGGAGTCATTTCAATGTGGGGAGAGAGTATGTTACCCAGGTTTTAGTTATTGATTTATTATGTGTACATATGTAGGTAGCCATAACAGTATGTAGTTAAATAATTAGTTATTGGTTTATGCATAACGTAGTGTAACTGTATTTAAACTTTAAAAGTTCATATCAGTGTACTGCACGGGAATTGTTGAATTTACGTGCGTAGCTATTTGTAATGTAGAAATAAACTGACAGTTCTCTGGTATCTAGGAATTTAGTTAGATCTTGCTTTTATCACGGGTTTTTGTAGTAATGTAAGGATTTTGTGAATTCAGTGAATTCCGTGCGTAGATGGCGCGAATATTGCCTATATAAGTACACGTATTCATCATTTTACTGTCACTTCTCATTTTGCGTTTGGTTAACTCGTACGTTTATACTACTATTATTGGCGTTGTCTATGATTATTATTATGGAATCATTTTAGCCTGGTGAGTTAAATTTATTTCAGGATCTTGTATTTTACGGAAACATTGCTATTTTTATATTTTTACTTCAGGTTTATTTTTGGTTTAACCAAATTTTCGGTACATTTACAATATTGCTTTGATTTAACCATTTTTTGATATCGTTGGTGTTATTCGTCGTGAATTTAGAGTATAAGATATCATGCTTCTTCATCAGAATTTAATGCTTTTATATTATTGATAGAGCTACTGCACACGTATATTTCTTGTAAATTTTATTTTATTGAATCTGTTTTGAATGTCATGTAATTGTATTTTCAGGCTGTATTGTTGTATTGCTGTATTGCAGTATTTTGTAACTAATATATTTGAACACTACACCCTCGTTGTCTTTCTGTATTCAACCTGGTTATATCTATAAATTTGTTCATCAAAATATAATTCTAAGTATATGACATGGATAAACTTACATTTAAAAAAAATATTGAAGTTTGCATATTAAATTTTTATAAAAATTTCATTTGTCCAAGATCTTTAAAAGTGTACAATGTACTGTATAACTCTATGAAAACAAACCTGAGCTACAGTATGCATGTGTTGATCAGAATCTTCAGAGACAGATTCAGGATCAAATTTATATTGTCCCATAGTTGATTTCTGATAGTTCCATGTGGTAACAATACGTAGACCTCTATGACAAGCTAATATATTGTCCCAATCACTTTGTCTTGTAGGTTCTGAAATAAGCAACATTCAATCTGATTACACTTGTCTCAAAGTGAGCACTGTGCCTGGCTACAAATCCAGAGGTTGTGAGTTTAAATCATAGGCTAGCAGGGGCCTACATACCTTCATGGTGCAGGGCTCTCCTTTGCTATTGATAAGAACTGTCAGGAGAGTGGCTTATTGGTTCGTATTCGAATAACTGCCAGAGACAGAAATAGATTAGTGAACTAGTCAGTATTAAATGAAAAAAGATATCAGAATGTAATCATGAAAATTAAATTAAATTTGAAATGTTATAATACAAAGTTTTGTAAATTGCGTTGACATAGACACACTGAAATGTATTACTAATCTCTTTGTCTTTGCTGTTTTGAAATATAAACACATTTTTAACTATTTAGTATCAAAAGAAAAACCAAAACATATTGACCAGTCCAATGATTAGTCAATGCCAGAACAGTGGCAGGTCTGAATGAGCTTGCAAATGTTTCTTACAAGCAACCTGTCAATTCCACAGCCTTAGACAAAATTTGACTATCAGACTTTCTAGCCCAAGTTTTCTTCAAATTTTATCTCATTCTTTCAATATAAAAAAGGCCAAGAACTTACCTGCTACAAAGTTGACAACATATGGCATCTTATGTTCATCATATTTTAACGTTTTCTTTTTTGTCACTTTTTTCTGATAGGATGCTCGACCTAGACTCTTATTATAACTATCATGTAAGGTGGAGAAAGATCTCATCGTACTGTCTTGTGCTAAAATAAATAAAGAAGGTAAAATTCATCATAAACTATAAAATTCAATTATATAACAAAATCTGGAACATTTTGCTCATGATAAATCAGGCTAGTGCTCAAGCAAATTTAAAGCAATGTCTGCTTTATATGTTTTAAATATAAATACAAAACTGCATTTGAAAGCATAAATTAGAATTATTAAATTAAATTTAAGTGTGGTTTAAAGTCTGCTTCTATATACATTATCAGTTGACTTGTCAATTTTTGTACAATACCTCCTGATCATTGAAATCTCCTTAAGGCAGGTGATCCCTCACAGTATCCATTTACACCTGGGTGGGGTGGCACAAATTTAGGTAAATTTCTCAAGGAAATTAGCAGAGCCCCAAGTGGGGTTCGAAACCTGGGACTTCTCAATCCCATAAGCCCGGGTCCTACCACTCGAACACTGAAGACATAATCATAGGTAATTACCAGCAGTAAGAATGTCATGTCCATTAGTACCATAATGTCTAATCATGTTAACAGGAGCAGAATGACCACATCTTTCTCTAAGTAATCTTCCACCGCCGTCAGGTTTATCAAATATCCATACCTACAATATATAGAGATATGACAGGTTTATCAAATACCCATACCTACAATATATAGAGATATGTCAGGTTTATCAAATATGCATACCTACAATATATAGAGATATGTCAAGTTTATCAAATATCCATACCTACAATATATGTAGATATGTCAGGTTTATCAAATATACCTACAATATAAAGAGATATGTCAAGTTTATCAAATATCCATACCTACAATATATAGAGATATGTCAGGTTTATCAAATATCCATACCTACAATATAAAGAGATATGTCAAGTTTATCAAATATCCATACCTACAATATAAAGAGATATGTCAAGTTTATCAAATATCCATACCTACAATATATAGAGATATGTCAGGTTTATCAAATATCCTTACCTACAATATATAGAGATATGTCAGGTTTATCAAATATCCATACCTACATTCACTGTCAAGAATATTTGTCAAGAAACTGGTAAGTATTGTCAGTGCGGTTGCTGTTAATGTATTAGACCTGTCCGTTCATATTTAATTATGACAGTGCACAGGTTTTTGCACTATTGATAGAAGGTTCGTCTTACAAATTCTGACACTTTTATTTATTTAACTAATAATGATGTATAGGCTTTTTTGTTGATATTTCAAAATGCATATCATTCATTAATCGGAAAAAATATTAATATCGTTGGAATTGATGACAGCTCTACAATACAAAGAGGAAATTTGTCCATATTGGAATAGATCAATTGAGCATGCATGTCTTTACCAGGAATGTCACAAATCTATTTCTTAACTCCATTGCGGTACCCACAATTATCATTGTAACTGCAGAGTATTAGGGCAAGTTTTGTCAGATCTATGAAAACCAATACCTTTAATGTGTTATCAGATGATGACGTGACCATAAGAGGCTCAGATGGTAAACATTGCATTCCTGTAACACTAGATAGATGTGCATCTCTCATTTGACATAATAACTTCTTATCTTCAAGATTCCATAAACCTATATGACCATTAGCACTACCTGATGTCATTATTGGATGTCCATCTGTAATAGTAAATAAAAAATTGTATATTCTTTTTCTCTATTTTTTTGGGGGGGGAGGGAGATAGGTTTAATGCAGAAGTAACAAATTGTATGGGTGCCATCACAGTGGTCACTCAGTCTACTAAACTCTCTGAGAAAAACTATTCTTTTTTAATTCAGCTGTAAACCAGTTACTAGGCACATACTTCTGTCAGTGACTGACAACTGCTTACATGATTTATAATCGGTGATAAGATGGAAAAGGGTCATAGCTTATTTTGTGAAAAAACTACACAACAGTAGGTTCCTACCCTGTAATCAAGCTTAAGACTCCTAGATCAGTAGACTTGAGTGCTACACAGTATAGCTATTTTATAATTCTGCCCGTAACTAATCAACATAATAAATTGGAATAGACTTTGTGAAAATTTAAGGTGATAACTGATAAGAGTTGATTCGGAACCGAGATGGTTTTTTCCAATAATTTCAATATTCTAATAAAATCTGAATCAAGTCAACACAAAATAAATCAATCAAAGTTATACAATATAGATATATTAACCTGTTCTAAAAGATATACTGGTAACAGGGCCCCAATCTTGTAAAAACTTCATAATGGTTTCATCAAACTTCAGATTATGTAAAATTATTTGTCCATTAGCAAGACCAATGGCTACAACATCCACGGCTGGGGCCTAAAATAGATTAATATACAGAGATACATTATTTGCTCAGAGTTTTCAACAATCCCAATTGCATTTTAGTTAATACTAATTTGCTTTAGCTAACTTGAAAAACAAGTCCTTTCATAATTGCTTTCAAATCCTCTTCCAGGTTCCAAAGTACTGAACTAGTAGTATTGTGCGTAAAAATTGACCCCAACCTGACCTTTATGCAAGAGTCAACATCAAGGTCGGCAATGTTGAAATGGGTTTTTTACAAGCATACTGGTTGGTTAATGGCCAGTCAAAGACCATAATAGAGTAATACTTGACAAAAAAAAGAGTAATAATCATATGAACAAAAAAAGCATCATACCTGTTCAATAACTGTAACTGATGTACCCCAGCCATTAAATGAGTAAATTAATGAATTCTTTCTTATATTCCATAATTCTAACTTTCCCTGTTTACTACCAAACAATAACTTGTTTAGATATGTACTGGGATGACAAATTGCTGTTATATCAAAAACATTCTTATCAAATTCTATCTCTGTGTATTGACCTAAGTAAAGAAAAAAAAGAAACATTATAGATCTACAAAATTTTAAAATGAATAAATCTACATTGTATACAGGGCTCAAATTTAAGCTTGCATACTTGAAAAATGCGAGTGGATTTTGAAAATTGTGAGCAACTTTAATTTTAACTCACAAATTTTCGCGAGTTTAAATTGCCACAAACATATTTCTGTCTATCCCACAACAAAGCCCTTTTTCTATCTATGATTAATTAGTGAACTATGTTGTTTTCATATCCCACATATGAACAGCTACTATGTATGCTATTAAAGTCTGGAGAAAAAATGCCAGTGATTTTTTCATTTTGCAAGTTGAAATAAAATCAACTCACAAAAAAAACGAAAACGAAAACGTTAACAAGTGAAGTAAGAATATCAAACAAACCTTCTGATCTTATATCCCATACAATAACTTTACTATCAACATCAACAGATATCAGGTGACCTCCAAATGGTAACAATAAATGTACATCACACTTGTGTCCTTCATATGTATGTATTACCTTGATAAATAAATACAACATAGATTTATCATTTGAGATTACTTTTACTATATTATACTATATTACAAGAGAATGAAGGCAAGGTTTGATACTATCTGTTTTTAACAGGAATCCATCAAGAATCCCTGGTCAGTTATTTAGAGATTATTCCTTAACATTTAGGATACATCCAATAATAGACAAAATCATAGATACAGATTTTCATTCACTAATTGTGATTAAAAAATTTATTGGAACTCAAATTCATGTAAGAACAGGGCAATATATAGGAGTCCTAAGGGAATCTCTTGCTAAGCATCACCGAGATTCCTCCGAAGTTTTTAGGTTTCTCGAAATCCCGGGACACTGTAAGGGTCAAACCCTGGAAGGACTATAAATCTGCTCACTTTGTGCCTTTCATTGTCTATGTACAGATGTGGGAGTACTACAGTAGAGACTGTCTCAGTGACCCCCTGTTTATAGCGACGTTCTGTCTTTAGTGACCATTGTTAGGTGCGCCGAACAGTTTTTACTTTATAAAAGGTCTGTATGTAGCGACTCCCTGTCTAGTCCGTACAGCGACCATGATTTAGTGCCTCCGATTATGGTATATAGGCCGTGCATAGCGACTTTTGCAAGGGGTGTAACTCGAATAAACCTTCAATAATTGCCTTCAAGAGTCATAATTGAATCGTTGAGCGTATGTTACGTCCGCCCATGTGATGTAATCGACCAATCAGCGATGCGCGCTACGAGGGAGTTGCAGTTAGTATACACTCTTCTAAAGCCGACAATTAGTAACTCCTTTGTTTATCGATGGCCTCTGCGTATATTGTCACCAATGAAGACCAATCAACGTCCGCTAAAAAAATCAATCATTCAACATGTCGGCCCGATAAAATTGATTACGTAATCAAACAGTTGCAATTAAACAAACACGTGACAAACTGTGATATTGATTTAAGTAGATGGGGCTTTTTTGATGCTCGCCGTTAAATTGATAATTGTATTTAATTATGAGCATGTTTAAAAAGACGTAATAAACAGTTTGCAAATGTTTTTTAAGACAATTAAAGTTGACAACAATAATAACCTCTGATCAATTGATAATAATAATCGCTAAATCCCACGTCAAAATAATCGTAAAACAAATTATTTTATCATCATTTTACTATTAATATTTTTTTTATTTCGTACTGTTATACATTTTCGCGACCGACGCTATCGCCTATAAAGTGGAACATCGTTAAAATTACGTTTGTTATTTATTAATGTTATCATTTCGAATGTTAGATCTTCTTAATTTAGCAATATATAAGGGGAAACTTCCCTCATTTTTTCGATTTTAAGAATAAACATAGGTTGAATTTGTGAAAATTATATAATATTTGTCACGAAATCTTTCAGTTAAAATCTTGTATTAGACTAAAAAAAACCAATAAAATCACAAATTGCTAATGAAAAGTATTATTTACAAAAAGGTTTAATAATTATAGCAGAACTTATTTTTTTAAGAAAATATTTAAACAAAGAAGGGTCAAAATTAAGGACATTGATAAAATATTTTCCAAAATAGCCCTTCATGCATCTTAATCACTGATGAACATAAAATAGAAAGCAATCATGCCAAACCAGAAGAACTGTTCAATTAATATGAAAAAAATGTAGACTGCAGATTGATGAGACTGTTAACAGTGACTCCCTGTCTATAATGACCTTTTTTCGTTTCTCCCATCGAAAGTCACTGTAAACAGTTTTTACTGTATTAGTAATGTTCTTAGTCAGCAGTATAGTTTAGGTCAGATACAGGGAATCGAGATGGCTGGGTCATGTGAGCACTGCACTTGAACAAAAGCCAACTATCACACATGGCTATGAGATAGGCATTGTCAGGGCAAAGGAGGTAAGACCCTTAGATACATGGAGGAAAACAATAGAAGAAGCAGCTGACAAGACATGGTCTGAGACTGTGTGTAATAATACTAACTCAAGATAGAGAAGTGTACCAATGTTAGCGAACATTTTGAACATTTCCTTTTATGAATGCACAGCTGAATAAAATAAGAAGTTTACCATGTAAAATGATAGGTACCTGTTTTCCTCTAGTAAATGCACGAATGATATTTTTGCAAGCAGTAAAAGTCAAATCTCTATCAACAGTTAACACACTAATATCATCTGGATGAGCATCACCTGATTAAAGGAGAGAAAATCATCCATTACAAATTAGTAAACAATTATCATATTTCAATAACCATACAAAATAAAACTCTAGGCTTTTTTAACACTGACACAAGAATATCACACAACTTTAAAAAAAAAAACACATAGAAATTCACAGTAGTTCATCATGAATTATGAGTAGTAAAGATATGATAGGAAATTGAAAGGTGGTAAACACAGTAAATTAACTGAGAAAAAACACTCCAACTCGGAAGTCATCGACATTCATTCACAACATTATTGTAAATTAAAGGACAGTTTGAGCTCTACTGATGATCATTGATCAAAATATGAATGTATATTATTATTTATAGAGTCAACATACTCAAGTGCAGAAAAAAAAAGACATTTATTGCAAGATTGAAATAAATCTCACCTTCATGTTTATCATAAAAAGCTGAAATAAAAAATTATTATTAGTTTTGACTTCAAAACTGTATTTTATAATATTGTTTACTTTAAACTTTGATGAATGTAAAATAGTAAGTACTTACTGACACTGACAATACCAAGCTTGGAACACTGAAAATAAACAAATGAATAATAACAACAATACTTCAATTAATGCATGTAGGTACAAAATTAGGAATAAACTTGTACTTATTATGAAAAAAGCAATTTGACCTCCATCCATGAGTTATACACAGGCTGGTTACATTTTCCAATTGGGCTTAAAAGCTGGATCAAACGATTTAAACATCAAATTATTCAAGAAGGCTGAAGATATTAAACAGCGTTCTGTTTTGCAACAAGAGCTAATTTGTTGACTTAGATTACTCATTCAAAATACATCATCATGATAATATGTGTTTTTTGCGTTTATTGAAACATGATAAAGCAATATAAGCCCAAATGACGAGAGAGTGAATTGGGCTTTTTTACAGTACCGGAACTCTAGCCAGTGCCTATACAAAAGAATAAATCAATTCACCAAAAACAAAACTAAATACGATACATACGTTATACGTGTGGAATGACTTTCCAACACATGTCACTATATAATTTTCATTGTGCTTCTGATGATATCTCACTGCCAGAGGAACATGATTGCTCACAAATCCTAGGGCGCGAAAACCGGTGAAAATCTTACTTGCAGGGGGCATGGCGCAAAAATTGTCAATTTACAGTCAATATTTTACGTTGTTAATTGCTAGGCATTAATTGAGAAGTTGTATCACAACATGAATGAAGAAAGGAAAGAGAAATTCAATAAAAACGATCAGGAACACATGTGTTTATTTCAACCGGAAGTAAATTTTATAAACATTCAGCTCCAGAGATACTATATGCTGTAAATTGTGTAATATGCGTTTTTAAAGTAACGGAGAGTAAAAAGTTTCTGAGAAGCCCAGCATTATATCTTATACTGTAAGAAACAATTCCTCAACTTTATTTAGAATTAATTTTAGGTTTGATTTTTAAGATCATTCAGTTTCATTTTCTTTCAACATTATTGTAGTTGTACAAAGAGAATTTAATTACATTACTTTTCGTTACAGTATTCAGGGAGACCAATTTTCCAAAGTATTTTGGGGGCAAAGACCGAAAATTCCGCATGTATTGTTTTGATCAGAATCAAAGATGGCACCCTCCATGTGAGGTGAACTTGATCATTCGAAAAACATGGGATACAAGCAAGAACATGAAGCGTTTGTCTCTGACAACCCTGGCACTACAGTGGCTCATATTGCCCTCACTGGAGTAGCATGCTTACTGCCAGTGTACATCAGAGATGTGTGTTTTGTTGCTGTTCCAAGATTGAAGAACCTCAAGAAGAATTTGTTGTAAGACAAACTATTTTCTTTATTAGTCAAAATTCTACTTTAGTTTTGTATTCTATTGCATAGTACAGTGAACTCGACAGTTCCGGGTCATCGACAATTCCGGGTCACTTTTTTTAAATAGTGCAGACGATTCCTTAAACATTCAATATTTTGATTATATGATAGTTAAGTCATGTACACTAACCACTTAGCTACCGTTACACAAACTTTCCAAGTTAACATTTCTCTACCGGAAGTCATAGTCATGAAACACTAAACAGCGTCGTTTCCAACCAATGCGAAAGTACGTGAGCGTTTCGTCCATGCGTTCGAAAAAACAGCGATTTATATCCACAATTTAGATAAAATAAGTCCCTTTTGCACATCATTTTGCTGGAAATTTATCGGTGAACACGATTTAACTCATAGATTTGTTTAATCTAATTACTGTTTGACAATAATGCAGACAATTTGACCTGTTAAGCACGTGACAATTTCGGGTCAAAACCTAACCCGTATTATATACAGTCATTTATTTGAATTAAAAAGTATTTTAAAACATTTAAAGTTTATTTTATACATAATTATATCCCATATATAAGATATTTTTCAATTAAATACAATTATTGTTTGATATTTCGAGTTTTACTTTTTACACGCAACTAATTGTATTTATGGTACTTGTTTTTATATGCAATAGGTAATTGCAAGTGACATGATTAAATCTTTAATTTACGAGCTTTATTTTTGTTTAACTTGGAAGAAAATATGAGATAAAGTCTTTATGGACAAAAAGTCGACAGTTTTATTGATCTTAACCCTGTTGAGACCACTCCGGATTACAGAGACAAGCATCTGTCCCGTGACCCGGAATTGGCAAGTGCGACCCGTAACTATCGAGTTTGCAACATGCAATTTCGAAAATTGTAGGAAATTACAAGCAAAGAAACACTATTTATTTATTATAGCATGGTAAAGTGGAAGTATTTGTTTATCAATTTATGCAGGTTTGATTCCCACAACTTTCGTTTTGAAGAGACACGCATCGTTTGTTTCGTTACTGACCCGGAACTGTCGAGTTCACTGTAATGTTAAAACGCACCACTTTTATCATTTCTCTCACTCTGAGAATTTTTTCAACTTTTTTTACCCTTCATCTTTGAAGCAGGTCAATAGGGTCGAAACTAAAGAGCTCTGTCATCGATTCCAACGAAAGCGATATCTGATTGATCAATAATCAATAAGCATTTTGAAATATTGATAAAAAAGTATATATATATAGGTAAATTTATTAAGTGTCAAAATTTGCCAGAGGAATCTTCTATTGTAATCGGAAGCATGTGCGCTGTCATAATATGAGCATATTGGTCTAAAACACTGACGGCACCCCCATTGAAGAAGTAGCCCTATTCCACAGATGGTGCATTGTTGCATTTCTTTCATGGCAAGTATACAACTATTATGAGTTTATGACAACATCAATGGTCTGTATGAAGTATACAAACCATTAATGTTGTCATAAACTCATAACAGTTTATAGTACTGCAGTGAATGTATCGATATATACCCTGTTTGCATCTATTTCCACGTTACTAAGCACTATAATAAATAGATATAATAGGAAGTCTCTTTAATTTGATTTCTTTTCTGCTCAATACATCCACCAATCTTTCATTTATAGAGTAGCAATTTTAGCAAAGAGAAATTACATCAATTGTTTACATTTTTCCATTTTACCGGCATTATTCAAGTCATGTGACAACCAATTATTACATATTGTCAAAATTCATTTCTTGATAAATCAATATTGTGGATATGCTTTGAGCCCAATCAATGACAGCTCTAGTAGAAACATGGTAAGGTTAACCAAGTTGTTTTATATTTCAGGTTTAACTTCTTGATAGATTTCATCCTAGTTATCATACCATTACAACTTTTTATGTCATCTTTAGCTCAATACTACATCCAGTGTGTTATCTTGGGACTTCTAGTTTTTATTGCTATATTTAGTGTAAAATTGCAACTATCAAAATCCACAACAGAATATGGGGATACACCATTTTCATCAGTGGAGATGGGAGAGCGTAGACCATTTATAAACTACTATAGGGCTTATGCAAATGTGATAACAGCATTCTCAATCCTGGCTGTAGATTTCAAGATATTTCCAAGATATTTTGCTAAAGTTGAGACATATGGTACTGGTTTGATGGATGTTGGAGTGGGAGGATTTCTTATCACAAATGCTGTTGTATCACCAGAGGCTAGGAAAATAGCTTCACCTGACAGGTTTGTTTCTCTTTTATGTTATACAGCTGTTTGTTTAAGCTCACCTTACCACTTGCATCATATAACTTTCCATTTATAAAGGTTTTTTTAGGTACTAGACACACACTTCTGTCAGTGACTGACAACTGCCCTACATGATTTAGAAACAGTGGTAGGAGGGAGAATGACTAAAGAAACTATTTCATGACTAAGCACTGCAAAAGTATGCCCCGCCTGGGAATCAAACCTACATCCCCTCAATCACTAGACTTGTGCCTTACCAACTGAGCTAGCTGGGCCACTTTCATAATGGTAAATCTATATAATTGTCAAATTTTCATGAAAGCTAGAAGTGTTGGACTTAATTTCCCAGTTAGCCTTACTGCCTTAGACTTAAATAACTTAGTAAAAATTGAATGGGGCTGTGAAAATCCATTATTTTATTTAGTCTGGCTAGTTAATTATTTGCTCTTTACTGTATAACATAATCAATTGGGCTTGTGTTGGAGAAAATTTTAAGGTGAAGACTAGCATATACAGTGTAACTTGAGATATCCTAAGTCTGAACAATCCAGAAATCCTTGAATTCCACACTGTTGTAATAATCCCATTTCAACATAAATATGCAAAAACTCTGAGGAATCCAATGACTTAAAATTTTAACTTTATCTTAGTTCATAAAGGTGTTAGGAGGTATATATAACGAGTAAAACTGTATCTTTTTATTTTGATTAGAGCTTTGGTGTCTATTCTAAAATCAGTGAAATCATCAATGCCATTGATTGTAATTGGACTCATAAGAGTACTAGCTACAAAATCTGTAGATTACCAGGAACATGTCACAGAATATGGTGTACACTGGAATTTCTTCTTTACTCTGGCTACTGTAAAGGTACGTATCAGGTAATATGTTGGATTTTACAATATCTTGATTTTTGGGGGCAGCTGTCTAAACCAATTTTTGACCCACATTTTCTACAAATACAATTTGCTCTACCATTCCTGTATTTAATACGCATAAACTGTTTAATGTTATTTGTTCTGAACTTGAAGACGTTTTTACACCATTAAGTTTGTTGTTTCATAAAAAGCAACTGTCTGCGCAAGGGAGAGAACGCATAATAAATGGCTAAAACTCGGGTCCGGATATTTACAAACTCCAACGCAGTAGCTTCCTTGGCTTTAAGCTGGCCTATAGGTGATGTAAAGCAGGCCGATAGGTGATGTAAAGCAGGCCGATAGGTGATGTCCAGAGGGTAACATAATGGATTATCACCTGTAGACATCACATTAGGCTATATGGTAAACAAATCCTGTGAGGTATAACCATGATTAATATCATATGAGAGAACACACTAACTGTCAACTCTTGAACTTGTTTTAACTGATTTCCACAGGTGGCTTGCATGGTTTTTAATAAAAAGCACTGTATATATGTGTATTGTGTTTTTGATTTGAAACTGTGTTGGCCACCTGTGCTAGTTTAACGTCGCATTCAACACATATATAGGTCATATATACGACGACCAGCTCTTCCTACTATAGGTTTCCTGGACTCTTTTTTATCACCAGTACTAACTTACCCTACCACGAGACTGCCAACTCATGTATAGGGTATTTATGATCTACCGCGACCGGGCTCAAACCTGCGATCTCTGGATTCGAAGTCGGACATGCTCACCACTACTCCATGGCCGCAGCTGTTGCAAGTCTCTGGTTGCCTTAATGTGAAGTAATTTGCATAAAAATGTGTCTTTTTAGTGTCTTGAACCCATTTAACATTTAAACATTGGAGTTTTCTTGAGGAATGTTCTTGATTCACCCCTTAGTAATTTTATGTTGTGATTGAGCTATTTGCTGGATCATGTACTGCCATTATATTTCAGATTGCTTGTACAGTGTTGTTTTGTGCAATATCTCCAAAAATGTGGAAGGTGGCTGGTGTTTTAATTATTGCTGCCTATCAGGTAAGATTCATTTTACATTATCAAATAAACTGTACTAATAATTATATTCACCTAGAAATATTTAAAAAAAAATAAAATCTCTTTTATTTTAGAACTTGGAGTCATCAATTAGTATGCATTGTATATCTCGGTGATTCAGTACTTTTATCCTTCAGACATTGGTTCATACATTGATTTAGGATTTGGCTGTAATTTTGAATATCAAAGTAAAATCATGATAAAACAGCATGTTTATTGAATACTAACGCTTCAGACCAAATATTGAGATAATACACATGTATAGTTACCATATTTGTTGATGAAAAAGAGCATGAAATGTATTTATACCAAATTGCCATTTCAAAATGGTTTTGAATTCATATGGCTTTTTTATACCCCCGCTTTGAAGAAGAGGGGGGTATACTGTTTTACCCTTGTCCGTGCGTGCGTGCGTGCGTCCGTTACAAAATTTCCGTTGCAGTTTTCTCAGCAACTATAACATGCAGCAGCCTAATACTTTGCATATTGCTTCGTCCCATGTGGCGTAAAGCGATTTCATGCTCCTTGCTCATCTACTTCCTGTTTGTCGCATATTTTTAGATTTTTGCGGGGGTATCACTAGTGAGCATTAGCTCACAGATTTACTTGTTTGAAAAACAATTGCCTATGGAAAAACTGACCAAGGTTCATTGCTGTCATGCAAATGGTGATGAAAAGAATCATTATTTATGTTGGCCTTCCACATGACATGGTAAAAATGGCCAGTTTTTGACATAATGTCGCTGAAATTTTCCTGAGCATTAGCCCAATTTATTATGTTATATATTAAATAGGACAAACTTGTCAATTAGCCTAACTATATGAAGCAAGCAATTTTACTAGCCTGAATCAATGTTCACGTTTTCCGGCTTTGGGCTAGTTGATATATGGCTGGAAAATATTTAAAGCATATTATTATACCTCACATGATTGGTTTACTATATAGTCTAATATGACGTCACCTGATGACAATCCATAATGTTACCCTCTGGACATTACCAATCGGCCTGCTTGACATCACCTATCAGCCCGCTTAAAGTGATAGGACACTCAGGTTTTTAGCCATTCAATTTGAGTTACCTCCCTTGTGCAGACGCTTGCTTTTTACGAAACAACAAACTAATCTGTGTGAAAAAGTAGCTAATAAAACAAGATAAATTTAAACAGTTTGTCAACAATTTCTGATTTTAGTCGTTCAGTATAATAATGAAATAAATATCACATCCTACAGAGGGTGATAAAATGGAATGTTCTATCACCCTCTGTAGGATGTGATATTTATATACTGTTATCATTTCAGCACAATTTAACATATGATGGATTAAAGACATATATATTAAAAGGTTATGATGGTAAAGGTGGTAGAACAGACATTATAGATGCTAATAGAGAAGGTTTATATTCATGTTTTGGGCTCCTTAGTATTTATATCATGGGTATACAGCTTGGTAATCTTATTATGAAGAAAAGGTTTGTACTTGTAGTTTAAATGTACTCATTCACACATTTCAACCTAGTTATCAATTTTTTCTAAAAAATATCAAAATTGCATGGAAATATTTTTAGAAGCAGGGAAGTAGTAAATGACATACAAAGTTATACAATTGAGGGTGTTTTGTGTAGTAAATATCTACCCTGTGTGTCAGGGAATAGACACTTTTAGTGCATTTTTGTGATTTTTATTGTATATTTCTTGCAACATATAGGTCAGTTTGTCTTAAAATAATAAGAATTAATTTTTTTGACGCAATTACAGACACCGAATGGTATTTTAAAATCATAGAAAAAATAAACCAAATCTTTGAACTAGTACCTTTAAGTTAATACATTGTATCAAGTAAGGTTAGCTCAATTGTGAGTTACAGTAAAGGTCCGCTATGAAGACCACGTTGGCTTTTTCCATATTATACTATCTTTGACAATTTTTAAGACCTTAATGCTTAATTTGAGAACAAAAAGGTACCTGTATCAAGACATAGTAATTGTGATGTTCCTTAGCTGTACTTTATTGTAACACAACTTTGATTAACACTGTCATTTCCACTTCCTTTTTCCTTGCTTTTTAGCTCGACTTTACGAAGTAAATGGAGAGCTCTCCTTCTCGCCCTAGCGTGGGCGTCTGCGTCCACACTTCTGATTCTGATTAAAGTTTTTGTGCAGTTAAATATTTTTTACTATAACTTTTTTAATTCTTAAGGTATCAACTTCAAACTTTAAATGTATGTTCCTTATTATCAACCACATCTCATGTGACAAGGTTCATAACTCCAAATACCTTTTTTGCCCAGAATTATCTCCCCTTGAACTTAGAGTTTTCTTTAAAAAAAAAATTTTGATTTTACTGCAACTGTTTTATTTCTTAAGGTATTGACTTCAAACTTTAAATATATGTTCTTCCTTATCAACCTCATCTCATGTGACAACTGACAAGTATCATAACTCCAAATACATTTTTTCAGAATTATCTCCCCTTGAACTTGAGTTTACTTTAAAAAAATATTTGTTTTTACTGCAATTGTTTTATTTCTTTGGGTATCGACTTCAAACTTTAAATATATGTTCCTTATTATCAACCTCATCTCATGTGTTAAGGTTCATAACTCCAAATTCTTTTATTTTTCAGAATTATCCCCCCCCCCCCCCCGGAGCTTAGAGTTTTCTTAAAAAATGTTTGTTTTTACTGCAACTGTTTCATTTCTTTAGGCTTTGACTTCAGACCTTAAATATATGTTCCTTATTATCAACCACATCTCATGTGACAAGTTTCATAAGTCCAAATACATTTTTCAAAATTGTCTTCCATGAACTAAAAAATTTCTTTATATTTTTTATATATATTTTTTTACTTTAAATTTGTTATATTTTCAAATTTTAAAATATATATGTTCCTTATGAGCCACATCTCCTGTGACAAATACTTACTTAGTCGAGCATGCCGTCTCCTCTGACAGCTCTTGTTTGTCAAATTCTTGCAACTGCCAAACAAGTGGAAAGATTCAAATAGTGTATTGTAAAATAAATGTATCTCTTACATTTCCTTTGCTGATATTAGCCAGTGCATTGTAAATGTTTTACTATTAATTCTCCAACATTTTTTCTCACATGAACTAGTTCACTGTTAACTCAATTTTGTGTGGAGGATTTAAAACTAATGATCAAATCATACAGAATTATTTTAATCTTTTCTTGAAAAAAAGCAGTAATTATTTTATGCACTATGTCAATCAATGATTGGAATGAAAAAAAATCAGCAAAAACAAATATTAGTTAAATACCTGATTAGTTGTTGTCATATTTCATGTGACTACACATCTAGCAAATTGTAGGATGGGAATTCTAATTTCAAACTTATGTAGGACTATGTTGTTGTATGTGAGCACAGTCTAACTAAGGTGATAGTAAATTAAAGAATGTAAATGTTATCATATTACAGAGAGAAAGCTAAAGAATGGATCACATTGTGTATCAGTTTAATGTTAGTTAGTACTGGATGCTGGATATTACTGTATTGTAGTGAAAAATATGTAGAACCAATTTCTAGAAGATTTGCTAATCTTTCTTATTTACTCTGGATGGTAAGTAGTGTTTAATTTTATTCCGTACTTTCACCCTGTCTCAATATTGAAACTTGTCCATTAGTTGGATGTATGCTTTGGGATTAAAAATTTCTGAGTTTGAATTCCACTTTGGACACTGCTTTTCTGGTTGAAGTATACCTTGGATGAGACTATGAACTTATTAGTACAAATCACAAATTTTTATTGAACAAGGCCTTGACACATTGTTACAGTTACAGTTCAAAGACAATAAACTTACTCCAGTTATGTTACAATATGTGGACCATATTGAAAATCAATCTTTAATAGCCAAATATGTTATCCACATTAAATTAAGTTTTTATTATCATTATTATGCATCAATTGCTTTATCATGCTTTTAAGAAAAAAATGTTAAAAGTTTTATATTATCTACATGTAGAAGCTTTGCTGCATTTACCTATCAATATATCCATAGTCTTCTGTCGTTATTTGGTCTTTTTTCTATCAGGCTTTGTGCCACTGTTCAATAAATATCAGTTAACATACCTTCTGAGTCTGAAGAGGCCTACACCTCTAGATTTAAGTATTTAACTAATCACATACAACTTCCCTACTTAATATAGGGGTGGCCAGCCCAGCTAGCTCAGTCAGTAGCACACAAGTCTACTAATCAAAGGGTCCAGGGTTTGATTCACAGACAGGGAAATTTCATGAAATTTTGTTATGAAATAATTTTCTTGGGCCATTTTCCCTCCTACTACCGACTTTAAATCATTTAGGGCAGTTGTCAGTCCCAAATGTCTAGCAAATGGTGTTCACCTAAATCCAGATAATCAGACTTTTCAGGAAAGGAGAGGAGGTTGACTGACTGCTATGATATGACCTATACAATGTGTTGCTAATTTGTTAAACCAAACAAAAAAAACCAAATAAGGATAGAGAGAATGACTGTAGAAAGTATTATGAAAGGTTGTACTTAGTATACTGTTTGTTGCAATTTTCGCGTTACTAACAGGTCACGTGATCACTATAAATAAACCGGGCTTGTCGATTCATAAACATATTTGTCATTAATATTTACGTCTATTTTACTTTGATACAGTCACTTGCTGTTAAATCTGGTCATATTTTCAATTTTAAAGCAGAGGCTGCAAGTTGTTGCTGCCCAAAAACTGATTTACCGCGACATTAAAATTAACGCGAGAATACCAGCAAAGAGTATAAGTACAACCCCTTTATCATCAGTCAGATGCTCTTCCGAATGAGCTAAACTGGGTATGCTACAGATGTAACGGTCACACTACAACTTCTGAACATATACTAAAAGAAAAAAAATAACGGTCATTCCAGATCAAATCGGATCAGATCAAAGCTTCCCAGGTCACCCTCTCAGATCTGCATGAAACTTGTATATTATATTGTATTTTTCAGCTTGCATTCAACAGTATGTTACTTACAGTATTTTTATTATTTGACATTATTGTATTCTATCTACATTATGTAACAACAAGATCTCAGCTACAAGGTTAGTCTCAGTACTGTATTAGTCATTTTAGTGGAGATTTTAATGGTGAATTTTTATTAAACCCCTGCTTCGAAGAAGAGGGGGGTATACTGTTTTACCCTTGTCCGTCCGTGCATCTGTCCGTCCGTTACAAAATTTCCGTCGCAGTTTTCTCAGCAACTATAACATGCAGCAGCCTAATACTTTGCATATTGCTTCATCCCATAGTCCCATGTGGTGTAAAGCAATTTCATGCTCCTTGCTCATCTACTTCCTGTTTGTCGCATATTTTTAGATTTTTGCGGGGGTATCACTAGTGAGCATTAGCTCACAGATTTACTTGTTTTAAAGTTGAAGTGCAGATTAAAGTTTGCTTCCATATACATGACATGTTCTACTGACTTTACAATTTTGTACAATAACTCAGGGTCATTGAAATCACCCTCAGACAGGCAATCTCTCACCGTAACCATTTACACCTAGGTGGAGTGGAACAACTGTAGGTTATTTCTTGCACAAGGAATTTATTATTATCATTATTTGGTATATTGAGAATTTACCAGCCTTATGGTGGGTGGGTAAGTACTATTTATACCCTTGTGTTCAGGGAAACAAATCTTGAACGCAGTAAAATTACCATAATTTGTGTTATTATGGCATCCAACAAAAGAGAACACATTAGCAATGTCTATTTGTGTCTTCTGTGCAGTGATTATACAGTTTTCTGCCAAAAACATAATTCCTATACCCCAGACTTAGAATAAAATTTTCAAAATGGTTGCAACTAAAGTTTTATTTGAAATATGCTTGATTTTAATTATTGTTAAATTTTATTCAACTGTCAGTGGTGCATACATAAACCTTACTGAATCAGATTTAAACTGACATGAGTACGTAAGTACTGTATTGAGTTATGGGGTTAATGTATGCACCATTGACGGGTGAATAAAATTTTACAATATCCTGATATTTGATTCTTTAATTTTTGCTAATTTTTATTTCAGAATCTTCAAAAACAGACAAGAAAGATAACATTGTTGTAACCAATCAAGATACATGTGATTTGATATCTGCTATTAATTATAATGGGTTATTCTACTTCCTGTTTGCTAATTTGTTGACTGGTTCAGTAAATATGTTAGTAAAAACTATCTACCAGTCCAACTTGGTTGCCATGGCAATACTAACGTTGTATATGTTTATACTCTCTGCTGTTACATATATTTTATATAGAAGAAAAATTTCATTAAAATTTTGGTAGAAATTGTAGTTGATTATGATTTTTTGTTGTTCTTTTATAGGTGATTTTTTTTTATTTGTTGATACTCGAACCCTCCTGTAGGATTTTTGGCATTTTCAAAACAAACAAAAATTGAAATTCTCAAAAATCATTTTTGGGATTTACTTCACAAACAAACTGTTTCAATATGTCATTTCCTGAAGCATTGTTTGCTATATCAAGAAGGAAACATGAATAAAGTCAGATGCCAATAACAACCATAGATTTAAAAATGTTTCGTATGTTGTTGCAATCTAGTGTGGATAACCAGATATTGATTTACTCACTTTAAATGTTCTTATATAAATTTTTATTATTCAAGTTTTTTTTCTGTTTTTTTTTACCTCCTGTCAACATTTTTATCAACAAATGAAAAAACTCCCGCCTTAACCGTCTCCACCAAACATAGTGCACGGACTGACAAATCCTGTAAAAAATTAAATGATCTGTGTAGATCTGCAGGTTTACTGGAATTACTGTCCGGCAAAGTATTATCTCGTCCACACAGCTTCCAAATCATCAAAATATGTAAATGTCTTTGATCCTGTAAGACTTGGTTGGGTCCTGTAAACTTTTTATCTTCACAGGACCTACTGTCCAGTTAATAAACTGTTTCCCAGAGACTTCATTTATTTTGAAGGATCAAATATTTTACTGTAACTCATGATTGTTATCTTGCTGAACAAGCTAACATTCCCCTCATACAAAAATATATTCATTAACACAGGAAATTTCTCTGAAAACTGGTATCTAAATTATTGTACATTGTACTTCATTTTTTCACTGTCATTTTTAAATGATTATTTTGTATGAACTAATAAAACTACTCTATTTTCATATCACGGAGATAATAACTCACTTTCATTTAAAGTTATCATATAATAATTTTGTAACTGAATGTTGTTTCGTAATTATAATCAATTCAAAATGAATACTATTATATAATGAATGAAAAGAATTATGTTTTGTATTATTTATCATAGCTTTCAAATAAATTATTGACTGTAAGTTGGCATTGGGGGAATTCTACCTTAAATGGCCAGTTTTAAAATGTAACTAATAAATATGTACGAGGGGCGATTGATAAATTCGCGGAATTCCTTTCTAAAATATTTACCCTTTTGTCAAATCACATTAAAACTCAAATAAGTGTAAAACAATTCATTTGTGTTTTTAAAATCATATTGGTGAACAGATTATCAATATGTAGAAAGAATAAATGGTATCCATAGCAACCACTGTTTGGTCACTTGAAGCACGCTATTTTTTACCTATTTTTAAAACATTAAACATGGTATTACGCACTCAATTTTGTTGCGAATTATGCGCCAACATTAATTACACTAGCTTTACGTCTGGAAATCATTTCCTGAAAGTGTCATGAAATTCTTTTGAATGGTTATTGCATAGCAGAGATTTTAGAGTCATGGCTTCGAAACAACGAATGACGTCAACAAATGATTTTGAGTTGGGTGCAGTCATAAATTGTTGTGTTTGACTCTATTTGTCACCTGCAGATGCGCTTAAACAAATTAAAACTGCTGATACATTACCAACATGTGAAAAAACAATTGTCTACAAATGGCACCAGAGGTTAAGGGAAGGTAGAACATGGGTATTTGATGAAGAAAGACCAGGTCAAGTGACACTGATAGTCACTGTTGGAAAGGCAGCGTGAGTCGAGAAGCTTCTAGATAAGGATTGATGGCTTACAACGTGCTGTATTGCACAAGAGAATTATTTATTCATTCAATGAGGAATACTTTAAGGTTACATTTAAGCTGTGGGTACAAAGCCATAGAAAGTGTATGGAAATAGGTGGTGATTGTGTGCAGAAAGTAAATAGGAAACTTGACTTTGACGTTTAAGTAACCCAATGATGATGTCGGCTTGCTTCAAGTACCGTATACTAGTGTAGTAAAATGTTTCGTTAAAACTTTATTATCCAATGTATCAAGAAAATATTTGGGTTTTATATCAGTCTTTGGTAAACGTACAGAATGATGTATTTTGTGTTTTCCTATGTTATACCGTGTAGCATCAATGAATAAATTCCTCGAACTTTCCAATCACCCCTCGTATAAGTTATAGTGTGATATAAAGTTGATAGAATATGATCATTAGGCTCATGGATGAAAATGTAGCATGTGCTAATGTTTCATAAAGCAACAAGAAACTAACAAACAAAATGAAACAAAGTCCCATGTCTTACTTGTGGAAATTTACAGTGCACAGGCTTTTACCTTGAGCCTTTTGTTGTCTAAGTGCGTCCTATTGCTATGAGAAATTGCAGGGCAATGGATTGTATAGGATATGAATTAAGAAGTAACAATATCATAAGACTACAATTTTATTACTAAAAATAAAAACATGATGTATGTAGCCTCAAGTATCAGAGTGAAGAGAAATTGTCAACAATATCACAAAATTGTAGAATGAATTAACTATAAAGTAAATAAACAATAAAATATTGCTCTCTCAAGGACATCTGGACAGGCATTTGGAACTCCTTGGCCATTCACTAGGAATAACCTTAGACATATTTAGACGCCATTTTGGAACTACCTTCACATGCCCAAACAAAATACTTTAATTGGTGTTGAAGTAAACAAATCCACGACTGTTTAGGGGTGATAAATGTCTCATATCTTTGTCCATTAATTTGAAATGCAAGATTCCATGATATCCAGTGAATAAAATATTGTCACATATATAGCATCAGAAATGTATTTACAAAGCCTTATGCGTTTACAAAAACTATTTCACATAATCATTACATGCTTCAACTGTGCTTCACCTCATGTATGTAGTAAAATACCCTGTATTATTGGTGAACCCCCACAAATCCTTCCGAGATTATTCATTGAACAGTCAGGGATTCTATATAACAGGGATTTGTAACGAAGTGCTTTTTTTAATTTTCTCGGTCGTCACTGTCTATAACTGGCTGTACAAACTATTCCAGAGTTTAAAAGCTTGATTTATGTTTTTGTACATGTCTTCCATGCAACTTGTGAATGTTTCTGAAGTTTTTGACAAAAAGTGTTGCAATGATGACCGAAAATATGACTTCAGGTGATGTAAAATGTGGCTAAAAATGGCTGATCGGCGGGAAAATGCATTATTTTGTGAAACAGTCAGTGAGCGTAAATTACCTAAAAATCATCTAGAAACACATTTTCCTGACATTTATGTCAATTTGAATGGTACTGGTACCACATTTCATGTGAATATCTTTATTTAAACTTTTTATACTTGTTTTCCGTATTGGCCGAAATAATAGCGACAACAGTGAAATTTGATGAAAATCTATTCCATTTACTTATCGTTACAAATCCCTGTTATATAAAATCCCTGATTCAGTGAATGGTCAAGGTGTTCTAACTGCAGGACAGGATAACTCAACTCAATGACAACTCAATCTATGCCCACTCAATCTGTAAAATGTTAAATTAATATTATCAATCCAAAGTTGCAGCAGCAGGCAAACATTATACAACAAATTAAAACAATAACACTAATTCAATATGATATAATACTTGGCTACATTAATACATGTAATATAAGATGTATAAAATACAAAAATATTTAGTTTAAATTTTGTTGAAAGACACTATTAGATAAGTACTGCAGGCTTATAAAGTTATCCACGTTTCTACTCCTAGGTATCTTCTTGTTATTATACTAAACTAACGTCGTGTATACATGTGTATATCTTTACAGTGAAAACTGTTTTTGGTGAGATATAGAAGTTTAAGACAAGGGGATGAAAAGCAGAAAGGCATAGAAAAGATATAATAGATTACAAGCACACATTAATCAATGATAATTAGAACATGACTAGCCAGCCAGTAAAATGTTCCATAGAGCCTTTTTTCCTGAAATTACAACTTTGTTATAATAAAATATCTATACTCCAAAATGAACCTGAGTGTTAGAAACCACAATATTCATATTAAAAAAATATGTATTTTAAAGTTTAGTCTGCAGAGTTGAGGAGGACAGTGTGGAGTCAGATTTGGACATTACCTGTGTACCAGAGACTAGAAGGACCAATATCAATAGAACTAGAGATCATGGTCACTTTTTACAAAGTGTTAAAATTTCTAAGTTAAGGATTCCAAATCCATTTACATGTATTGTGCTTTTTTACAACATTGCATACAATGTTAATAAGTTAGGTGAGAAGTTGGACAGAATACTTGAGATCACTTTTTATCAAGGTTGTCGAGTATCAAATTATCTTAGCATTCTTGTGAATAAATAATATACAATCTGATATTGACTTATCTCCATTCTGCATCCTGTTCCCTAAATATCAAGGGATCAGGATAAATTTTCTTAAGAGAGACTTTGTTTGAAATGGTTTCAAACCAATGCAGAGCTAGCTATGGAAAGATAATGAGTCCTACTTAGTAACCCCTCAGCCACGCCCACTTGTCCATGATGACAGAAGAATCCACATTGTCTGCAGGGTTCCTTGATTTCATGTAGTTTGTATTTCATGATCATAAATTGTTTATGCAACTTTAAAAACTTTTACCTTTGGAATATGATTTTTACAGTTTTATTCTTAATTGGTCATGTCTAATATTAACCCTTATAATGCCAAATTTCCACAATGGACTAGTCCGTTTTCAATTTATAGACCGATCCATTGTCATTTTAGGTATTTCAGGATAAAAATTGGACAATAAACTGCCAGCAGAAAAGAGCCTGGTCAGCCAGCAAGTGTTGAGTTGACTGACCTAATTCTTAGCTGGTGGCAAAGGCTTTTCATATTTGGTTCCAGCATTGTAAGGGTGAACTTACAAGTAACAATTAACTAATGAATCTCGTAGCTGTTGGAACAAAGACAGAAAGTTTATCAAAAATACAAAATTAGCACATCTACTAAATATTATAGGTACATGTATAAAAATACAAAAAGCTACCCCTACAATAAGAAAATAAAATACACGAAAAATCAACATTTTTTGTTCAGAATTTCTCTTTTTTGTTTTATATTTGTGTTTAATAATTGTTCACTTGTTTGAAGTTACCTTTTACTTGATGTACTTTTATAATTGCTTACTTCTTTGATCTAATTATTAAATGTTGTTGTGTACATGTAAAATATAAAATGTTAACGTACTTATGGACCAAACATGTTGTTTCGATTTTACACTTTTCCTACTTATATGTTTTCAGTTTTGTATGGATTTATATGTCCAACACGAGGAAATAAGATGTCCCAGTTTTTTCAAGATTCTACGGTCACTGCTTAGATATTTCATACAATAAAGTTGTTAAACCAACGTGTTCAGGCTATGCTTCTTAGTTAGATCTATTTATGTGGTCCCACGCATGTCTCACAGTTACAGACAGCTATTTTTCTCCAGAAATATCCACTGTTATCTAAAGTTGGTGTTCCTTTGAACATATATTCAACTTCCCGTGATCCAAGCATTCCATTTTCTGTAAAATAAAACAGTAACTAGATTAAGTGAATTATCATGCAGTGTTTTGATCGAAAAAAGATGTTTACAAGTTATCAAGAGAAACAAGAAAAGAGATTTATTTCAAACATTGGTGTCTCTTATTGGAGATACCTCACTCATTAAGAGAGAGAGGGAGAAAATAGCTATTCATAACTAATGTTAATATGTATTTGTTACAAAATGTCTGACAATAAATAATATTGTATTGTATTGTATTTTGTTGTGTTGTGTTGTGTTGCGTTGCGTTGCGTTGCATTGCATCGCATCGCATCGCATCGCATCGCATCGCATCGCATCGTATCGTATCGTATCGTATCGTATCGTATCGTATCGTATTGTATTGTATTGTATTGTAAAATGTATTGTATCGTATCGTATCGTATCGAAAGCATATGATGTCACTTCAAAAAGTGATTAAAAGTGTAAAGTGCTTTTTAAACAAGACTGTTCTGTTCTGTTCTGTTTAAAGTCTGGTACCACATACATGTTCAGCCGAAATTACAGTTTTGTACGATACAGGCAGATAATCCCACATGATACCCTTTGCATCCGGGTGGAGTGGAACAACTGTAAGTAAATTCTTTGCTCAAGGAAATTAGCAGTGCTCCATGTGGGATTCGAAACTGGGCCCCTTTGATTCATAGGCGTGCATCTTACCACTGCACTTTAATAACGGTCAGTATTTGAAGGTTTCTATCAGGATCCGATAATTCATTAAACCATAAGTCAAAAAATCTTAATACATTTATGTTCAAACTTGTATAGCTCTATTGCATTAAGTTGAGAAATGGGTAATTTAGCCTACATTCCCAAATTTAACCAATAAAGGGTAAAACTATTAAAACATATAATATATATGTACATGCCTGTTTTATACAGTATAAATGATCCATCTGAAGGTTCGACAGGGTCTCTAGAACATGAATCTGAAAAGTAATAAAGTAGTTAAAGTTAAACAAAACAATCAAAACCATTTTGAGGCAACTCCGTAATACTTTAAGTTACATTCAGTCTTTAAAAATCCTAACTGAGCAACACGACAGTGAATGAATTTTGAAGAAAAGGTGAACATTTTTTCTCTACTAAAATTAGAATGATTACATTAATCAGAGTTATGACAGATTTTATAACAGTTTAAATTCATAATCACTTACCATGGTTATTGATTAGGGTCCTAATCCTGTGAAGGCCGAGACTTTTAAATTGTTGTTTTGCTTTTTCTTTTATAAACTTCGCCATACAAACTTTATCCTTATGAAGTCCAATATCTTCAGGCACATCATCAGATCTTATGTTAGAACACATTGTCTTCAGTTTCTTGATACAGCTATTAGATGTTGTGTGACAATAATTCCTATTAAACATCGTTTTACCGCTTTCTAATACTTCCTGCACCTGTAAGATAAACAACATGTTTGAACATTCTAGATGGAAAACGAGCATTCAAAGAACAGAACAGAACAGGTACTTTATTACAAAACGAAAGTGAAAACAAATATCAATTGAAGAAAAGAGAATGTATTTTATAGTCAAAGTTTCTAATGCACGATCAACAACAGTTACTTTACAGCTATTGTCCCACGATGATTGGGCTACTGATGTGTATCTATCTCGGTCACTTGGTAGTCTGGTATTCCACCATTGTGTGCAGCCGACCAATAAGGCAATAATAAGGCATGTTGGTTCCGCCTGGAAGGCCTTATCCCCTCCCCCAAAATTGCTCTCAACTGCGAATGTTGGTATTTCAACTTTTGTGTCAACTTAACAAAAATTGTGATGACGATGGTGTTAGAAATTCTTCGTATGCAAACGATGCTGTAGTTGCCATTTAAAAGAGCAATGTCTTAGTTATGCATGCGTGTATAAACCTTTTAAAAACGAATATACAGGTATAATGAAGAAACTGGCTATAAGTTGGACTTGGGCATAAACAGCATTTTTCTGAGTAATATATCTTTTATGTATTGTATGTATGGACAATGCTATTTGTACCTGCTATTTAAACTAAACTCACAATGAAATGGTACTGGATTTTAAAAGCTAAGATCAAATTTGATGGACTATATTCCCTCACTACTATTAATTAAAACTGATAGTGTTTTTACCTGTTTTGAATCATACATCCAATCAATTGCCATCTCCTCAACGGGCATAGAAAATTGTTCTATGTTTTTTACCAACATCCTCAGGTTGTTTTCTAAACATGTAAATCCTGGATAGAAATATCTCAAGGTGAGGACAACCCTTGAAAGATTTCCTGCTATATCTTCCATCCACATCTTGGCATTACCAGAATCATGTAACATGTAAACTATCGATTGTGACAACGCCTCTAACTCATGGGCTATGTAGCATGCATTGTGAGAAGCCATTATCTTCATTCCATCTATGTTATTGTTTTGAATGGCCTTTGCAATGTTGATTGTAGCATTTGCTGCCGATTTTGCTATCCTGTTGGATAAAGACATGTCGCTCAGACTTCCCAACTCTACATTAGCATTGTCAATGATTTGCTGAATCTAATAAATGAAGAAAAATCGTAAGTTTATATGATTTGAATATACATGTACCTTTAAAACTAACATTTTGATATTTTGTGATTACCTATCAGTGTCAGTACAAATCTAATAGTCTTTAGAGAATACATTGTATGTTATCATACTATCTAAAGACAAATTGTACAAAATAAAAGTTACAAAAAACGCACCAAAATCATATACACCATAACTAAAGACTGCCTTCACGACAAACTTTCATCAGCAATGGACGATCCATCCAGAAAATAATTTTTACTGAACCAAATGAAAGTCTACCTGACCAAAACCTGACGTGACGTGTTAAAATTTGCTGTTCATTTTAACTATTCACAATAATATACCTAAATAAATGAACAATGTAACAACAAATAAAGTTTTTTATTAAATTAGGATAATTGTGGTTATAAAATGTTGCATTCGGAACTACCTCGGCGATCGGCTACGCAGATAAACCTCGGATATCATAAGGTGAGAAAGTAGATCTAGGAATTTTAGTTTCTGTGGTAATATAGTCTGAACTACACAGAAATACGACGTATGGGACATTGTACTGATGAAATGATGTGATAAAGCGTGTAACAATGTCATTATTAAATGTTGACATAAAAATTATAGTCGCCGGACCTTATAACCTGGTTGTATTCCTACTACGTTTGATTTCCGAGGTATATCTTCGTAGATGATCGCCGAGGTTGTTCCGAATGAAAATGTTGGGGACCATCGGACCACTCACCATCTAAAAGTCACTGGACCAACAGCGATCGGTCCACGGGCTGGAACTTACTTACAAGATAGGTTTATTAATAAAATCTCCATTAAATGTTCCTATACAATTTTGTGAGTTTTAGAAAAGTTGATTTTTAAGAAATATGTGTGACCAAGCAGTTACAAATGTAACTGACTCATTCTTCCAAAATGTGTGTAAATTTAACCAAGAAGACATAGGCCTAAACTGCTCCTCAAAAATGTCAATTGGGATCGGATTCTATATATTACGCTACATATTGCAGACTATGCGCAAAACGGTTGTAACTCAATTCAAAATAAGAATGAGTTACACCCGTTTTGCGCTAAGCCTGTGATATATCATATACAATTATTGAATTACAAACAATTGATAAACAAATAAACATTCTTTTTACCCCGGTAGTTGGATCAGCTTTCATGTTATCTATCTTGAGAGCAAAATCAGAATATAATGCACCTAGTGTTGCCATATTTGATTCTTCATACCCTTCTTGTAAACCTTCTAGTTCATTAACAGCAGCTTTCAAGTCGGCATCAGTTGCTGCAAAAGTTGTATGAATGTTCAACTTAATACGAACATAAAGTAGACTATTTTAAAGTTTAAGTTGAACTCCGCCCGCCTGGCTAGCTTTGGATAGGTAGCACACAAGTCTACCACATTCTCTCTCATACCACTTCTTCTTAATCATTTAGTCACTGACTGAAGTGTGTGCCTTGTAACTGGTTATAAACAGCTAAATCCAGAGATCAAGTCTTTTCAGGGACAACAAATAGGTTTACTGACCGCTGTGTTGTGACCTATACAACATGTTGCAACGACTTTAACCTAATAAAAAAAGTTGAACTCAGTATATGTTGCTGTAGTGCACGTACGTTTATAACAAAGTAAAATAACATTTTATTGTATTATTTTTTATTTAACAGTTAATTCAGCACATGTTAATATGAGAAATGAGGTTATACACAAGTAATACATATATAATGTTTGCATTTAACAACAAATATATAAGGTTGTGGGTGAACTATTATTACAATTATTGTATTTACCTAAATTATCACAGTATGATGATTGATATGTAGATTTGATGTATTTAGTGAATATTTCCACAGCAGCATACCCTTCAACTTCCAGTGGTTCATTCAAAGACTGATGCCATCCATATTTATCCTGTAAATTATGTATATAGAAATTGTTCGTCAGTTTTGGAGCAAAAACAGGAGGAGCGCATAAAAATCGTATCGTTCACGAGTGGACCAAGGTCAAGGCTGAACATGGACAATAAATTGGAGAAATGTATATTTCATGATTAAAACTAAATAATTTCATTATTTACAATATGCTTTTGATGAAAACTGGTTTAATAATCATCTTTCCAACTTGATTGGATTAAGTACGTTCTTTCAGTCACCATAGCCCAACAGCGTGAGCTTTATGTTACATGTTTTTGTTAGACGCATTTGTTGATGCTAGTTGTCCAAAGAGCTGCGTTTATTACATAAAAGCTTAGCAATTTCATGTATTAGCTAAGATAAGAACAATTGCAATTATTTTGAATCTATATCAGCGTTCATATATCATCGTTCATTGAATAAAAGAGTTGTTTTCTATACGCTCGCATTCGGAGCACTTCGACCATTCCTTTAAGTTTTTCGCAAAGAATGGCGGAGGAATTCAGTATAATATATAAGACATCTATTCGGCGCGTTATTTTGTCAGGTAGGGCATGTTTTGTTGATACTTTTATGTAAATTCATGTTATTATCTTACATATTTTATCAATTTGGTATACTTGTTGAACTGATGTTGTGCCATAGTATCGTTGATGAAATACAGAGAGGTATGTTTGAATCTAGCTTCAAATAAGTCATTTCTACTGTTGCCGAATGGGTTCAAGTACAATCCACAATAGCTTATAGGTGATCCTGAATAAAATAATAAAATGAAAGATAAGTTTACAAACAGTTTTAATTTATTACATAACTGTTGAAGTAATTGTCCAAAGGCAAAAGACTCAACAGGTTTACTGTGGTCTCTAGCTGACATAGACGTAAAAGACACTATGTTTGCTTGATGGCATCATCCTAAGGAATTTAGATAGAATGGTTTGGAATTGTGTAAACAGCAACCATGCATTAGCATTAGCTCACTCGAACCCTTGGATTTCTTTGTAGAATACATTATATGCTGTCAAGGGGCACAGTTCCATGTGATAAGGTGCACATTCTTGGTTCATTCACATTGATTTGTACCCGACTTTCTTAACCAAAATCCTAGAATCACAAACTACTATTAGTTTTTTTAAGTTTTTTTATTGACATGTATAAAATGATCTACATTATACCAACTCCTTATAAATGGTTAAGAAGTCGAAATCCCCTGACAGCTGTTTATCAACCATTTTATACAATGTCATGACTAAGATGTTCCTAGTGACTGTTGTTTAATTTATATTGGAATAACTTTTTTATTTATAAACTGTATTAAAATATGTAATAAGTAATTATTTTGGAACACAAAAAAGGACGGGGAGGTAAAATATGAGAGGAGAGGACACACCAGACAATTGATGTTTCAACTTCGAAGTAACGATTTCTGCATAATGGAAAGCATAAACAATGGCAGGGAGGAGAGAAAATATGAAAGAACAATGGCAAGGGGAGGAAAAAAGATTTCTAATGCAACACATTTCTTATACTATTACCATGTCCTGTGGTGACTGTACCTCCTTCAAACATACTTTGATCACATATAAAGTTAACATCAATCGTAATATAATTGTCACATTTATCTTGTTCATTACCCATGGTATCAAGTGGATCAACTTGGAAAACCATAGTATGAGTTCCTGTAATAGTTAGAAGTCATGTGATTCTGATGTAAGTTTATATAAGCACAAAAATCTATTGAAATAATAGAAGCGCATCGGACAATTTCGACATCAGTCAAGCTTGGTGTAATTTGTTAATAACGCTAAAACTTAATGTGTTCCATGTTCCACATACAGACTATACTTACAGCATTACCTCTGAAGAGCAGCCCTTTACAGAGCAGTGTTTGATATTTCCATAAGATGTAATTTAAATTAAATTAAACATAGAGCAACAACCTCTGAACAGCAACACAATTTAGTCCCTTCCAGTGGGTGTTGTTCAAGAAAGGTTGTACTGTAGTGATATTAGGGTACGCCCAGACCTGTTTGATTAGAGTATTTCGGGTTGTTTCTATGTTCATTTAGTTGTGACCATGTAATAATCGACTATTTACAAATCTTCAAACCCGGAGATCTAGGTTCATACAGGTATACAGCGTATACAACAGTGTCATTTTGTGTTAGATATGAAAGCAAATTCGTATCACTGTGGTCATTAAATGATTGCTTCTATAATTAGCAAGCACAAATATACCAATTGACGCGAAGTCTTTATATAATGTACTGACAGCATGAAGCATGATATTCAAGCTCCGTAAACAGATATCCTGTACAGTATTGTCGTACAGAATCTCTACTGTCTCCGTGGAAGGTCACGTCGAGATGAACTTTGTGTCGACCAATCAATGCGTAGCTTTCATCTAGACGAAAACACTATTAATCACATTTTGATTTCGTAATTTATATTTTTAGACCACCTGAACGTGACCTTCGTTTGAAAAAGGCCAGATCTAAATTAGGGGGTAGGCTAGCGGAAATTTTAGATCGGGTTTTAATCAGATTGCATGATATTAATATTTGGCAACATTAAACATGCACTATATGCATAGTCGTGAATTTCCGTATAAAACCTCCGTAAATTACGAATACAATTCTTTATGGTTGAGTAAAAGGACACTAAGAGTTATGTTAGGACTTAGTGTAGTGGTAAAACTTACCATCTCACAATCACGAGGTTACGGGTTCGATCTCGCATAAAGCCTTATTTTTTGCAATTTAAGCATTATCGGTACATGCTTTACAAATACTTGTTAACAGGACGGCGCACGGATTCCATGAAAAAAAACCCTGCTGCGAAAGTGTATTACACACATAATTTGCGTTTTTATCTATGAAAGTCCTTTAGACTTTAACCATGTCACAAAATTATAATGAAAATATGAATAAAGAAAAATAATAAAGATGATAAAGAGACAACAAATGTTGTAAAGTGATACATGTATATAATTAAAATTCAGTCAATTAGTTAAAAGTAATAAGTAATTCATAGTGTTGCTACTATGTTATTATAGTGTTTGCGAGATTACAAAAATAACAACCTGTGCGGGAATCGAACCCGGGGTATGGTATAATCGATTGACAAATCAGTACTTTACCTCTGCACTACAAACCGTTTGATATAATACAATCGTTATTTTTTCATCCATACCTTCCAGTGTCACTCATTGAAGCAACGAAACTTGACGAATATGTACGAATTAAGCCGTAAATCGATACGGAAACTAATGAAGTGCATGTTTAATGTTGTTAAACAATAATAACATGGGACCATCATGAAATATATATATAAACAATACAAGTATATATAAACGAATGTTATAAACGAGAAATAAATATGAAATATATGTACAGTACAGTTTAACCTCTACAGAGCAGCCCTCTACAGAACAAATCCTCTGCTCAACAACAGCTTTTAATATTTCCCTAAGGCATAACTTCAATCTAATTGAACCTCTGCAGAGTAACGACCTCTAAACAGCAGCGTACCTAAGTCTCTCCCAGTGGGTTTTGTTCAAGAGAGGTTGTACGTCAATGTAAAATCAATGTAAAGTACAAATGAAATATCTGCCATAACAGAATGAAACCGAATAACATCAAACAATAAATACTTACCACAGATACTTGCAGGATTAATCGGATTGTCGTCTAGTCTGACAATCTCTAAAAGATCAACTGGTGCTTGACTGTTGGAGTCTAAAAAGGATTTAAACATTTTATATGCATCATTATTAAGTTACTGAGTCTTATTCTGAAGCAATGTTTCTATCTATGATATTCAATTATAATATTGTGCGTTACTTACTTTTTTCGTTATGTTGTTCGTACCTTTTTTTAAGATTGACGTTTCTGTTTCGATTTGTATTTGATGTTTTAAGAAGCTTTTAAAAGTATTTAGGGTAGGTAGAGTGTTTTTGCATTTCATTTGATACTTATTTACTTATTCCTCTTTACCTCGTGTGGGGCATGGGTCATCTACCACTCTACACCATCTTGGCCGGTCTCGTTCCCTTGCTTTGGCTTCATTCCAGGACAAGGAAATGGTCTTTCGTTCCTTGTCCAACGTTCTTCTCCATGCCAGAATAGGTCATCAGCGTCTTCTCTTCTCTAGAAGATTCCAGTCAAGGGATTGGGGGACAATGGAATCTGTGTCTTTGCATTATTAAGCCATAATTATGTATTTTGTATGTAATTCTGCATTGAAAGTATTATTATTAATGTGGCTATAGTTCATAACGTCATTGACATTATCAATGTTCAGCCCTACACTTTAACATATTAAATTAGAAAATTCATATTCATTAAAATTAAACAGTCATTATGCAATAAACTATATGTATATATGACAAACCAAGACCTATAAAAATATATGATATATCCCATAAAGTTATACATACTGTAGCAAATCGGTGTTCCAACTAGAGTGTCTGAGGTCGTAAATCTAGGTACCATGTGATTGTCAATACAGTCAAGATGTGGTGTAACCCAGGAACCACCACTCTCCTCTTTAGGTGCTAGATAGACCACAGCAAATATACATGTATCCATTGGTTCTAGCTGAGGAACATTGCCACTTAAGTACACCTGAATGAATAATAAATCAAGCTCAAATTCTGTGAACAAAATTTCATAATGATCACAATGTCTTGTTCATTTCAGACACTTCAGAGATCCTACTTAAGACTAGGGCTGCATTGATTCGATGCGGTTCGATTTTTTCTTTCGGTTCGTCATTTTTTCGATTCGATTCATTTAGTAGCATAGTTAATTCCAAATATACAGCCGTAGATTCATTTAAGCTTTTAAAAAAGCTAACATATATTGATAAAAAATAACATTTATTCGGATCAAAATCAATAAAGCAAATGCATTTTCTTGCTGAATTTTTAATCTCTACTTACAATTGTAACTTATATTTTTATCGACAAGTTTAATGGTCGGTATCGAATCGAAAATCGCGGGTTCCAAATCGAAATCGAATCGGCGCCCTCGCAATCGATTTTCAATGTATCGAATCGATTTGTTGCAGCCCCACTTAAGACTACAATACAAGCACAGTGTATTTTCTCAACGGGTTGTGTGAGCATGGAACTTCATGTATCTATCTACCAGCTGCGTCAATACCGACTCTTTGAAACACCTTCAAAGAGGCTTTAAAGGGATTAGTAGACAAAATTGCAGACCCAATTTTCCTGTTTTTGCATTTTATTATTATAATTGTGATTGCAATTGACACACTGGTACATTACTTTTTAAAATATTTCTATTATTTCTTTTGGTATTTTGGGTGCTTTTTAACATGACCCACGTGGGCCAAGTTAGCTATCAAGATTATGTGTTGTAATAAACATTTACTGATATGTGACTTCAAGCGTTTTTTTCATTGCGCGACATAAAAATTGTTATGCCACAAAGATATCCAAACCGTCACAGAATGACAAAAGGACAAACATCGATCAATAGAAATGTTTAAGGCCAAGAAGCGTAGAAAATAACACATCTATAAATACCGTGGGAATTCAAAAAGTCTAGGAAAAAGTTCTGCTAAAATAAATAACTAAAAAAATAGTACTTTATTGTTTATATCCGCCAGGTTTTCTTGAAACACACTACTCATAGTTGCTGTCCCATCAACCACTAGATCGTATGAAGGCTGTATGTCACTTATCTGTTCAAGCATCACATTCATACCTGTGTGAATTATGTTTAAAATAGAAGACATTAATCAAAGCCACCTACTGTATGAAGATTTTTCTCTAATAGAAGACTTGAAAACTGTTGAACAATTATGAAGTTATCAGAATATAACATGCATTAGAAACTTTTCAAACCACTTTGCTTTTTAAATTTGATGTTGACAAAGTGTCCATTTCTTTTAAAAGTGGAGTACTCCTATAAGAGCACACTATATTTATTTATACGCTAGTTCTCAATATACCATATCCAAAATAGTTTTAGAGCTTAATTATGTAATTTAGAGCAGTTTGTTCTATAACAAGATTCATCTTAAACGTACAGTGATCCTATTCAAGTATTGACAACCAAATTCTATTTTCGGTTTCGATCTACTTATACTTTGAAATGAATAAATAAGATGAACATAATTAAACTATATTTGCATTACTTAAACAATCTTCTTCATAAGAAGTTTTGGAATAGATAAATGTCTATTTTCTTTGCAGTCAAAACACAGTGTTACTTTTGATAATGGGGCTGTAACGTAGTATCACATTCACTTGTCTAGGAGTAGTCAACGATGTACTGCAGTTTACTTTTAACTAATCTAGTAAAGCTCGATTGTGAAACAAGTTCTTACATTTTTATCACTTTCGAGTCTGCTTCCTGGTCCCCCCAGTACTAAGCTAGTATGATAACGTTTCATGCTCAAGGAAATAACGGGGTAGGTTTTGGTCGTTGTTATTACTGTCAACACCAAACTCCCATGGAGATGTGCAGATAGAGAAGCATCAAAACCTATACACATTTCATTTACAACAGAACAGAACAGAACAGATATTTTATTACGGTAACGTATACAAAGGTATCTTGTTACAAACAAATGAATATAAACAATGGTTCTGTCACGCAACACACAACACAAACACACACTCACACATTCACACTCACACTCACGTGGACTCATTCACCCATTCATACACTCACAAGCTTCTAACAACATCTCACACTGACAAAATAATCAAAACATATGGTCATACATGTATATCAGTTAACATAATGTTTTGAGTATCAATGATAAATGGACATAAATGTTAATAATTACTAGTTAACAGAATAATATAATCTATGAGGATGAACTACATGACGAATATTTTCAATAGCTATAAAACTAGACGAATAAATATATGATGCATATAACATGATATTTGAGATTAAGAAACATGTTATATATAATAGTTCAACGCGTTAAAAATAGATTAAAGGAATTACAAAAACAATGTATAGATCATGTAACTGAGATTGTGGTTTGATTACGTAATAAAAATTAATGCATAATATATGTATTTAGCGAGATTTTTAATTTCGTTTTTGCTTTCAGATTGCATTAGTTGAGTAAATTTTAAAACGCTAGGCCTGATAAAATAATAAGATTTCAAATATTGTTTCCGTATAGTATTGTATTTAGGGCAAACAATTACAAAATGAAAGTCGTCTTCAATGTCTGATGAGTTACAAATATTACACAAACGATGGTTGCGGTCTATTCTCTGGTTACCATACCGACCAACATATAAAAGTTATGTCGAAAAATTTAAAAAAAAATCCTACAATATGGAAATCGGGGTACTTATAAGTTTTGTTAAGTACACTTGCCTGAAAAATCGGTTAACACGGTGAACTTTGAATCTGCAGTGTATACCATTCGTCCAGGGTCCCCAGCAGAGGACAAAGTTATTGTACCGGTGCCAACTATAAAATAAGAAAACTAAATGTATATGAAAATATTTTCTCGACTTTGTGTTACATATTGTTGTTCCTCTCAGTGAGATTAGAATGTATTTTTCAAAAAGTGCGTTGTTACATATGAACATCTTTTTTGACAGCTTTGTAAAATAACAAAAAGAGTTTTTGAATAACAACATATCAGCGAATTTTGTCATTCCTATATTTTCAGAACTTTATATTATTATGCACACAAACAAAAATATAACTTGGCGTTATTTTCCTATAGTTCGATGTTATTTAGATGCTTCAATTTTCACTACAGGGCACATTCAAGACTATATTTTCACTGTAATTTACAATGGAGGAACGCAGACTTTCAACCTAAAGCCTGAATGAAGATTTTTATCTATTTTAAGAGTCAAGTGATCTATAATGACAACTTACGAAGTTACCAAACATTTGTTTTTCGCCATTTTTGTCAACCTACTCACTCCTCCTGGAAAAGCTAAATCTCTGGATTAAGCTGTTAACCAATTACTAAGCACATACTTTCGTAAGTGACTGACAACTGCCCTACATAATTCAAAAATCATTGGTAGGAGGGAGAATGGCCGTAGAAATAATTTTCCTGACCAATCTCCAAGAAAGTATGCCCCGCCCGGGAATCGGACCCACGACCCCTCGGTCAGTAGACTTGTGTGGGACCAGCTGAGCTAGCCGGGCGGCTTTCTTCAGTTTGCATTCCATGATGGACACACCTCAGTAAAACTGATAACTTGTTATCGCATTTTACTTCGGTATGAAATCGCTAAAATCCAGTCAATTGTGACAGATGGTAAGAATGGGTAGATGATGTCAGAAAAACGATACCTCTGTTATCATTGTTGCCCATATGAACTTGAAACCTAGGCTCGGGGAATTCACCAAGTTTGTTTAGTACTAAACCTGTTATGTTATCGCCTGCATTGAGGTCAGCTTCGTTTACTGAAACAAAATCATACATGTTTATACTTTATTTATTTTATATTTATTGTATTTAACGCCGTATCAACACATTTTAGGTCATTTCACGTCGTCCAGTGCACCTAACCTAGCTTTCCTGGACCTTTGTCTATAACCAGTACTCACCTACCCTTCCACAAGGCCGGAAACCTCTCCATATTATCTAATTAATGGAGGAAAATTGACATTATTGTCTAATTTTATGGAAGGGTATAACCTCCCCGGGTGGGATTCGAACCCGTACCCCCCTCTGGGCACTACATGTTTATACATTTTAGGTGTAAGTATAAAGTTATGACTGACTTAGTTTGCCATATAGTTATTTAAACATGATGTATACATGTACAGTCTTTTTTTCCTAATGACCACAACGGTATAATCATTACAGTGTCGATTATGGGATTAAATCATACAATCTAAATGGAAATGTCTTGGCATAGAGAATATAACCATAATTTATGTTATAACAAGATATTGCAGGAACATTGATGCCACTTGCACCGCTATACATAACAAAGCCGCTAAACGCCACAATTGATGATAAATGTCGCAACCAACACTAAACGTCTCAAAACTAATGCTTTCATTTCATACATAATATGTTGGAAAATTAATATCGTGCAAAAAATTATTATACGGCGAATTGTTGAAAACGCGCGTAAAACGCCAATTGTCGAACATTGTGCGCAAGGTAGTGTCGCAACCAACGCGTAACGTCGCGTTTGCCCTGACGATAAAGTAGCAACGCTGGCGCTGAACTTTGCGAAATAAATGAACTTACCCTAAATGTCGCCGAAACCTTTACGCTAAACGTTGCATTTGGTAGGCAGTTATAGTATTTAACTTGACAACATTCAAGTAATAGATAGATTCTCATTTTAGAGACGATTATGTCGTTTAGCGGCGTTGCGACGTTTAGCGTCGATTATGTCGTTTAGCGGCGTTACGATGTTTAGCGTCGATTATGTCGTTTAGCGGCATTACGACGTTTAACGTCGATTATGTCGTTTAGCGGCGTTGCGACGTTTAGCGGCCATGTTGGATAATGGGCACATGTAGCATAACTGGCCGTCATTGGTGTTAAGTATGACGGTTAGGCTTCATGTAGGACATCGCGACTATGACAGAATGGTAATAGGGAAATCAGTTTCAATTTTTGGGTGAGATTGATATGTAAATAATTAAAATGTCTATTGACAGGCATAAATTCTGATTAGGCTAACACGTTCAAATAAACAAGTAAAACAGTACTTACTTATGACAGTCTTCGTCGACAATTGAGGTGGATCACTGTTGTCTGTGGCCAAGGTCAAAGTTAGTTCCCATGGAAATGAATCAAATGGAAAAGGTTCTCCGCCAGAAGAAATATTATGAACCACAATGCTGAAGTTTCCACATATTTCCTACAACAAGAAACCGTTGATTACTGGTGTCCTTTTCATAATATAGAAGAATTCATACCGGTTAAAGTGAGCGATTTTGACACGGTCGTAATGTATTTTAGCAACCTCGACTACGGGACCAGCAAGACAAGTTTGATACCCGGCCTCGACTTGATATTTCTTCCCGAGAATTTCACCAGTAATGTAGACTTTCCTATATATATCACATGTGTGTATGCGCGCATTATTGTACCCAGAGTCTAGAGGGATTCTCGATATTAATTAGATCGAGAATCTTGATAACCTCTGGGTACGAGAATGGTATGCGCGCGAATAGTTTATAGTAATTTATTTTAGCTCGATTGTGAAACAACTTAAATTAATCACTCTTGGGTCCGCATCCTGGTCCCCAGTACTAAACTAGTTTGATAAAGTTTATTGCTCATGGAAACAGCGGGGTAGATTTGGGTAGGAGTCGAACCAACATGGAGCTGGCTATCGAATGATAGCTTCGTTAGGAATGGCATTCTCGAAATTTACTAGTCATTCTATACTCCAGCCTTCAGCCAATATCGGGAATATCATAACTTCTGTCATAAAATCAAGCATTTTTGACAAACACTATCAACAAATATAAGTCAAACTATCGTTTATGTATATGATATATGTAATATATGATCATATCGCGACCATTGTATATGGTATAATTTGCCATAGTTTATGTTATTATGTGCCATAGTATATTATGCTATTATATTTTATTGTTTATGTTATTATGTGTCATTACACAAGTTATTGTGTGTTATAGTATATATATGTGTTTTTTGTATATTTTATCATCTGTCATTGTATGTACAATTAAGTGTCATTGTATATGTTATCATCTGTCATTATATGTACAATTAAGTGTCATTGTATATGTTATCATCTGTCATTATATGTACAATTAAGTGTCATTGTATATGTTATCATCTGTCATTATATGTACAATTAAGTGTCATTGTATATGTTATTATATGTCATTGTATGTGCTTTTATGTGTCATTATATATGTTATAATGTGCCATAGTATATGTTATCATTTGTCATTGCATATGTGTTAGTATGTGTTACTGTGTGTTATTGTATATGTTATTATGCGTCGTTGTATATAAGTTATTATGTGTCATTATACAAGTTATTGTGCGTTATAGTGTATATGTGTTATTGTATATGTTATGACGTGTCATCTGAATATGTTATTATGCGTCATTGTATATATGTTATTAAGTGTCATTTTACAAGTTATTGTGTGTTATAGTATATATGTGTTATTGTATATGTTATTACATGTCATTTTATATGTTGTTATGTGTAATTGTAGATGTTATTATGTTTATACCTGTAATGTCATACTACGACCATTGTAGATAGGCGGCATATCACATCTCATATCTAATACTGGTATGTCCTCCATTCCACCAGGCATCAAATAGTCTATCCCACCTGAAAAATACAGTTTATATGTTCTCAATGACTACGCATTTTATCCTGATGTTTTTATCTGGGGGACGAAGAAGCTAAAAATAATTACCTTAATTAAATGTAAGGAAACTTATTTTATGATTGAGCTTCAACACATTATAAAGTTCTATAACGCACAAATAGATTATTTCATAGACTCTATTCATATGTCTATGGATTATTCCATTTTGTACCATGATGCACGTTTTCTCTGTACAAGAAATTATTATGACAATACGTTTTGATTAATTTTCACTAACCAATAACAAGTTATTTCGATTAGATAAATGTCATTGTCATAATATAACAAAGACCATGATATTATTCTATCGTCATAAAGGGGACACTTTACATGAGTATGACGATTTACATAATGTAGTGTGTGCTCGCCTGGATTAATCGTTCTAACTGATAAATAAGATCTGTCATCAAACCCAGTAAGTTAGTTGATAGAACATCTGACTTGAAAGCATCAAGTACGTGAAATAATACATTACGTTTTCAACAATTGGAACAAAAGTACTCATCAAAAGCCATTCAGTTCATTTGCAACATCGGTTCATTGCTCACAGAAATTACTTGCCGCTATTGTTCGGAAAACAACGCACTTATTTCACTTTGTCAATACGAAATGCATTTGGGAATAATTGTAAATCATTTCGTGGAAAAAAATATGCAAGTACCTGTTTAATATACAATATGATACGAAATCGGTGTCAATTATTCAACAATGTTCTGGAAAATTCTAGAACGTTTTGTTGTAGAAGGATTTCAATGATCTCTTGAGAATTATAACGAATGTATTGAATTTCAAATTTATAAAAACCTATAACAATAAATCAATTTTGCGTGATGGTACTTAGGTATTTTCACTTTGTTACAAAATATTGAAACGTTTCAGAGTATGAATAATTCAACTCATTACGTTCTTTTTACGAATGTTTTTATCAATGCGTAATTGAATACATTAAAACCGTCAATTAGAAATGATTATTATAAAGCGTAATTGGAAGGAATATTGGTTTACAGGAATGTGCATGCGCAGTTTCTCCGTTTTCTGACCATGGTTTGCGCATATCTCATGATCCAGGGATAACGCGGTAAGTAGAGGAAGAGCCTCGTCTGCCAATAGATCATCAGACAAAGTTATTTATGTACAGGAACTACTATTTATTTACTTCAGAAAATTAAAACTTAGTCATCAGTGTATATGACATCATTAAAATATCTAAACTTTCAGAGTTTTCATAATTTTAACGATTTTATCAGTCCCGTTTCCCGTTCGAGTTCAAATCGACAAACCATTACGACATTCACTGAGCTGTGAACATAACAGAAAAATTCTAACTTTCTGATTACAATGCTCTGAGGCTAGCTTTCAAACTCATATGGCACTGGTTGTTGAAAGCGGACGTAAACAACATCATTGGCGTGACGCCAAAAATAAAGTCGTTACGATAAAAATGTTTTTTTTTTTTTTTAATTTTATGTCAGTTTTGAGCGCGATGTCAAAAATAATAGCACACAACAAATCTAGTTTTATTGCTGAAAATTTCATGTTTACTTAAATAGAAAATAATTAAAACGTAGATGGACAATCTGGCATTGGCTGATTTGCCCGTCAGCCAGCCCCCACTCAGTCAGCCTGTCAGCCAGCCAGACAACTAGTTGGTCAGTCAGTGAGCGGTCGAGGGGACAAGCCAGTGAGCCTATAAATGTAAGTGTAATAGTGACCACAGGCGTGCTTGTTTGTGAATAAATGAGTGATTGATATTTTTCTCAGATATATCACACAGGATGGTAGGACAAAAGGTCCCACGGACAAAAAGTCCCATGTCATTTTTGACAGGGGTGGACAAAAAGTCCCATGTAGTTTTGCCACCCTGGACAAAAAGTTCCATCTAAGTTAGACAGGGGTGGACAAAAAGTCCCGTGTCAATTTTACAGACTGAACAACTGGTACCATCTCAATTTGACTAATGTGTTGATAAGGTCCTCATTCATTTAAGTCCCATTGTTAGGTGATCAATAGAATATATTATCATTTAATGCAAACTGTTAAAATCAAACATTTGTATTGTTATATTTTGTCCCAGTGATAGGTGGACTGTCTCCATCAATCAATTAATTCTAATAGTTGTAATAACAACTTCTATCTTATCCAGATGGCTTCAGATGATTTTTTAAAGCTGATAAATTTGTTTAATTCATAACATTTAATTAATTTAAAATGCATAATATAAAAGTTAAACAAGTATAGTGTGATCATTGAGTACAAATCATAACTTTGTTACTTAATTGTTTAAGTCATATAAAATATGGGACCAAACAGAGATGAGATAGGACTTTTTGTCCACCCTTGACAAACTGAGATGGGACTTTTTGTCCAGGGTGGCAAAACTACATGGGACTTTTTGTCCACCTGTGTCAAAAATGACATGGGACTTTTTGTCCATGGGACCTTTTGTCCGGCTCCCATCACACAGTTATACCCTTAATTCAGATATTTCATTAGCATTTGTTAATTATTTTTTGTCATTTTTTATATTTCCTTATAATGGATGCTCTCTCCATTAACATTATTAGCAATAAATAATTATGTTCAAAATTTTATCAATTTGATATGGTGTGATGCCCAACATTATATCATCAGTAAATGCGAATTGATTTCAGTGATGTTGCATTTATCATTAATTGAACATTCATTGATGTAGAAAGCTTATCTTGCGAAACATGTTTGATTGTACATTTAGAATTTATATGTTTTTTGTATTATTTGATTCATTGATGCATTATACAACTTTGTTTGGGTGTAACTACAAAAGTATTAGTGTAAAATGCGGAGAATGCACTAATAATCAAAGTGCTGAAAGCACGTAAAATAAAGTTATTAGGTGTAATGCATGATACTAAAAATGTTTAATATTACATTATGATTACTTTTATTAACAATGTTTTGTTTTGTTTCTACAGTGGTTCGGAGATTATTTTCGACGCAGTTGTCTAAGTCAACTTTTGACCTATATTTGAACCAATAAAATTTGCTCTACCATTCCTGTTTGTCCAATGAAATTCTTTTTCGGTATTGAGAAATTAATAAGATACATGATACCTTAGGTTGTCACGAAATACAGTTTAGTTAACAGTCTCAAGTGTTCAATAATGTGGTCCCGAAAATTAATTTATTTTACGATTCCAAATTTCAATACAGTCCAACCCCTCTTAAGCAGCCAGCCAAGGGAAACAGCCAAATTGGCTGCTTAAGCGGGGTGACCACTTAAGAGGGGGTTCGGCCTTGAGAGGGGGTCTGGAGGTAGAGTTTTGATGACATAGGGCCTTTTTAATTGAATGCTTGTTTTATGCTTTATAAGACAAGGGCAGTTCAAGGTAAATTATTTCCAGTCTGAGTAATATTCTTATGTTGAAAAGATAAAAAAAAAATACTTGCCGCTATATAACCACAGTGGAAAGATTTTTTTTTCTAAAAAAAAATAGTAATTATAAGTCGTTCAGACTAAATGCCCTATTACGTAAAATACGAAAATCAAACTGAACTTTTCGATATTTATTAGTATTTTGAGTGATAAAAGTCTTATTAAGCAACAAATAATTTTATAACTAGTGCTTCGAAAACTGTGTAAGAATGTTGGCCTCGTTTAAATAAATCGAATGTAGAACGCAGCCTATTTTCGGAAAATGCGTTTAAACGTCCTCAATTCTGACCTTTCTTTGTTTAAATGGATTGATAAGAAAATCACTCATTATGAACAAATAGTGCTTAATAATTATCGCCGTCATCATACTTTTTTCAAAAGTACACTGTATATCTTAACATGAAGCAAACATGTTTATATACACACTAAAAATCTTTTGCCGTCGAATAAAATATTTTGGCAATAATTCTTTACTCTTACGAAGATCGAACGGTCAAAACAGGGTTTTAAACCAGACCGGATGTAGGTTAATTGTTCTATTTGTATTACTTAACACATAATTATCGGATTATAATCAGTGTCACTTAGTTGATTATACACACTAACAACAATAAGATAGCTAATTATTGATTTTTAGAGCCGGTCACGACTAATTGATAAGATAATGTATCGATCTCCTTTGTATTTTTAAGACACGGGTCATTGCAATTATGTCAATAAACATGACCGCAGTGACCGCTTATGAGGGGGTAATTTTGAGTTTGGGAGACATAATGACTGGCCGCTGGCTGGAGAACAGGGGTGACCGCTTAATAGGGGTGCATTATAGAGCGTTTTTCAACGGTCGCGGCACGAACTGGCCGCTTACAGGGGGTGACCGCTTACGAGGGGTGGCCGTTAGGAGGGGTGGAACTGTACACTGGTTCAATAAAGTTTAGTGTACGGTCCCAAATATGCAATATGCGGGTCCCGACAATATAGCTGCCTTAATAAATTAACATATATTAATTTTAAGCAAATAATTACCATATTAAGATTCAATTGGGAATTAAAATTAATGAGGATAATCCCATATACACCTAGTGTCAATTATGAAATTTATAGTTTGAAAAAAAAACAGGAACATTTTGTGAAATTGAGATTTATAGTAGCTTGAAGTCATATTCGCTAGCTTACTTTTGTACTTCAAACAAAATGAACCATGTACAGCGCCGAATACCTTTTATGAAGATATTTCTTGTTCCCAATAACATGCTTTGGTACTAAACAATGAATGGGAATAGGGGTATGTGGAACAAATGAGATTTAATATTGAGTAAAATGAACTTCAGCTTATTTTTCTTTATGTATTTGGTTTATGCTACAGTCCCATAAACATAAAAATAGCCGTGAAGGCACCGTACGGGTGCCGTGCGATCAAGCTCCGCAAGGACCCGTACGAACTCTTGCGTACACGTTCGGACTGTTATGTTTTTACCAGGGTCCGTGAGATGAGCCCAAGATACACGTATTAGTTTAAAAGTCAAATCGTGAACAAAATCGTGGCCGAGTATGGATTAAACTTGCATATCTTCCAGCTACGGCATCGCACTGGTGTGTTGTTTTGTGCCATGTGCGTGCCGTCACATTAATACGCAAGGCTTCCTACGGCTGTCTGCACGTACGGGTCGCAACAAACCACGATTTTATGGGACTGAGGCATTATACACCTATTATTTACACTATTTCATTAGACTATTTATTTTAGTTCAGCTATTTAGTTTTCTTTACGTTTTTAATCTTAATATCTTAATAATACTTGCTATTCCTTTCACAATATGGTAACGACGTTGACACATTCTCTCCGTCCACATTCGAGCTACTGTAAATTTTAACAGCGACCGGAAATCGAATCCCAATCACCTGATAAGAACCCAAGAACAGCAATCAATGTATCACGGCCGTGTTTTCATTTATTCAGACCCTTAGCATCAACAGAAACTACTCAATAGAAATTGATTCCATGTAAAGTCAGTAAAACATTATTAATTAACATTCACGTCGTCTAACAGAAAAAACAAGAATATTGGCGAAATATATATCACCAATTGGCCCTAGGTTTATTATTTTGTATCACGAAATGAAAATTGCCATACCAAACTTGTAACCTCCATGTGATAATGTGAACAAATAACTTCGAATCATGGAATCAATCAAACAAAAAAATGCAATATTTCGTACCTTGTGCAAAATATGCAGGAACCATTACAGTTAAAATTATCCATTTTATGTACGTCTGACCACCAGCCTCCATTATGGTGGGTATAAAATCCAATACTAGACTGAAGCCAGGGATTATCGGGTAGATGCTATATGTTTCTATGATTATGAAAAACATCACGTGCTTAGTTTTCTACGGAACCCCTAAAGTGACATTTTGAAATATTTGTTTAATTTTCAAAATTATTTCGTTTTTTACGAAACAATATTGCGTTTTTACGAAACAGTATTAGTTTAAACGAAATAATATTTCGTTTTTATGAAACATTATTTAGTTTAAATAAAATAAGTTTTCGTTTTACGAAACAGTATTTAGTTTAAATGAAATTATATTTCGTAAAATCGAAGTATTATTTCGTTTAAACGAAATAATCGTGAAAATAAAAAAAAATACTTCAAATGTCACTTTAGGAAATCCGTAGTTTTCCCTGGTTACTGTTAGCTCTGCCGTCATCGTTATTGAACCATTGATTTTCTAACTATGTAACTCTTTTGTATAGGAACCAGTGATGGATTTATTAATAGAAAAAGCTTAATGTGATTTTCACGAACTAATTGTTTGAACAGACAAAGAACACAATACAGATTGTTGAAATGTTTGTCCTTGGAATACAGTGCTGGGGTGAAATCAATTAATTTTAATGAACTTAACTTTTATGACAACACCTTTAACAAGCAGCATTATGTCATTCAATAAATGTTAAAAGGTTTAAAGCTTTAAATGATTGATAAAATTATAGACGACAGGCACGATTCCGCGTAAAAAAACACTATATACTATTGGTAAGTTTCATTCGGAACCGGGCCGTCCGCCTTTGATAAAATTGTATAATTGATTCAAATGTTTATTATAAATTTGCTACTTAGTTTTGCTTTATATATTTGGTTATCATTTATCATTATACTTGAGATCACTTGCTAATGTTGGGAACTGTGATTGCTTAACAAAATAGAGATTGCCCTCTATCTTCAGTGATTTTGCCACTGAAATCCGCATATTCCATTTAATCGACGAGCATTTGTGGTCGATATGAGTGCAACCATAAATTGCCTCGTTTTCCCAAGCAGCTTCAATTACTTTTTCTCAAATATATTTAGCAATTAACTTGGTTTTTTGTGTGCATTTGAGTGGTGTTTCCTGTATTATATGCATCCGCGAACACTCCGTTTACGTGAAATTTCGCTCGCTGAGCGAAACGGCACGGACACGGACAAGGAAGCGGACACGGATCGGACGTATGGAATAGACCCGACGATATTCTTGTTGAACGAAATATCGCGGACACGGACGACGGAGCACGGAAATATGGAATACTAGCCTAAGCATGAGTCAGTACGAATGCGAACAGTCTGGTACGGAAAAGAACGAATCGCCACGAATCTAAACGAACCAATAAATATCCGTCTTTCGAGCATGGATCACGGGTTTTTCATGCATATTAGTAAAGTGACCTAAATTATAGCTGTAGCTGTAGATTTTATCGGAATAGTGTGGTAAGCTTTATTACTTATAAAACATATCTTAATTAATGATTTATTCATTTTATTCATAAGAAATGTACATGTACATATTATATGATATAAATAGTCATAAAATGATTCAATAAAATGGGTAATAGTCAGGTTTGTTTGACAATGTAAGTCGACCACGAGGCGTGTAAAGTTGAAGTATCTGAATGTGTATTGTTTGTGTTGTAACGTCTGGCGAAATGTTGCATGATTTTATGTAAGGGATATACCGCGAGAGCTGTCCAATATGTTAGATATTGGATAGCTGAGGCGCGTTAGCGCCGAAGCATATTCAATGTCTAACATATTGGGCTGCTCGGGGGGTATATCTTACTTAAATCACAGCACACCAACATAATAATTATTATAATAATACAAAACCATTTTTACTTTACACCTATTGCAGATATCTATTTCAGAATTATACATTTAAATCAAATGTTTATCAAATTTGAATAAATATAGAAAATATAAATTGTTTCCCATATGGTGCCCCTCTAGTCCGACAATTTAATGAATGTTTGTTCACGAGATTTTCGTGCAGAATCTTTCACATAAAAATTTAAGTGTAGTAAAGACCGTGGTCGTTTATTCCGTTTCTGTTCTTCGTTTAGTCGGATATTTTATATACGTGCAACATGTTTGAAAGATATAAATTACCTTTGGAATTAAAGTTGGTGTTTTCTTTTGGATATACTGTTTACAACTCGGAATACATTCGTTTGGAGATACATACATTAAAATGGTTGCAATGTATACAAAATGTGGTGTTTTAGGAGGATTATCAACTGATTCCAGTCATGTCCAAGAAACGATATTAGCAACAGCCTGACACATGATGGATTTCTTATGAACTTGATGAGAAACTTATTTCAGAGGAACAGGGTAATGGTAAGTTAAAAATATCAATGCAAATTTATATAAGGTTAACAATTATAGTGAAGCTACGTGGAGACTCTGGGCCATGCGTGCATCAAATAATTGGTGTTGCTCTGACGCAACGTTAAAATTCCCTGTTTATTCATAAATCATTCGTATGCAACACGTTTGTCCTTCTTTTTACGTATCAATCTATGTTCGGTACGTGGCTCAAACCTATGAGTATGATCGTTTTATCACGGGAATAGGTCGTTACGCAAATTGTCATTATTTCCGACAGTAATAATTTCATATTATTAATAGTTGATGATGTTTTAATGTCATTTGGTAACGCTGGAAGTTTAGGCATTGGCTTCAATGTTTCTGTGGTCTAGTACAAGAATTACCTATCTCTGCCATAATATTGTCTGTGGCGTTGCTCAGTAAGACACAAAGAGAACGCCAGGATCACAGCATACTAAATGCAATGTAACTTTTATTTAAACTAAATCATTTTTTGGCCTGATGACGAATTTTTTTCAGCAATTATTTTAAATAACCCTATATTTTGTTCTCATCGCGCGTTCTTATATAACAAGACAAAACTTCATATGTTGAACCATTGGCAAGGAATGGTTTACAGTGTTGGACAGATTATGTATCAAAATGTTGTTAAAATCTAGTTCGGGTCTAAGTAAAATTATGCTTAACTTAGGTATGTCTTCTCAATTTTCAGGAAACCACAGCGCAACGTTGACAAAATGTAAATAGGAATTACATGGTTGAAATTGATGTCTTCATTTCGAAGGGGCAAAGTAAAAAAGCGCAATTTTGAATATATACTAGTGGACAAAAGTCTTGTCCGGTCTACAAAAACCATAATATCTTTTTTGTTTGTTATTGCACACTCATACATTTGGTATCGTTAGAAAGAGAATGTTATTATGCATTGAATAAAAAAAGAATTGTGAAATTTGAGCCAATTCTGTCGGTACAGTAATGTGTTGAAAATTGACATTGAGGATTTGCAAGTTACAAATGATAGCGTTGGGTCAGTTTTAAATGAAACATTTTTTTCAATAGTGTGTGTGACCCCCATTAACCTGAATGGGTTTTCTGGTCTTCCGGCTAGATTCCTTTGCAAACTTGTAGCATCGATGCGTAAAAGGAGCACCGAACTTATTCGGGTTAATGGGGTCACACACACTATTGAAAAAAATGTTTCATTTAAAACTGACTCAGCGCTATCATTTGTAACTTGCAAATCCTCAATGTCAATTTTCAACACATTATTGTACCGACAGAACTGGCTCAAATTTCACAATTCTTTTTTTATTCAATGCATAATAACATTCTCTTTCTAACGATACCAAATGTATGAGTGTGCAATAACAAACAAAAAAGATATTATGTTTTTTGTAGACCGGACAAGACTTTTGTCCATTAGTATATTTGTAAATTTTTGTTCAATAAATAAAAACCAACTTCATTAGTTTCTTTGCTTCTTTATGAAATACATTGAAAATGTAATCGTTCGCTATCGAGGTTACGCGTTCATTATCTGAGGTGTGTTCAACAATGCGGGCGCTCGCTCGAGCGCCCGCCTCGCGAATTGTTTTGTTATTGAACGACTGCGAGCGCTCATTCTATAAATAGAAGAAGGTGAGGATATCGGTCAGTCAGACCGTTTGTGTACAGAATGGCGAGCGCTCGCTATAAAAATCCAAGACGAAGTCAAACAGCACATTACGTGTATTAAAAAAGGGGGTGGGTGAATCAAAATTATTTCTGCTGATACACAAGATCTTTCATATTTTTTACCATACATAAATCATAGTGAATCAATTTACTGTACCAAATAAAGGGTACATTTAGTGTATCACATGCATTACGTGGGTAGTTTATGTGGAACAAGTAGTTTACACAAGTTTGCGTCCACTTTTCAGAAAAATTCTTTGATATATTTTTTATAATTAGATATGGTCGTGATAAAATGAAAACAAATTTCATTTATGCGGCACATGTATAATATTCAGCATCTGACACACTAGCTTATATGATATACTAAACCGAAGTTTAGATCGATGTAAATCCCTTTGAAATACGATAAATACACAGAAGGCTTGAGATTTAAGCATTGGATATTTCGTATTTGGTTATTTTAAGGCTGCTATATTTTTTCAATGTACCGATTTGAGTACCGGTACCAAAACGAAACGGCTTTACCGGAATTTAAATAACAATTTATAAGCGAAACACCTCTCGAGCTGTATCGCGGGCGCTCGCGAGCGCACGCGCGATCGCCCGCGTTCAGAACGCGGGCGCTCGATGTCGCCCCGAGCGCTCGCATTGTTGAACGCACCTCTGGTGTGTTTGGACAATATCTAGCGTGTAGTCCAATATTAGACTTACACGTTAAATATTGTCCAAACACGTCAGATAATGGACGAGTAATCTTAATATTGGATGGTTACCTGTACATTATTAGATATACGGTACTATGAATACAATGGGATGACGTCACAGCTGTGGTTTAACGTTTAGGTCCATGTTTTTCTGCATAAAATTGCAAATGACCAAACAAAGCAAATAAACTGCTGTAGAAGCTGAAATTTTAACAGCAATTAAAGAACTTATCCCTCTATGTTTTGATGATATAGCATTGCATCAAAACCCCTTCAACTCTGAAATAGGGACCAGGATAGGGGTCATGTTTCTGGTACGGTTATAATGATGTTAAGTTGACAACAGAGGAAGAGATTTAAACTGCTTACCTTTTGACACATTTGCAATGAACTCCGAGCAATGAAACAATGAAAATCAACATCCTTCATAGATTCCACAACATTTCACTTTCGCTTATTTTTGTTCATGGAGTTTGACATTTTAGGGTTAATGTATTTACCGGAAACCCCGAAAATTCATGAAAAAACCCGAAAGACACTCCTTTGAGTTGTGTCTTTAGCTAATAAATCACGTTTTACTTTAATAATATATGTTTAAATGTTTTAAAGTACTTGTTGCCATTGCCTTTTGAACAATTTTGATGTGTTAGTATCAATATTAAATAGAAATGCAATTATTAAGACACGACAAACAATCGTTGTAAGTACAATATAGTGATTTCGTTTGTTAATAATTGTCTTTATGAAACTGTTTCAAACAAATGTCAGTAATAATAATTAATATAACTATTTTTCCTGTATACACATACGTATAAGTCATAATTAATACGAAGAGTAATTGTTTCTCCGATAACTAACAGTAATCGACCAGGTTTTTTTTTTCAGAATATAACTTTTTCGGATTCGTAATTTTTTAAGTTTTTTTTATTGTATTGAGAGATTTAGAGGCCTTTTGATTGTAATATAAGAGCAAATCCAGATTGCTCGCTGAATACACACCATGTGTGAACTAAGATGATGCTAGTGTATGTACTGCGTGTGTTAAAATAAGTTGCCTATCTGTTAAACAACAACGCTCTTTGACCTAGACTAAATTAAATTCAGGCTATTTTTCATAAACTGATATGATTTATACGACTATTAAATAACACCTGTGTAGATTTGTCCCAATAATGATTATGTTCAATCGTTACAATTTACAGCATTTCTTGTATATTATTTGTTTATTTGTAGAAACTATGATTGGAGGCATTACCGCCTGCAGGCCTATGAAATTAAAAATAAAACACCGACTAACATTTCAATTCTCTATTATTGTCTTTCGAGTGAGTTGTTACGTCTTTATTCTTTGATATTTTGAAGGGAATGTTAACGAACTCCCTATTACGTTACGTACTTACCTATTGCTGAATTTAATTTTATCGATTTTTCCTCCTAGAATTTGCAAATAATGTGTAATAAGCATCGAGACATATGTTGGACATAATAAGTATTATGATAACATTGCCCACAACTGTGCCGTGTTTAGAAAAAACTTTTAGCGCGAGTTTTATTGTGAAATACATTTATAAATTAGACGTCTGTTCTTGGATTTTACTTAACTAGTTTTTATTTTATTGGTTTTAAACTGCTCATAACATTTTACATGTCATTTTAGAGTCGTGCTTGCACAATTTTATTTATACCATTTCACACATGTTAGTGCTTGAGATACATAAAATGTACTTGAACAGTGTAAAATATTCCTTGAAAATTTTAGAATAGTCATTGAATTTGTTCTTTTATGGTCTTTATGAATCATGGACCTTTTTGGCTCATGTAAGGGGACATTAAAAATCTACACAGGTGTTTTTTAACAGTCGTATAAATCATATCAGTTTATGAAAAATAGCCTGAATTTAATTTAGTCTAGGTCAAAGAGTGTTGTTGTTTAACAGATAGGCAACTTATTTTAACACACGCAGTACATACACTAGCATCATCTTAGTTCACACATGGTGTGTATTCAGCGAGCAATCTGGATTTGCTCTTATATTACAATCAAAATGCCTCTAAATCTCTCAATACAATCATATAACATAAAAAATAACAAATCCGAAAAAGTCATATTCTGAAAAAAACCTGGTCGATTACTGTTAGTTATCGGAGAAACAATTACTCTTCGTATTAATTATGACTTATACGTATGTGTATACAGGAAAAATAGTTATATTAATTATTATTACTGACATTTGTTTGAAACAGTTTCATAAAGACAAGTATTAACAAACAAAATCACTCTATTGTTCTCACAACGATTGTTTGTCGTGTCTTAATAATTGCATTTCTATTTAATATTGATACTAACACATCAAAATTGTTCAAAAGTCATTGGCAACAAGTATTTCAAAACATTAAAACATATTTATTAGCTAAAGATACAACTCAAAGGAGTGTCTTTCGGTTTTTTTCATGAATATTCGGGTTTTCCGGTAAATACATTAACCCTAAAATGTCAAACTCCATGAACAAAAATAAGCGAAAGTGAAATGTTGTGGAATCTATGAAGGATGTTGATTTTCATTGTTTCATTGCTCGGAGTTCATTGCAAATGTGTCAAAAGGTAAGCAGTTTAAATCTCTTCCTCTATTGTCAACTTAACATCTTTATAACCGTACCAGGAACATGACCCCTATCCTGGTCCCTAATTTAGAGTTGAAGGGGTTTTGATGCAATGCTATATTATTAAAGCATAGAGGGATAAGTTCTTTAAATGCTGTTAAAATTTCAGTTTCAACAGCAGTTTCTTTGCTTTGTTTGGTCATATGCAATTTTATGCAGAAAAACATGGACCTAAACCTTAATCACTAATAAACTGGGTTTTGTAGGACTATGACATTGTCTGTAGTCATTTATTCTTTGAATTTAATTTTATTTGCTCTTTTATAACATATATTTAGAATACATGTATAAGTAACTTTATTTCATATTCTAACGGCCATTTGGCCTATGAATAACATACATCATATTATTTCTTAGATCACGGATAAAATGGGCGAGATGAATTATTATAATCCAAAGGAACTGTACCTACCCAACGCTCAATGAATCTATTTTAATAATGTCTGCAAGTATCTGAATAGTTTGTACAGTTTTAAAGGTTAATTACTGTCGAAATCTTGCCTTTTATATTTATTGTTTTTGTTTACTGGGTTTAACGCCATGTCAACACATTTTTTTATATTACTTTACGGCGTCCAGCGCACATACCCTATAGCTTTCCTGGACCCTTGTCTATCACCAGTACTCACCTACTCTTCCCTAAGGCTGAAAACTTCCCCATATACCTTATTGAGGAAATTGACATTTTTTTCAAATTTTCATGGAAAGGTATAACCTCCCTAGGTGGGATTCAAACCCGTACTCACTTCTGGACACTAGATTCGAATCCAGGCGCGCTACCAACTGCGCTAACGACCCGGGTTGTCTATTAACAACGCATGTATACTTCTAAGTACATGTACCCCGATTTCCATATTGTAGGAAATCCTAATTTTTCAACGGTATGTCCGATCGAAAATAGAAATGTGTATATGACCATACTGTCGTCTGCCTCCCCCGGGAAAAAAATCCTGGACCCGCCCCTGCATATGTTATTTATATCCTGCAATTTATACATTTATTATGTTTCCCTCTGTAAATTTGCTTTGTATTTTGTATTATGATATGCTTCCCGGCTTCCATATCCTCGTAAGTAATAACTGCAAAAGCAAATGGCATGCACAGGGCCCCCAAGCCAAGGAAAGGTAACCATGTCGTGTTGTTGGAAAAAGGCATGAGTATCCACAGACTTACACATTAAATATTCACTGTGTTGAAATTACACAACCCAGCGTTTAATTGTTTATATTAGTTTCAAAACAAGTGGTTCCAATGCCACGGATTATTTTATAACCACGCCTTTGTTTTTATAAGGTGAATTCAGTGAGTTTAGACTATTTCTAATATTTCTTATCGGTTTTAGCGATTCTTTGTTAGTGTTAAAACAATTTGTTGAATTCATTGCAAAGTGATAAGGAATAATATCGCAGCGGGATTTCTTAGTCGTGTTTTAATTATATGTAGGAGTAAGCATCCCATTTTATTAATTTTAATATACGTTGTACAACTAGTCAACGTGTAATGTATTCATACGGACAGGTTGAAATAATTGGACTATAATAGATATGCTAGAAATTTAACTATGAAATTCTGGGTGACAATGAGTGGAGAGTGAGTACTTACTACACTTTTATTGCTGTGTCTGTGTTATTTTAATTGGATTTATAAGTGCGGGTTACTAAGTACATAGGCGGGTCTATCGGAGGGGGGCCAGGAGCCATGGACCCCTAAAATTTCCTAAATGTACCCGCAATGTTACAATGTTACTAGAAATGTCATGGGTTCGATTCTTGCACGGCCCATTGATTTTTTTTTCGGTTTACTTTGAACACTTCGGGAAGTTTTTTGCTTAAAATTATAATATCTTTGGATGAATGCACCAATGTCCTTAATTGGGATTTTTACAGTTTTTTTTTTAAATTCCATAGTCTAAATTTAAAAATGAAAATGCGACTAGGTTAAAATGCGATATGGTATTATAAGCATTTTGCTTCATGTTTAAGATATACAAAGAATTGATATGTTTTTTAAGCCTCCTGAATTAATTAGTAAATTCTAAGTTAGAGAAGTGTTACACTTACCCGACGATAAGTAGTCTAGTCAATAGACAGCTGTACATCCTAGGTTATGAAGTTTGACCTTTCTATATATGTCACCTTTAAACTTTAACCTCTGGCTATTATTACTCAAATCAACACCAACCTGACATCCAATCAAAAACGACCATAACAAAAAACGTCATTTTGAATTTGAAATTTGTAAAAACTGAGTGTGTAACTTCGTGATATTTGTATATAACTATTCTTTATTATATTGCTCAAGGTAATTTATATTTCGTTTTCATTCTCATACCTTACTGCGCATTTTTTATAAATTTTGTAATTTTATATTGTAAAATTTATACAATCTATGCATATTACGCAATCTATGTTTATGTTTAAAGAAACGATCAGTGGTCATTTTCACAAAACAATCTTACGAAAAAAATATCGTATATATATAAGTTCATTTAAAAAAATATTGTTTAAAGTCTAAAAGATATATCATTTGAGCATATGATATGAATTTCAAAAAGTATTCATTATTTTTCATATTCAAAAGAATATTATAAATTGATTAGACAAAGAGTAAAGGTATTATGAATGTTTTCTTCTTTTAACGTACGATATTTTTTATCGTAAGATTTTTTTTGTAAAAATGACCTTTTTGAAACCCGATAAACCCATAGTTTAAACTGGAATCGAACCCTAGATTTTCCGAGTCTGCTACACACACCTCTCCTTTACAAAATCTGTCCTTGAGCTCTTGAAGTTTGAATGTTGATAGAACAATCCAAGAATGTAATCACATAATTCCTAGTAGTGGGTCATTGACGTTTGGCACCAAATTTACCCCCATGCAAATCCATGCCCCAAACTTGGATCGAACAAACGACCTTTGAGATCAAGTTATGTTAGAATGAAAATAATTTATGTCCTATCATGTTAGACTGTTCATTATACAACGGCGGGTTTTTGTGTTTGTTAATTTCCATACATGTTCCATGATCATTGGTGGCTATATAGTCATTTCTAACAGCTTTGTTGTTGGGTTAACTCTTTAGCAATGCCGTTGTGTGTCTCGCCAACCCCCGGGAGAACCGGGTTCGCAGTTTTATGCTCAAAATTTACATGCCTTCCTAAAAATTCCTACGCCCCAAATTCCCATCATTGCATAATGGACAGGCTATCACTCTAGAACAATATATCGTGGGTTTAGAGCACAACGGTCGTAACTCACTCTTTTCTTATATTAAGTTACGACTGTTTTGCGCTAAACCCACAATATTTTACCTATATAATATAAACTATATCACTATGGTACTAAATGCATTTACTTATTTTTTTTCATTTTAGATTTCTCTCGACAGTTGAATATTCTAAAGTCAGAACTGGTAGACATTTATCATGGAACCTGTAGTAAAATACAAATATGAAGCCAGCTGATCATTCTTGCTGCATAATGACTTAGTTCAAAGCTTTATTTACTCTCCGGTGTATATGTAAGTTTTCTATCATATTTTAGCATGTAAAAATATCTTGTGACAAGAAATAAAATTTAAATGTGTTTTACATGACTTCAATAGCTGTACATGTATTGCTGTATTCAAAGATGTACATTGTTTATTAAATAAGTATCAGATCAATTTGCTCATACTAAAATTATTTTTGCAAGAATTTTAATTGTGTATAATGATTAATGAATTTATACCTTTAGCCTTTTTCTTGATGCATAATATGCTTGGCACGTGACATTGCCTTCTATGTCAGACTAAACTAGAACTGCCACCAGTGGCGAAAATACCCCCGCAACAGCAACATTTCAAGATAAAAGCAAGTCAACATTGAGGAAGTCCAAAAGGGTAAATGTTGTAAGAAGCATAAAAACCATAAAAAGAATAGGATGCAAATATCAAATTGGAAATAAACAGCAAATTACAGTGTAATTCACTATAGATTTATAAAAACGCAAAATGAACAGAGTTGTCATATTTCAAATGATTTTTTACATGAAAATGAACACCATTTGGTCATTATGAATGTAAAGTGGAACAACAGACAAAGAGTGATCACATTTAAACTCATCATGAGTATGTTGTAACCAGATGAGCAAAATGTAGAATGTGTTTGTAATTTTTTGATAAATAAGTAAAAAATAAGGCAATTGTAAAATGGTAGTCAGCAATGTACACAATATAAATCAAACAATTAGTATTTACAATATCTTGTATCAAGAATTTCACAAATACCCCATAAGAAAGCTTAAATTACCGATCATTATTTTCACAGTAGAAAAGTTAAAATAATATCTAAAATCTCATGTAGCTATAACGAAATAAGAAGTTTTCTTCTCAACATTACAGAAAAAATCAAGATGGCTATTAGTTGGTGCATTGAAATACATAAAAAAATAATACATATAAAAAGTTCATAAACAAGAATTTGTCAGCACAATTTTATCAAAATGAGGTGAGAAAAAAATATGTTTGCTGTACAAGATATTAGAAAATTCAACATGGCTGCCAGTCAGCCATTTTGAATTCCACTTAAGAAAATGCCAAGCACATCAACTTAAACAATTGCTAACTTTCTCAAAGTCTGTACAAAAATTATCAAATCATTTGCTTTTTAAAAAGAAAAACTCAGAATGGCTGCCAATCAGCCATTATGAATTTGATAAAATATCAATACATCAAAAAAAAGTTCAAAAATAAGAATTTGATAAAAATAGCAGTACATAATAGACTTCAGCAATTCAAAATGGCAAACAATGTGGAATAATGCTATATTCAATAAGTTACATGACATAAAGCCATAAACCCTTGATTCATCTTCGTCAATAATATTTGCTAATCAATGAGATAAATAGTTACTACGAGATGTAGAATTGGTCATACTATATTAACACATTCATACCTTCTCAAAAGAAAGAAAGCACCTTGACTGCCAGGATCTTAAATACATCCGTGACAAACATTTTAAAGTTTTTGCATTAATAAGCCGTAAAATCCAATTAATCAATCAATAAATAAATCAGACTTCAGCAAGAAGAAATTGGTAATGAAATAAGCTTACTATACAGTTATTTAAACAAAGTCAAAATGGCTGCCAGTCTGCCATAATGAATTTGTATCCAGAGTAAATCCATGTACGAGTCAACTACATCAATAAAGACTTTGGAGCGAAATTTGGCTAAAATTGAGTAAAAAAAACCACATACACGTACTATACAAGAATTTAAATAAAAATTCAAAATGGCAGCCAGTCAGCCATATTGAATATAAATTGATGAAGAATAGTCATACTGATCAACTGTATCAGTGAGACCTTGTATGCAATTTCTTTTCAAAATATGTATGGTAATAAGTCAATATAAGACTGTACTAATTTTGAAAAAAGGATGACAGCCAGTCCGCCATTTTGAATTGGAATTGAGTTAAAGTGTATGTACACATCAACTGTGAACGCCTGTGCAAAATTCTATCTAAATTAGTTAAGAAAAAATCTGTTGAGAAATAAGCATACAGTAATTAAACTAAATTAAAAAGAATTCAAGATGGCTGCAAGTCGGCCATTTTGAATTGGAATTGATATAACATGCATATAAACATCAACTGTAAACGCCTGTGCAAATTCTATAAAATAAGATAAGAAAAAAATCTATTGAGAAAAAAAAACTATACAGTTATCTAATTAGATTTAAAATATATAACACAATTAAATATTTTAAACAAGTGAGATATGTTTCCATAGTTACATGAGTTTTGTATACACCATTAATTCATGGTATATAACAGCTTCTATTCTAATACATTAAGAAATAAACATACTACAAATGTATTAATTTTTTGGGACAGACCACATATCCAACCAACCAACCAACCAACAAACCAACCAACCAACCAACCAACCACCAGGGTGATTCCAGTATACCCCCGAAAACTTCGTTTGCGGGGGTATAATCATGAATTCCTGGTGACAAGTACATCTTCGCTTAATTAAGTTGATCAGTTTACATCTTATACAAAACTCCTTCCATTGAACTACTTCTTTACTTCTTTTATAATTTATGAGGATAATTCGTATGAACTTGAGATCTTTGTGTGACTATTTTATCACTAGAATAACTTCGGCAGTGGAATGTTAAATTTTATTCAACTGTCAGTGGTACATGCATTCACCCCCCTGATTTAAATACTCGATATATGTTCGATATTCTCTGTACACAAATTTTGATAACCATTTTCGATCGTGAGTACATGAATACTGTATTGAGAAGCTAAATCAGCAGGGTTAATGTATGTGGCACTGAAGTAAAATGTTTTAAATCAGCAGGGTTAATGTATGTGCCACTGAAGTAAAATGTTTTAAATCAGCAGGGTTAATGTATGTGCCACTGAAGTAAAATGTTTTAAATCAGCAGGGTTAATGTATGTGTCACTGAAGTAAAATGTTTTAAATCAGCAGGGTTAATGTATGTGTCACTGAAGTAAAATGTTTTAAATCAGCAGGGTTAATGTATGTGTCACTGAAGTAAAATGTTTTAAATCAGCAGGGTTAATGTATGTGCCACTGAAGTAAAATGTTTTAAATCAGCAGGGTTAATGTATGTGTCACTGAAGTAAAATGTTTTAAATCAGCAGGGTTAATGTATGTGTCACTGAAGTAAAATGTTTTAAATCAGCAGGGTAATGTATGTGTCACTGAAGTAAAATGTTTTAAACCAGCAGGGTTAATGTATGTGTCACTGAAGTAAAATGTTTTAAATCAGCAGGGTTAATATATGTTGCACTAACAGTTAAAAACAATTTTACAATACACATGTTCATTGCCAAAATTTGCAGTATAGAGCATAAGATCTGTAACTCTACCCCATGATGTATCTGAGTTATCTCCATTCGATTGCTTTTAATATTGCATTTCTTGTGGAGGTCACAACTTTGTCATGTTAAGCCAGAATACATGGGGCCAATTTTCTGTGTCTTCTGGTGCCATTTTTTCACCAAAAGTAAAAAGTAATTGATATCAAATCAAGGACTAGGGGTCGAAGCGCTAACTAGTGATATGTTTCCGAAATTGGCCATTGAAGTTGGTATCTTTTTGTTGCGATTTCTTTAACATTGACTTGTTTGGTTATTTATATTGTGTTATTTTACGCAATTATTGATTAAAGCATGACTTCAAACTTAATAGACGGATCTTTCGGGAGTTGAAATTTCCAAAATATATACCCGTCTATGAGTGTATTTTTTCAACTGTAAACCATTTTTAAGTAGCATGAAGCAATTTTTTTCGGACTCGTCTTGCTCGCCTTTGTGTTTCACATAGATCGTGGGTTCGGAGCTTGGTCATGAAATTATTTCTACGACCATTCTCTCTCCTTCCAATGATTCTTAATGATGAGGGCAGCTGTCAGTCACTGACGAAAGTAGTTGGTTGGCAGCTTAATCCAGATACTTTGGTGGACTTTCTACTTCCATTCTCAAACAAGCTTACTGATTTAACCAATAATTCAGGACGTCTGTATAAAGTAAGACAGTTGTCAACAACTGGCAAAGGTGTAGGGCTGCGGATCGTTATTAATGTTTTCATACGTAGCGCAGCTCATTTTCGATGGTAATTTAGCTAATTTTTTGTAACAATAGATCGCGATCCGACGATTTCAGAAGTGCCGAATATTCGTACTCGGTTTTCTAGTCGGGATCGCGACTATCCGAGTACTCTGTTCTCGCAGCAGCCCTACAAAGGTGTGCGCTAAGTACTTGTTAGAAGTTTGGAAAATACGGATATCTAGGGTTATCCTGTGACTCCGAGTAGGACGACTGTCCACTGTCAATATAACTGAAACAAATGTTTTAATGTGGCAAACATTACATTATAAAGTCTGTCTTAACCTAACGATAGGATAATCATGTTTTTCTTCTCTATTTGATAATTAAGGCTGATTTACGAAAAACTTTAAAACTTCGTTTTTGAAATTTTCTGGGTTTTTTCTTTTCAGCTAATGGAAGTTCAGACGATGCTGTTTTAAGTTAATCTGTTATATAGCTTTACCCTGGTCTGTAATGTTTCTGTAAGATTTGAAAAGTAAGAAATGTATGCCTTGATATGCTTCAACTTGCTGGAAGACATTATGGCAGTAACAATGAAGATTTGGTAAGCTTTGTTTATTTAGTGTTTTCTAAAAATGTCATTTGTTTATAAACTTAGATATTTATAAGTTGTACATAGCACATCATTTTTGCTATTGAATACGTCACTTTTTCCTGGTGTGTGTGGTGTGAGGTTCCGCGAGAGCGTGCATGCATGCGTTCGAGTCTGTATGTTCAATAAATGAGCGAGCATGGCCGAATGGTTACAACGTTGGACAAGTACATCATGTATACATCGGATAGCTATCTCCTCGTTGGTTCGAATCCCATCCAAAACCTACCATAACTTTTCTTTAGTAAGAAACTTAGTCCCACTAGCTCAGTACTGGGGGACCAGGAAGCGGACTTGAATGTAATTATTCTAAGTTCTATAAACTTGTTTCAATATCCAGCTGAAATAGATCAGTATATCGCTGGTTTAGCGCAAAATAGTACTAACTCACTCTTTTCTGCAACTGAGTTACGACTGTTTTGCAATAAACCCACGATATGTATTAATTAGTGTTTAATTATTGACGTATTCATTATCCAATTGATGTATTTGTATGGCCTGTATATACTTTGTTTATTTACGAATGACAGTTCTAGTCATTTAATTCTTACATTGTGTTGTTGCCTATTTTATTGTATGTCATGTGTTTTATTTTTCCTCGGGTTGTCCCTTTCTGGCCTGAGATATGCACCGATAACTCAGGTTCCGCATGCATATCCCATCCTAACTGTCCCAACCCCGCCATGAAGAGGGTTCGGTTTGTTGGGGTTTTTAAGAGTCATTGGCTTCATATCTCCCAGCATCAGAGGTTCGGAATGCTCTGGTCACTATTACTTGTATTATTGACGGCTTGTGGACTTTTGTATAAGTTTTATCTAGAGTAATATGTTTTTGGCGAGATAGCTAATGGGCAGGGTTAGAGTAATGGGAGGTTCATTGAGGTTTAATAGTAAGGAATAGTTTGATTGTTAATACAAAATTATCAGTTTCATTTAAATTATTCATTTAAAATCGTAAACTGTTTGAACCAAAAATTCTGTAAAAAAGTTATAGAATTTAAGCTTTTAGACTGTGATTTTGAAAGAAGATTCCACGATGAGTTGTGTAGCAGGATTATGACTCTTCAGTCCATTTACATGTATATTGCGACAGACACACAGTATTATAACATGTCGTTTGGTCCTTCATCTTATGTCGGTTTCTGACTTCATTTGAGATATTTTACACAAAATATTGCACGCCATTCGTGTCTCATTCACATGTAGCTCTATGTATTCATTAAGAATAACTTACACACAATATTGATAGTCATTCGATCATATTCTTATGTAGGTTTCTGTCTTCAGTTGTGATAACTTACACACATTATCACATATCTTTTGTACCATATTTATATGTGAATTACTGTCTTCAATCATAATAACTTACACAAAATATTGCATATCTTATGGTCCATTTTCTTATGCAGAGTTCTATCTTCAATTGAGATAAAATACACAAAATATTGTACGTCGTTCGAGCCTCATTCTCATGAAGTTCTGTATATTCATTAAGAACAATTTACACAAACATCTTATGTCATTCGATCTTCATTCTCATGTAGTTATCTGTGTTAATTAAGATTCATTAAGAATAACTTACACACAATATTGCTTGTCTTTTTGTCCTTATTTTCTACTCATGTCACCAGATCTCTGCTTTCAATTATATTAACGTGCAGCCAAACTCATGTTGGCATCTGTAATCAACCAGAAAAGCGCACTCACAATATGGCATATCACTCGTGTCTTATTCTTACGTTGGCATCTGTAATCAATCAGAAAAACGCACTCATAATATGGCATATCACTTGTGCCTTATTCTTATGTTGGCATCTGTAATCAATCAGGAGAATGCACTCACAATATGGCATATCACTTGTGCCTTATTCTTTTGTTGGCATCTGTAATCAATCAGGAGAACGCACTCATAATATGGTATATCACTCGTGCCTTATTCTTATGTTGGTTTGTCTTTATCTATAGAATAACGGATAGACAATATTGTATGTCTTCTTGTCCTCATTCTCATGTTGGTATCACTCTTCATTAAGATTACTGACTTGCTTTATAAACTGTTAACCGGTTCTTTATTATTGTGGTATTATGTAAGTACATTATTACCTCTGCAGAGCTGCCATCTACAGAGCAAATCCTCTGCACAGCAACAGCTTTTGATATTCCCAATAGGAGCAATTTTAATAGTAATTAAACTCTGCACAGCCAGCTACAGCCTCTGAGCAGCTTCACATTTTATTCCCTTTCAGAGGGTGTTGTACTGTAATGTCATTAATTTGTTTATCAGCCTTAGATAAATGATGGACAATGTTAGCCTTGGTCGTGGTGTAGCTGTTGCATGATCAACGTAGACAGATTATAACCTTTCTCAAACTACAACAAATCCTTACCCTGCTACCCTTCACTGTTAAATAATGATAAGAGCTGAAATTGTTTTATTTAATATGACTTCAAATTGATCAATATGTAAAGGAAACATTGGAACAATTTAAACACATTGTTTATCTGACATAAATATACATTAAATATAAACGTGTATTTTGTTTACAAATTTTCAATCTGTCTCAGTCATTTGGATGCATCACTAAGGAGTAATTATATTTATTTTTTATTTTTTTGTGACTTGAATCTATATCATGAGTGATAGATGTATACTCTTCAAGACATTGTTTATCTGTACTAGGTTTACCCGTGAAATGTATAAATACTTTTTTTATAGAAAGTCAACATAAATTTACGTTTTTGTTTTGTTCTATTGTTGTGATCTTAAGTTTACAAGATTGTTTTTTAATTTGATGGAAATTTAACACTTAGAACATCCATAGGACTAAAATGTAGCCATTAAAGCTGCAACTTTGTACCAACTGAAACAATGCCAATAGGGGATATCTGTATAAAATGAATAAATGGTAGAATAATTTTTGAACATACCTATATCTCAATGCTTTATACTCATACCTACCCTTCTAAATATTTAACAACATGGTCATTGTGCGTTGTCAATATTCTTAACATTTGGCTTTTAGGATATAGAAAAACTACCGTTCTTATCAAAATTATTTGTTTTTTTTTTTCATTTTTTTAAAGCATGTAATTAGTACTTATGATGCTTGATAATGATGTACTATATATATATATTGTAATTGTATCTGTTAGTTAGTGAATGAGGAAATGTAATTTTTTATTTAATCACCAATAATAATAAATGTCAATAATTCTGAGCAATCCAGTAAAGGACCCATTTTATGGGGGGTAGCTGGATCGGAATTATTTTTGACAAAAACACATACTTCTGAGCAATCTAGTGAAGGGCCCATTTTATGGGAGGATAACTAGATCGGATTTATGTGTAGAGGCTAAGCCTATAATTCTGAGCAATCTAGTGAAGGACCCATTTTATGGGAGGATAGCTAGATCGGAATTATAAATAGAGTTAAACACATACTTCTGAGCAATTTAGTGAAGGGCCCATTTTATGGGAGGATAGCTAGATCGGATTTATGTGTAGAGGCTTAGCCCATAATTCTGAGCAATCTAGTGAAGGACCCATTTTATGGGAGGATAGCTAGATCGGAATTATAAATAAATTTAAAACACATACTTCTGAGCAATCTAGTGAAGGGCCCATTTATGGGAGGATAGCTAGATCGGATTTATGTGTAGAGGCTTAGCCCATAATTCTGAGCAATCTAGTGAAGGGCCCATTTTATGGGAGGATAGCTAGATCGGAATTATAAATAAAGTTAAAACACATACTTCTGAGTAATCTAGTGAAGGGCCCATTTATGGGAGGATAGCTAGATCGGATTTATGTGTAGAGGCTTAGCCCATAATTCTGAGCAATCTAGTGAAGGACCCATCTATGGGAGGATAACTAGATCGGAAATATTTTTTACATATAAAAAAAACACTTTTTTTAGCAACAAAACGTGCTATTTATGATGAACGAAAATTATGGAAACAAAACGTGCTATTTATGATGCACGAAAATTATGGACGTGACAATCATGGTACTAAGTCTAGCTAGGGTGCTAATTACATGTTTTAATTGAAATTTCTTCTTATATTGAAAACCACAATTTTTCTCATATAATTGTTGTTGTAACAATGCACGTACAGTGAGTTATGTTGTTGTTTATATGGAAAGTGACGGTATTTAGTCTAAATCATTGATTGATAATATGTTATTTACGTATTCTGAACCCGGGTATGTAGTGCAGTAGTAAGCGCACCGGGATATCGAATCTGGTACGGTACAGTTTCGAATCCCAACCGGGTAGGTTATACCCTTCCATGAAAATTTGACAATAATGTCAATTTTCCTCCATTAATAAGATGTATGGAGAAGTTGCCGGCCTTGTGGAAGGGTAGGTGAGTACTAGTTGTAGGTAAGGGTCCAAAAAAATTAAGTTTGGTGCGCTGGCCGCCGTGAAATAACCATAATTGTGTTGACACGGCGTTAATCTGTTCATATAAAAATACGTATTCTGCAGTACTAAAACTGTTCATTCGGATTTGTTAATTAACATCATCATTTTGTTGTGATTTGTCACTTGGTACAAAGTAATATGCTACTTGGATCATAATTTAAGGAAACGTGACTATTTTTGCTGGTATTATGTTATTATTATATTATACATTTAAGGTTGTTTGGTAGATGTAGCCATCATTTGTTTTATTTTGAAAGAGATAACTAACTTTTACATACAATCAACAGTTTTCAAGTGTTTTAGTATATTGTAAAAGATAAACTTAATGTATTGTTGATATATTTTTACTACGAAATAATTCTTAAAGCTTTAAAAATAGTGTATGCACTTTAAAATGTTAGGAATTCCAATGTCTTTATATGTACAGTCAATGAATACCATTAGATTTTAAAATGTTCCAATGTTTTCTGACCGATTTTTGATCAGTCGAAGTTTTATATAACAACCTTAATAGATTTGGATTTTAATTAATAATAGGTTTGCATATATATATCCATAATATCCATATTGCCCAGAAAGAATTGTGACTACAGTATCATTTTGTTGGTTATTGAAAGAATACTGGTGCCCTAAGTTTAAATCTCGGTTAAAGCAGGGTTTGCTCATTCTTGAAAACACACCAATACCTCAACTTGTCGAGGAACCATTGACATTTCGGCAAGAATTTTAAGTCCTTATTGTAATACTGTCCAGAAAAATGATTTGGTAATCTTCGGTTGTTGACATTTATAATAAATATTCTTAAGCCAAATAGATGGGTGCTGCATCCTGGTTTTTTTCTCTTGTCTCTGCCCTTTCTGCTCTTCCTTATGCAGAAATAATTATTTTTGAACATCAGCCCTTTGACGGGGCTCTGTTCCTTGTTTCTTGTTCTGTCCCTTTTTCTCTTTCTTATGCCGAAATAGTTATTTTTGAACATCACCCCTCTGACGGGCTCTGTTCCTTTCTTCTTGTTCTGTCCCCTTTTCTCTTTCTTATGCCGAAATAGTAATAATTTTGAAACATCAGCCCTCTGATGGGACCTGTTCATTTTTTTCCTCCCTGCCCTTTTCTGAATTCTAGAATTATTATAAATACAGTGCCATCCATAAATACCTTTACACATCACAAAAACACCAATGTATATAAAATATAGTAGTCTAACTACATAATAAATTACTTTTCTCTTTATTTACCTTTATTACATATACAGTGCCATCCAAAATTACCTTTACACTTACAAAAAATGAGTATTTCAATAAGACAACGAGGCCATAGTCATTTAAATATATATTTTTTTAATAAATTGTTTATTCTTTATTCAAATTAGAATATTCAAAACAAAAATACAACTTGGCAGCACTTAAATACAAAATAACAATGATAAGCTGCACAATGTCTTATGGTTGCACAATACAGCAATAGATTGGATTTCACTCAATACTTAGTGTAACCACCTCTGGCCAGAATTACTGCTTGAATTCTTGCTGGCATAGACTTAATAAGCTTTTCACACCTTTCTGAACGAATGTCCAGCCAGATATCCTTGATATTGGCGGCAAGTTCCTTCAAATTGCTGAAATGGTGACGTTTCAAGGCACCCTTCATGTCGGACCACAACTTTTCGATTGGATTTAAGTCTGGTGACTGAGGTAGCCAGTCGAAACACTCAATATTGTGATCCTGCTTCCATTGTGCTACTATGTTTGACCTGTGGCATGGTGCTCCATCATCCTGGTACCAATAGTCATCACCATAGCCAAGGAGATGAGCTGATGGTACTGCATAGTCATTTAAAATACCAATGTATCCCTGCCTTTTTAACCTCCCAGACACTTGCTTTAACATCCCAGTACCCCTATATGACATACAACCCCACATCATCACATTTCCCCCATTAAACTTCACTGTGAGTACCACACATTCATTTCTAAGAACCTCATCTGGTCTGCGGCCAACGTAAACTGGAACAGATTAAATTTACACTCATCTGTCCAAAGCACACAGGACCAGTCCACCCAGGTACAATCCTGGTGAGCATATGCGAAGTCCAGACGCTGTCTGCGATGTCTAGCTGTCAACAGAGGCTTCTTAATGGCCCGGTGTCCCTTAAGGTTGACCTCCTTGAGGCGACGCCTGACAGTGGTTTCAGAAATATTGGTTCCTGAAACTTCCCAGGCTGCTCGAAGCTGAGGAACAGTCATTTTCCTGTCAGCCAGGCTTGCTCTTGTCAGTGTGCGATCTTCTCGAGCTGTAGTTGATCTTTTTCTGCCTCGCCCTGGTAGATCATTGTCATTTCCGTTGACCTCATATACCTCTCAAAAGCCTTGTACACAGAGGGTCTGAAAAAGTAAATTTAAAAAAATCAACTAAAGGTAAATAAAAACATCTTTAAAGGGTGGTAAATGTTTAAAGGTAAGTAGTCAAAAGTTTAAGACAAAATTTCAGAGTATGAAAAAAAAATTACATTGAGCATCCTATCGTACTGGCGATCATTAATATGGGCATCTTCTGTTCTCTGTAGACCCTGCATCTCACTCTGGCTTCTAAACTCAGTCGTAAGTACCATGTTTACTGATTACTGAACCTAATAACCAAGCTCAATATGTACCAAAAGACTTAAAATTAATTTTGGAATAATAATTTTCTTAGGTTTTTATCCGCCTATGATGTTAAATTAAATTATCATTTTAGTGCTCAGCATCTTTTTTATGTTTTTCCGCCTTACAAACATAAAAAAAGATGCTGGATATTGGTATATATTTGGCCCTACACTACCAAAAAAACCCTTGGTGTAAAACCACTGTCCGTGGCCCTCCCTGTCCTGTATGCATGCTTGTCCTTGCCTCATGTTCATTCTTATTTCTTTCTTTTTCAGCTTAGTTACATATTTTATAGTTTGTAATAATGTTTAAACATGTCATATTTTACAAAGTTTGTAATAATGTTTAAACATGTCATATTTTACAAAACTATTTCTGTCGGGTTTCTCTTCTCGTGTTTTTGTCTATTTCAGGTTGTGACTGATGTCTATGGATCAAGACAACTATAAACCAGACTGTGACAGACAGGAACATTCTGCAAGGTCTTTCAGTGGGAACCATACAATATGCTTCCTGGCAGCTCGATGACGTAGTGCAAAATTACATAAGCGTCGGTACTTATCACCTTCAGGTATTGTCCCTAATGGACCTAAAACCATACTTCGATTTCCGGGCGGGGAAAATACATTTACTGTACCTTCTTTATATAGTGTAAATATGTATTTTATGCCTTATTATCCCCCGCCGATGGAATCGGGAGGGGGATATAGTTTTGGCGTTGTCCGTTCGTCCGTCCGTCCTTCCGTCCGTCCGTCCGTCCTTCCGTCCGTCCATCCGTCCGTCCGAATTTCGTTTCCGGAGTAGTTCTCTGCAACTACTGGCTGGAATTCAACGAAACTTTATGGGAATCATAAATATCAAGAGGAGATGCGCATGTGGTCAGCTTTTTTCGGATCAGACCCTTTAACTCAGAGTTATGGCCCTTGATTAGTTATGTAGTATGCATATAGAGTAAAAGTCGTTTCCGGAGTAGTTCTCTGCAACTACTGGCTAGAATTCAACGAAACTTTATGGGAATCATCAATATCAAGAGGAGATGCGCATGTGGTCAGCTTTTTTTGGATCAGACCCTTAAACTCAGAGTTATGGCCCTTGATTAGTTATGTAGTATGCATATAGAGTAAAAGTCGTTTCTGGAGTAGTTCTCTGCAACTACTGGCTGGAATTTAACAAAACTTTATGGGAATCATCAATATCAAGAGGAGATGCGCATGTGGTGAGCTTTTTTTGGATCAGACCCTTTAACTCAGAGTTATGGCCCTTGATTAGTTATGTAGTATGCATATAGAGTAAAAGTCGTTTCCGGAGTAGTTCTCTGCAACTACTCGCTGGAATTCAACGAAACTTTATGGGAATCATAAATATCAAGAGGAGATGCGCATGTGGTCAGCTCTTTTCGGATCAGACCCTTTAACTCAGAGTTATGGCCCTTAATTGGTTATGTAGTATGCATTTAGAGTAAAAGTTGTTTCCGCACTACTTCTCTGCAACTAATGGCTGGAATTCAACGAAACTTTATGGGAATCTTCAATACCAAGACGAGATGCGCATATCGTCAGCTTGTTCCGGTCAGACACTTAAACTCAGAGTAATGGCCCTTGATTAGTTATGCAGTATGCATATGTAGTAAAAATTGTTTCCGAGCTACTTCTCTGCAACTACTGGCTGGAATTCAACGAAACTTTATGGGAACCTTCAACTTTTTGTTTTCCCCCGCCGATGGAATCGGGAGGGGATATGGTTTTGGCGTTGTCAGTCCGTCCGTCCATCCATCCGTCCGTCAGAATTTCGTTTCCGGAGTAGTTTTTTGCAACTATTGGCTGGAATTCAACGAAACTGTATGGGAATCATCAATATTAGAAGGAGATGCGCAAATCGCCACCTTGTTCCGTTCAGACCCTTTAACTCAGAGTTATGGCCCTTGATTAGTTATGTAGTGTGCATATAGAGTAAAATTCTTTTCCGCACTACTTCTCTGCAACTAATGGCTGGAATTCAACGAAACTTTATGAGAACCTTTAATACCAAGAGGAGATGCGCATATCGTCAGCTTGTTCCGGTCAGACCCTTTAACTCAGAGTTATGGTCCTTAATTAGTTGTGTAGTATGCATATAGAGTAAAAGTCGTTTCCGCACTACTTCTCTGCAACTACTGGCTGGAATTCAACGAAACTTTATGGGAACCTTCAATTCCAAGAGGAGGTGTGCATATCGTCAGCTTGTTACGGTCAGACACTTTAACTCAGAGTTATGGCCCTTGATTAGTTATGCAGTATGCATATGGAGTAAAAATCGTTTATGCGCTACTTCTCTGCAACTACTGGCTGGAATTCAACGAAACTTTATGGGAATCTTCTATACAGTAGTATGCAGTATGCATATAGAGGAAAAATATACAGAAAAGAAATTTGCATCTCATTTGCATGTCCTGATAATTTTATTTAACATGGAGTAATGTATGGTCCCTGTTATGGTTTTATGGATTTTTTTACAACCGACTGGAATGTAAACATGGCCATGATAAATATATTTATACTAATGGACAAAAGTTTTGTCCGGTCTACAAAAAAACATAATATCTTTTTTGTTTGTTATTGCACACTCATACAGTTGGTATCCTTAGAAAGAGATTGTTATTATGCATTGAATAAAAAAAAGAATTGTGAAATTTGAGCAAATTCTGTCGGCACAGTAATGTGTTGAAAATTGACATTGAGGATTTACAAGTTACAATTGATTGCGTTGAGTGAGTTTTAAATGAAACATTTTTTTCAATGTGTGTGTGACCCCCCATTAACCCGAATGAGTTCGGTGCTCCTTTTACGCATCGATGCTACAAGTTTGCAAAGGAATCTAGCCGGAAGACCAGATTACTCATTTGGGTTATTGGGGGTCACACACTATTTAAAAAAATGTTTCATTTTAAAACTGACACAACGCAATCATTTGTGAATTGCAAATCCTCAATGTCAATTTTCAAAACATTACTGTACCGACATAACTGACTCAAATTTCACAATTATTTTTTATTCAATGCGTAATATCATCCTCTTTCTAACGACACCAAATGTATGAGTGTGCAATAACAAACAAAAAAGATATTATGGTTTTTGTAGACCGGACAAGACTTTTGTCCATTAGTATATTAATAAAGCCTTATGTCTCCAGTTGTTGTGTTAGCAAAAACAAGTACTCGGCGGGGGATATTAATTCAACGAATTTGCTTGTTTCAATTTATATTATGCAGTTGATTATCATGTACATGTTTTTTGCTCTCCGGTTTAGGAGGTACAATGTAATTAAAGTGTAAATATAAAATACACAATTGTATACCTTCAATAAAACATCATTGTTTGTTGCTATGCTGTTTATTTTAGGATAAATGCAGGATAAATGATCTTATATTATTAAATTGGACTGCATATTTTAACAAATCACTTAGAATTGTTTAGTCCTGTAAACTCTCATTGTGTCCAGTAAAAATTATGTTTTGCTGGACCGAATGTCCAGTGCTGATGTAAGTTTATCGTGAAGACTGAAATTTACTCACGGTGTTTGTTATTATTTGATCTTTAGTAGTATGCCCCCTTTTTACTGGATAAGGGCTGGGTATCCTAAATACAATTGGGACCAAAAGTTTCTTTACACATGTTAAACTTAGTTTCACAACAAACGTAGTTAATCCCGAACTGTCAATTATGTTCTTTCTTGTATTATAAAACTACAATAAAAATATCAAACAAAACGTGTCTGCAATATTTTGTCAACGGAATAGAATTGAAGAAAATGCACGTGTAAAGAAACTTTTGGACCCCAGAGTATATCTTTAACCATTAGATCTTAGATATAGATCGAATATGGCTTCAGTAGAATATGACTCTAGCTAGGTTCTCCTTTCTTTACGAAGTAATAGTTTACTTACTTATTTTATAATTGTCCTTAATCGTGACCACATTCTAATGAGTCTTTGGAATTTGTTTCAACAGTAGCATTATATCAACATTTTCTGTATTGTTAGAGTTCACGTTTGTTATATATTTTAGTGTATGTTTGATTAGTGTTCACGTTTGTTATTTTAGGTTGCCACTGTGGTCTATGGATCGAAACGAATAGGAAATGAAGAAAGATCTACTTTAAATTTGTTTAAAGATTAAATGGAAACATCAAGTTTGGATGTAAGTTCCAAGGGTAAGTAGATTCGAATTATTTATTTACGTATTATGATAATTTATTGATAACATATACGTATATCCGGAATCCTCTGTTTTTACCGTTACTTGTTGCTTTGATATAATATTGAATTACCTTCTCAGTTCTAGTTTGCACAATTGATGTAGTTTTAACAAAATACACTGTACAGAAACTACTCGTACCTTTCATGTATTGTAATTAGCTCCTGATTCTAAGACATTTCGATCGTTTATGGTTTATTACATGTAATTTCTTAGACTGTTAAGCCCGAAAGAAAACAGGGCATGTAGATAGATAGATTTATTTTGACATATAATGTTACAACATGGCACACACGATAACATATCAGTAACAATAATAAATTACATGAATGCATTACCAACTAGCCATATCAAACAACATTTTATGTTTTGCCCAAATGTACTTATAGAACACAGACTAGGTTGAACTTATATGAGATGAGGTATAACACAACACAGTTTTAGATTGATTGAAAATGGCATTTATTTTAATGCCATAATATGGAATCTAAATAATGTTCATAAGCTAATAAACTATATACATGTATAGTATTTCTACCGAATGACATATCTGGACGGCCAACCCCCCCCCCCCCAAAGGAAACCGCGAAAAAGAGTTAAACATAAACTATTATTTACGTTATATATACATGTTACAAACAAACATAAATACATAAAATGTGAAACATAGGAAAGGTACATTTACATGCATGTGAATGGTACCTTGTTTGAACCAAGTCATCAACAAAACTTAAACCTCGCGAATATGCAGATTTTGTATGTTCATTTGAAATGTCATTAGAATTGTTACACAGTAAAAGTTCGCTTGCTCGAACTCGAGGGGACATGGAAAAAAATCGAGCGAGACAGATAATCGACGTGGCTGATATTCGTCCGAGTTCGACGTTATTACTTCCCTTTGTTTTGTAATTGTTTATATTTGTTATCTCCCTTGGTTTAATATAAAACCCGATGTATGTACAGTGCATCCAAAATAACACACTTGATAAAAAGTTGGGCTTTATTAATTCAATAATTCTGTATAGATTCTAATAGATGTATTTACGCATAAGAATAGTAAGAATTAGATTGTTACATTTGGAAGAGAAGTAATTATACTTCATCAATTGTAATTGTTATACAATGTAAATTTCTATGGAAATGGAAAAAAATGAATCACTAATTTTACGAAATTGTAAAGGTATAAATTTATGGATGACACTGTTATACCCAGTTTCTTCATAATGAATCATTCGCAACATTAATATACATTTATTATAAACTAATAATGGTACGATACCCTCATTATTCAAGTAGCAGTGTTCGAAATTAGCGTAAGCCCGACGCCCGTGGCTTGTTATTTTCCAGTCGGGCTTGTCAATTTTCCGTCAGTTAAGCCCGATCGGGCTCGCCGCCAAATTCAATCAACAGTTGTCGAAATTATACCTAAATTAATCGTACTAATTCAACTGATTAGCCTAACGCTCGAGTATTACCCTGTATTTCATCTTGTACGAGTATACGACACGAATAACATCATACATGATCAGTGTCAATCACGCGCACATGTAAGCGCTTGTTTCAAACTAAACGCAGGGGTTTTTCCCCTTTATTAAATCAATTATCACTGCCACCAAAGATCACAAGTAAATTCGTCCCACAGAGTTTTAATATTTTAATTTGACGATAACTATGTCAAGAGTTTGGTCATTCTAAAAATAGATGTTATTACAACCACCACGTGATTCACATTTTGGCAGTGGCTTATTAGCAAAGCGTGGTGTAAGCACTGAAAGGAGTGAGCGCTAGTATGCAGAAGGCCTGTTAAATTCGGTTTCGGTACATAGAAGTATTAAACGGCGTGTGAATGCTTTATTTACAGAAGGCCAAGTTTCTTTTTAACTTTCAAAATTTCGTCTAATTTTATAATTTATAAAATAATGCTTGACACATTTAGTTTATAATCATTATTTTATATTTAAATACAGAATGATTACAGATTATAGCGTATACTTAACTGTACTTAAGTTGTAAAATTGATAACTGTGTGTGTCAAAATACATTTCAAAAGATAATAATATAGTATGTGTAAAGACATCGTTTGACCCCAGTGTATGTGCGGCGTTTAAACACTTGTTCTATCATTTTCCGCGCGAGTGCCGCATACATTTCTCACGAGCGTCGCAAAGTTAACTAATCCAATGACCTTGTGCGTGTAAACTAAAATGGCGGCATTTGGCGCATTAAAATATTTTGAAAACGCCAAACCTGGCGTCAAGCGTAAGTCAAATGAAAAACATGTTGCAGTTGATAAAAAGGTATACGAATCAACAAGAGTAAGAAAATTTCAAATGCATTGGCAGAAAGAACGACCGTGGCTAGTTTTCAATGAAAAAGAGAAAAAAATGTTCTGTTCGTATTGTACTGACGGTAAACCTGAGTCATCATCTCTGTTTGTAAAAGGTTGTGAAAATTTAAGACTGGACCCTATAAAGGCTCATGAAAAAACTGACGAGCATCTATTTTGTGAAAAGAGGTCAAGCCAAGGTCAGTCAGGAAAATCTGAAGCCACACGATGTCTGAATCAATTAAATAAGGCTCAGCGCGGGCAACTTTCCATAAAAATGCGCACCGCGCATTTTATAGCAAAACATCAAATGTCTTTTTTGCATTATCATCACATATGTGAACTAGATAAATTAAAAGGTTTAGATGTTGGTTCATCATACACATCAGGTAAATATTTTTTTTATTATTACAGACGTGCCTTATTGATGATGCACAATATAATTATATATGTATTCGTTTTTTTAATATTCTTTCGAGGTCCTACCTAACTGTCCCTCAGTGTTATAAGGGGAGATCACTGCGTTATTACATCCGTAAATAATTATCTATAAGATCGTAATGCATTTTAAGGGGTCACGATCAGGTGCACTTAGAGTAACCAATCAATACATAGCTTTTTCTGAAAACGGTCTTAAGGAGCACCTCGGCGATCTTCTGCTTAAAAATCGCCAAGATATTTCCGAATTTAGTAGTGTAACTTCTTTTTTGGATCACGTTTTTTGAATACGAAATTCACAGGCTGCGAACGGATTACTATTAATATGCTGCATCATGAATAGAACTAATATACAATAAAAAATTATTTTTTTTTGTATAAAATTCCTGCTCCGAGTCACTACTGACTTGTGCTTTTAGAACATTGTATGAGTTTAAAGCCAGGGATAGGAAATCCCTCACATGGCTTAGGTGTTGTCCACCGTGATTTATAAGTTGTAATTCATTCTGATAAGTACTGGCTTATATTAGCGTTAAGAATTGTTCCATTTTCATTGCACTGTGGAGAGATTGCTTTAAGTGAAGGTTAGTACATAATGGCCTTACATAGCAAAATTAGAATAAATATGAATGAAACGCGTTGATCACAATATAATATATCAAAAGAATTATTGAAAGTAAATAATAAGAATTAATAATTTTAAGGGATGAAATAGCTTTCTGAGTCTCTCTCCAATTTATATTAACTGTAAATGTAACGTTGGCCCCTAATCAATATAAATTTAGCAATATTAACTTATAGAAGAATGAACTGACCAATTATGTTGTATAAAATATCAATAAATTCTTGGTTTTATTGACAGATAAAGGTGGAGCTCTTATGGTGTCGTCCATAGCTGGGGCTACTCGTCAACGGGTGATTGACACTCTGAAGAACACTCCTTACTTTTCATTCACATGTGATGGGAGTAGTGATTTCACCGGAGACGACATGGAGTCAGTATTTGTAAGGACATGCCAGAATGGCCAGATACTTGACCAGTTCCTAGGTATAGGCTGCCCTTTATCTGCTAAAGCTATAGACATTCATGCTTATATAACAGAGATGTTCCAAGATCTGGGTATAAGTGATGTACTTAAAAACAAACTAGTAGGATTTTGCTCAGATGGTGCAAGTAATATGCAAGGTGAATTTACATCTATATGCATCTTAATAATTGTAAATAAAAATGTCATGGTTCAGTAAAAAATGGCTAAACAAATTTTATTCATAAGAGTAATAGTTTATTAATTCATTTTAATTCCTTGTCCCTAAATTATTTCATAACATTCATAGACATGGAGGTATTATAGTATCTAGAAAATAAATGGGTCACTTCAAAACCTAGTTGTAATAACATACAGTAAACTGTATTTATTTTACTTTATTTTGACTTGAGACTGGTCGTTTAAATGACTTGTAAATTTACATGGAAAAGCTATAATACTATTGAATGGTACACAAAACTTTGTCTTTTTATAATCCATTTATTCTTACAAGTATTAGTACAGTGATTGTTAATTATATTTGTGGCCTAAATTAATAGGATAAACATGATTAAAAAATATTATGATTAAAATTTCTTTCCAAGTAAAAGTAATTCATTTATATTCCAGGTAAAAATAATGGCTTATCAGCACTGTTAAAGAAAGACCACCCACACCTTGTGGTAGTCCATTGTTTAGCCCACAGACTTGAACTAGCCTTCAAGGACACTATAAAGAAGAATAATTTGTATGACAAAATGCTGACCCTTTTGTTGGGCATCTTCTATATTTATAGAAAGAGCCCGAAGATGAAACTTGGTCTAAAAAGTGCTTATGATGCTCACCAGAGTACTTTTCTCATGCCTACTAGAGTTGGGGGAACCAGATGGCTCCCTCATTTGTCTTTAGCTATCAACAATTTTTTGAGGGGCTACAAGGCTATCAGAAGCCATCTTGAATCATCATCTCACGAGAACCCAAGAGCTGAAGGTCTAGCTAAGATTTCATCTGACGCTAACCTATTAGTATTTCTTCTTACACTAAAGGTATTATTTATATTAAATGTCAATATCATAAATCTCATTACAGTAGTTACACTTTGGGAAATAATTCAGGATACATTTCTTTGCCATAAACAGATCTTACGCATACTGGTTATAAGCAGGTATTCCATAGAAATTACAAGCACAGACTAAAAATAACTTCAGTATTCAATATTTTTTGCAAAAAAAATATTTACATTTTAATTTAGTATTAACTCATTGCTAGGAAATTAGAAACTGCACTGGTTAGTTATCATGGGTTTATCATGGGTTAAAGTGAACTGAATTTTGTAACCATTGAGTAAAACCATTTTCTATGGAGAAATACTGAAGCATAATTTCAATTTCAAATAAAGTATGATAACATATGATATTCTTACTTCAGGAAATAATTCAACCATTGGTAAAACTGAGTCAACATCTTCAGAAGAATGAACAATCTCTTGCTGACGCTTACTGTTACATAAATGCTACTAAGTCAACGCTTAGCTATATTGCTAACAAGTGAGTTATCATTGTACATATATTATAGAATAATGAATTTACTGACATGATCATGCCATTTTGTCATTTTCAATGATTTATGCAACAATAAATACATTTATAGGTCACAAAATATTTCTGTTTAACACATGTTTCAAAAATGGATGTTACTTACCAACATGTAATGGTATCTGGCCTATTAAGATCAGGGTAACAATTGTGAATACTATCATAATGGTGAATATCATAGGGAACCATTCACTTATTTCACTTGTTGAAGTTTTGTTATAACATTTTCACTTTAAAGGGATATTGATGGTGTAAAGGAAGTTCTTGATGGAGAGTTCCAAGGTTTTCCCGTAAGAAGATGTGGTCGTCAGTCTTTAGGTCATGCTATACTAGTTGATAGCATAATTACTCACATTGATAATAGGTTTCCAGCATCGGATATTGTGAAGACAACAGCCATAACTAATCTTAAGTCATGGCCATTAGATGTTGAAAAATCAGAAATGCAAGGTTTATATCAGTTCATGTTGAGACGAAACACTGTTTAACTGTTGATTGTGTCTTTTAGTTATGTTTTGAAGTTGAAATAGTTGTTCTTTCGTTATGTTCTCTTATTGTTTTATAATGAAATATGCTTGCAGCTTAATTTTATTTTGGAATTTGTTATTACATGTTGTTGTTGTTTTTTTATTCAATAATGATTTATTAATCTAACATGTCAGTATTAAATTGAAGTAAATGTAGCTGTTTAATTGGATACTTAATTTAATTGCTACAGGTTGTCAGTATGTTTGTTGAAATGAGTATTTTAAAACCTTAATTTAACTTAATAACTAGTGTAACGGTTTTCATTTATTTGTTGATGAATTTCTGTTAAAAAAGTTCATTTATCTCACTGATGATGTCTAGATAAATACAATGCAATTAGATAAATATTTATGAGTAAAGAAACAAACTCTTTTATTTGAACATTATGAACCTATATTAAGAATAAAATTATGTCATTACAACACTTATCTTTTTAACAAATATATGATGATATAATAAATAATGGTTGATTGTCCATTTGTAGAATATGGTAATGAAGAAATAAAACAGGCCATTTCACATTTTGGTTCTATGCTTGAGAATGCAGGAATAGATGTTAACGAAATAATGGGAGAATGGCTTTTCCTTAAACAACTTGTTGCAGAAAAGTGAGTCTTATTTTTAATTAAAATTGGTTATTAGAACAAAGCAATTTTAAAATGTTGATGTTGCAAAAGATCATTTGTTCAATTTAACTTCTCGTCAAGTTTTGCAAAAGCCTTGTAACCTTTTAGAATTCAATAAATTACATTTTCCTGATAATTTGTATAGGTTGTGTATAACAGAATAGGTTAAGTACTCGTTATTTTTCAGATTCAAAGACACAATACCCAAACAATCATGGGTTAAAATTCATAATCTTGGTGAAGATTTCAAGAACTGTCTTGCTGCCATCGATCTCTTAAGAAGTTTACCACCAACATCAGTAAAAAACGAAGTCTCATTTTCCATAATGAAGCTCACTAAAGGCTCCAGAAGACCAAGGATGAAATCCTCAACCTTAAATGATTTGTTGACAGTAAGCCTCCAATCTGAATCTGTCAGTCAATTTGACCCTGAGAGGAGCATAGAGTATTTCCTGGTTAGTAAAAGTAGTTTTTATCAATTTGAAGTGATAGTAATACATTGTCAAAAAACATTTGTCAAAAAACATTGAAAATAAGTAAATAATAAAATGTATACAATATCTAGCAAAGCAAATTTTGAATTAAAATGATTTTGACTGTTCGTTTTTGTTGGGTTTAAATTTGTGCTGTAGCAACTCATTGTTTAGGTCATATAACTGCGGTCAGTCAACCTACTCACTGTTCCTGGAAAGTCTAAATTTCTGGAATAAGCTGTTAACCCACTACTAAGCGCATACTTTTGTCAGTGACTGACTGACAACTACCCTTCATTATTAAAAATCATTGACAGAAGGGAAAATGGCTGTAGAAATAATTTAAAGACCTAAGTTTCATGAAAGTATGCCCTGCCCGGGAATCGAACCCACAATACCTGAGTGCTACCGACTGAGCTAGCCTGGTGGCTGAAATTATTTTGAATCTAGACTATTATTATCAAGACTTTAACTTTATTTACTGGACATTTCAGAATTCTTCTGACAGATCAAGGAGAGTAGATGGCTATACTTGTAGACCAAATGATAAAGATGCCACAGTCATTGTAGACTCTGAACCAGAGTTGGAAGATAATGAGGTAAAATTTCCATACATTATTTAAAGTATGAGAAATTCATCCTTTTTCTTGACTAGAATTTTTTCATGTTTTAGGTCAACTAATTCTGTTTATACATAATATTGTATTGACTTAATGTACATAATTTGACACCATACAGTATAATATTACTTGTTTAAAATTGAAATTGTAGGATGTTCTTTAAATAGTAATTCATTATTGACATGCTAAAAAAACTTAGCAAATGTTTTTATTATATATACTTGTAGATTGACAGTTTGGATTTTATTGAAAATGGTGATGACGAAGTTAATGAGGAAGATGAAGACTTAGAAAAAAGTGAAAATGATGTTTATAAACTGTTGAATTCTTATAATTATGAAAAAGAATTCTGAATATGTATAAACAACAAATAAACCATGATTAAAATTGAATAAAAATGCTTTGAAATGTTGTTTTGTTTATGTTATATCAATTATTTGAACAATCTGGCTCCACCTGTTACTCTCTTATAAAAGTAAATAAAACAATAATACAATGTGTGCATCTGTTGTATACAATATATCTTATGTTGTATCATTTCTTTGTGTAAGTTAAAATCAATTTTTTTCGGGCTTGTATATTTTAGTTCGGGCTTATGAAAATTCCCATAGATAAGCCCGAAGGGCTTGTGTAAAAAAATCTTAATTTCGAACACTGAAGTAGTGATTATTCTAGAACTCCAAAAAGGGCAGGGTGGGACCAAAAAAGGGCAGGGCGCAGCGCGCTGCGCGACTTTTAAAATTCTGAAGCATATATGAAGTCAATAACATATTAAGTGAACTGATGTTTTTAGTATATTATTTATATATTCATTGTAGCTGCATGCTCAACAAGTTCTTACTTGCTTTTCTATAATCATGTACTCGTGGACAAATTTACATAGCATAGTTGTAAAACATACTTTCGTGTCAAATCTTTAGCTATTTAAAAGTCCAAAAAGGGTGGCAAGATTTGAAACAAATCGTTTTCACTATACAAGCTCCGTCTCTGCCATGATCTCTAACTTTAAGTGGCCACCTATAGAAACCACTGTAGAAGAACAAGAACCAGACTTATAATATTCTATAAAATTGTCTATAATCTTATTGGTATACACCCTGGCCCTGCCTTATTCATACCCAACACATAAAAAACAAGACAAGACAATGTTCAGCAGCCATCTCCATTCATTTTAACATATAAGCATGTCCAAATATTCTTCCTTTCCAAGCACAATAATTCAGTGGAACAAGTTGTCAGCTGCTGTACACCAACAACAGTTGACTCGTGTATATATATCTAGTTTATCACTGTTAATAAGTGATTACTGAATCTATTGGTTTTTTTGTTTTTACCCAAATTTTAATTGCAAGCACCAGCACATAATCCTCTAAGTAATGAGGGAGTGCAGTATTCTCTTAGAAGAAGGAGCTATTGCTGAAATCAATAAATTTGCTTTTTATTTTGTGTTCGTTTTTTTCTGCAAAATATTGGGGGTGCAAAACGATTTGCTAATATACGATTTTTCTATTAAATCGTTCAATCTGATAAAGAGAGCATCTAATGTAATTAAACTTTAGATTTGTCAGCACCTGCACATAATCCTCTAATAAATTAGGGAGTGTATTATTCTCTAAGAAATAGAGGAAGCCATTGCTTAAATCATTCAATTTGCACCTAACCTTTTTGTTTTTCTGCAAAATATTGGGGTGCAAAACGATTTGCTAATATACGATTTTCTATAAAATTGTTTATTCAGCTAAAGAAAGCATCAAATGTAAATATTTAAGTAAATAATTATAGTGAAAACTGTTCTTGAGCTACTTTGTACAAGAAAAAACTAATATGACTTGTTTGACAAGTGAAAAACGATCAATACAAAACATCGTCAGTATCAAATCGTTCTGCACCCCCAAAAATGTAACGGATAGCAAATTCTCGTTTCTGTATTTTTTACAAATCCTGCGGGGGACAATTGTTTTGTATATCATAATATGCCCAAGTAAATTGCAATTTACATCACATTCGTCCACTAAAAATAACAAACAACCCTGCTAATTGCTCAGCATGGTTTGGTCATCAGTGTCAATTTAATCCTTGACTCGTATAGGTACCTGACTGTATATATGTATATTGACGTTGTCAAGCGTTTTACAGGCATACCCTAACAACCACCTTATTGATTTTTGACACTGCCCTTTCACAGTAGGTGTGTCATTTAATTACTGATTGATAAAGATTATACAATTGACGTGTGAATTTACCGATGATTGACAATTATGAAAATATTTTTGAAGGAAATTAAAGGGCAACAGGGCGCTTTGACACTCGCAGGGCGGGACTTTTAGGGCAGCAGGGTGGGGCTAAAAAGGGGCAGGGCGCGGCGCCCTGCTATTCTGCTTTAGAAAAATCACTATTATTGTATACATCATGTATAGTATTTTCGACTACTGTGACGACTAAACATAATCTTTCGTTGGTTGTAGTTCTTCGAAATTGGTCTATGATTTTTTGGCTATTGCAGATGTTGGTGTCGTTTGAAAGACCAAAGCCTCAGCTATGCATGCATGTATAAATCTGGAAAATAGAACGACTTATAATGTGGGCTAAGTTGAGCTAAGGTAAACTTCTACCGTTTTATGAGTTACATATACAGAACCCACCTAACGTTCGGTAACATTTTCACTAAGTAAGCCTATTGCATAGATTTAATAATAATTGATAACAATTTACTTTGAAATGATTTTTCGTTTTGCTTATCTTTCGTTATGGTACTATTTGTAGTTGAGACTACCTAAGTAGCATAATATCTGTATTATGGAAAATATTTACGTTGATATTGGGTATTGAGCCTTTTGGATATCAGAGGCTTAAATCTTATAAACATGACACATTCGTGAAATTTGATTTCATTTTATCATCTGCCATATTAAATACATAGAATAATAATGGTTTTACCGATAACAAGCAATGAAATTTAAGTTATTTGATTATTATATTTCCATCGTCTCCAAACCTTTGGTGGGTACTGTATATGTGTTTATGGCTCGGAGCAACGACGGTCGCATATGCTTAGGAGAAAATACGCATCAGAGGAAGTTAATAAGAAATACGCATTGTTATAACATCGTTTAACAAAATTCGTGTTTCTCGATGAACGGTTTGTTTACAAACATAGGTCGATGTATCGTCTTCGTTCAAAAAATTATATTAAATGTTTGTTTTGTTATATGCATTACCCTGTTTATTGTGCTTGTTATGAATAAACCTGTTTGAAACAAGCTTACATTTGATGCTTAAAAATTTAGCAGGAACAGCAGTAAGATAAAAACTACAGCAGTTCGATCAATCTTGCTGTTGTTTTTGCCAGCATTAAGATAAAAACTATAGCAGTAAGATCCATCTTGTTGTTGTTCTTGCCAGCATTAAGATAAAAACTACAGCAGTAAGATCCATCTTGTTGTTGTTCTTGCCAGCATTAAGATAAAAACTACAGCAGTAAGATCCATCTTGTTGTTGTTCTTGCCAGCATTAAGATAAAATATACAGCAGTAAGATCCATCTTGTTGTTGTTCTTGCCAGCATTAAGATAAAATCTACAGCAGTAAGATCCATCTTGTTGTTGTTCTTGCCAGCATTAAGATAAAAACTATAGCAGTAAGATCCATCTTGTTGTTGTTCTTGCCAGCATTAAGATAAAATCTACAGCAGTAAGATCCATCTTGTTGTTGTTCTTGCCAGCATTAAGATAAAAACTATAGCAGTAAGATCCATCTTGTTGTTGTTCTTGTCAGCATTAAGATAAAATCTACAGCAGTAAGATCCATCTTGTTGTTGTTCTTGCCAGCATTAAGATAAAATCTACAGCAGTAAGATCTATCTTGTTGTTGTTCTTGCCAGCATTAAGATAAAATCTACAGCAGTAAGATCCATCTTGTTGTTGTTCTTGCCAGCATTAAGATAAAATCTACAGCAGTAAGATCTATCTTGTTGTTGTTCTTGCCAGCATTAAGATAAAATCTACAGCAGTAAGATCTATCTTGTTGTTGTTCTTGCCAGCATTAAGATAAAATCTACAGCAGTAAGATCTATCTTGTTGTTGTTCTTGCCAGCATTAAGATAAAATCTACAGCAGTAAGATCTATCTTGTTGTTGTTCTTGCCAGCATTAAGATAAAATCTACAGCAGTAAGATCCATCTTGTTGTTGTTCTTGCCAGCATTAAGATAAAATCTACAGCAGTAAGATCTATCTTGTTGTTGTTCTTGCCAGCATTAAGATAAAATCTACAGCAGTAAGATCTATCTTGTTGTTGTTCTTGCCAGCATTAAGATAAAATCTACAGCAGTAAGATCTATCTTGTTGTTGTTCTTGCCAGCATTAAGATAAAATCTACAGCAGTAAGATCTATCTTGTTGTTGTTCTTGCCAGCATTAAGATAAAATCTACAGCAGTAAGATCCATCTTGTTGTTGTTCTTGCCAGCATTAAGATAAAATCTACAGCAGTAAGATCTATCTTGTTGTTGTTCTTGCCAGCATTAAGATAAAATCTACAGCAGTAAGATCCATCTTGTTGTTGTTCTTGCCAGCATTAAGATAAAATCTACAGCAGTAAGATCCATCTTGTTGTTGTTCTTGCCAGCATTAAGATAAAATCTACAGCAGTAAGATCCATCTTGTTGTTGTTCTTGCCAGCATTAAGATAAAATCTACAGCAGTAAGATCCATCTTGTTGTTGTTCTTGCCAGCATTAAGATAAAATCTACAGCAGTAAGATCTATCTTGTTGTTGTTCTTGCCAGCATTAAGATAAAATCTACAGCAGTAAGATCTATCTTGTTGTTGTTCTTGCCAGCATTAAGATAAAATCTACAGCAGTAAGATATATCTTACTTTACTTTGAATAATCTTTTTGCTGTTACTGATGTAAATGCTGTTTCTGCTAACTTTTTATTCATTTACATTTGTACCATTTCAGAATGTTTTGAACCTACACACTCATCAGACATGCTGCTTGACAAACGGGTCTATATAATAGTATGGTTCCTTCTACAAACAATGGATGATTTGGATGAATATGAAACTACACGGAAAAGTTATGACCTGGCCCTATCCATATTTAACAAGTCGTCTCGGATTTATAGTCCTTGAGATGTTTGTTGTCCAATATCGCGTGGATTTTAACCTTTGACCTGCTTATGCATTGCCATACATAATTACCTTTACAATTTTGTAAATATGTGATTTGTTACTAAATTTTACCTATATTTTAAAATTTAAAAACATATTTATAAAAAGATGTCAATGAATACCAATTACAACTTTATTAAGTATCATTGCAACCTTTTCAAATTTAAAAATCTATTTAATCACATAACACGTAAATACTTTTGAAATAATATTAAAACACGCTTTTTACAAGTGTAAAGGTAATTCTGGGTGGACTGTAAATGACAAGTCGTCTCGGACATTTCGTCCTTGAGATGTTTGTTGTCCAATTACGCGTGGATTTTATAATTCGGCCTGCTCCTATTTAACAATTCGTCTCGGACTTGCGTCCTTGAGATGTTTGTTGTCCAATTACGCGTGGATTTTAAAATTAGACCTGCTCCTATTTAACAAGTCGTCTCGGACTTGCGTCCTTGAGATGTTTGTTGTCCAATTACGCGTGGATTTTAAAATTAGACCTGCTCCTATTAAACAATTCGTCTCGGACTTGCGTCCTTGAGATGTTTGTTGTCCAATTACGCGTGGATTTTAAAATTAGACCTGCTCATATTTAAACAAGTCGTCTCGGACTTACGTCCTTGAGGTGTATGTTGTCCAATTATGCGCGCATGTTGAAATTTGACGATTTAGTTATCGTTGCTGTTTTTTATTATGATGTTGACAGACGAGGTAATTTTATACTTATTTCTGTTGTTGGTGCTGTTGTTGTTATTGTTTCTGCTGCTGTTGTTGTTTCTGCTGTTGTTTTGTTGGTTCTTTTGTTGCAACTGTTTAATTGCTGCTGTTAGTTCTGCTGCTCTCGTTGAAGCTGTTGTTTAGTTGTTGTTTTGTTGTTGTTGTTTTGTTGCTGTTGTTTTGCTGCTGTTGTATTGCTGCTGTTGTTGTTGTTGTTTTGTTGCTGCTGATGTTTTGCTGCTTTTGCTGTGGTTGTTCTGCTGTTTCTGTGATTGTTTTTTCTGCTGCTACTGTTGTTATTGCTGCTGCTTTTGTTGTAGGTTCTGTTGTAGTTTATTTGGTTGTTGTTCCTGCTGCTGTTATTGCTGCTGTTCCAGTGATTGTTTCTGCTGCTGTTTTTTGTTTCTGCTGCTGTTTTTGTGACTTTTGCTGCTGCAGTTTATATGATTGTTGTTGTTGTTTGTGTGGTTGTTATTTATGCTGCTGCTGATTTTATGGTTTTGTTGTTTTTGTGGTTGTAATTGTAGCTGCTGTTGTTGTACTAGTTGGTGTTGATGTTTTTTTGTTTTTTATTGCTGTTGCTGCTGTTTCTGATGTAATTGTTTGTGGTTGTTATAGCAAGTGTTGCTGCTACTGTATCTATGGCTTCTATTGCTAGTGCTGCTGTTTCTGTACCAGTTGTTGATGTTTTTTGTTTTGAGCTCGACTTTACGTATTAATGTAGAGCTCTCCTACTCGCCCCGGCGTCCGCGTCCACATTTCTGGTTAAAGTTTTTGTGCACAGATTAAAGTTTTATGCAGTAAGATACATTCTTCTATATCTTTGTTATTTCTTAAGATATTAACTTCAAACTTTAAATACATGTTTCTTATTATCAACCAAATCTCATATGACAAGGTTCATAACTCCAAATATATTTTTTCAGAATTATCTCCCCTTGGACGAGTTTTCTTTAAAAAAAGTTTGTTTATACTGCAACTGTTTTATTTCTTTAGGTATTGACTTCAAACTTTAAATGTATGTTACTTATTATCAACCACATCTCATGTGACAAGGTTCATGACTCCAAATACATTTATTTCAATATTTTCTCCCCTTGAACTTAGAAATTTATTTTAAAAAATATTTGTTTATATTGCAACTGTTTTATTTCTTTAGGTATTGACTTCAAACTTTAAATGTATGTTACTTATTATCAACCACATCTCATGTGACAAGGTTCATAACTCCAAATACATTTTTTTTTCAATATTTTCTCCCCTTGAACTTAGAAATTTATTTTAAAAAATATTTGTTTTTACTGCAACTGTTTTATTTCTTTAGGTTTTGACTTCAAACTTTAAATATATGTTCCTTATTATCAACCACATCTCATGTGACAAGAATCATAGCTCCAAATACATTTTTTTTCAAAATTGTCCTCCATGAACTTAAATTTTTTTTAAATTTTTTTATCTATTCATTTAATTTTGTTAAGGTTATATTTTCAAATTTTAAGATTTGTATGTTCCTTATCATCAACCACATCTCCTGTGACAAATACTTACTAAGTCGAGCATGCTGTCTCCTCTGACAGCTATTGTTTATTGCTGTTGCTGCTGTTTCTGATGTAATTGTTAGTGGTTGTTATAGCAAGTGTTGCTGCTACTGTATGTATAGCTTCTATTGCAGGTGCTGCTGTTTTTGTACCAGTTGTTGATGTTTTTGGTTGTTATTGCTGTTGCTGCTTTTTCTGAAGTAGTTATTTTTGTTTGTTTTGTTGTTATTGCTGTAAAGCACTGTCTGTAGTAGAACTTGTTGTTTGTTTTGTTGTTATTGCTGTAGCTGCTGTTTCTGTAGTAGAACTTGTTGTTTGTGTGTTTATTTATTGCTAGTGCTGCTGCTGTTTCAATGGTTGTTATAGCTGGTGTTGCTGTTTCTGAACTAGTTGATGTTTCTACGGTTGTTATTGTTGGTGTTGCTACTGCTGTTGCTGCTGCTGTTCCTATGGTTGTTGTTGCTTCTGCTGCTGTTGTTCTGTAGTAATAGTAGTAGTTGTTTGTGTGGTTGTTATTGCTGGTGTTGCTGCTGCTATTGGTGTGCTGCTGTTAATATTATTGTTGTCTCTGGTGCTGCTGCTTCTGTAGAAGTAGTCGTTGTTGTTTGTGTGATAGTCATTGCTGGTGCTGCTGTTTCTGTAGTAAGCCGCGGCCGTGGCGTAGTGGTTAGCGTGTCTGACTTCGAATCCGGAGATCGCGGGTTCGAGCCCGATCGTGGTAGGTCATACCCTATACATAAGTTGTCGGCCACGTGGTAGGGTAAGTTAGTACTGGTGATAGAAAAGTGTCCAGGAGTGTGTTCTATTTCTGAAATCATGATTCTGATTAAGCATACAATCTTAATCATGATATTGATGATAACAAAACATCTTGAGATCCAGACCCGATCCGTCGGTCCGTCGAAACACGCAAAATAAAATGATTTTTGATGAAAAATGCATCTCAAGAAATGGGTTTTTTGGCTCACAATCAATATTTCATCTTCATTCTTTTTAACCTACTTAACATACAATGTGAATGATTACAAAATTAAGCAATTTTCATTTTTAATGCGTATCTATAGTTAATCATATGATTTAAAGAGTTTTCTACGATTTATTTGGCATTTCTTAATTCTAAGGGGTTTCTTTTGGGTTTTTAAGTTTTTTGGGGGTTCTTCGGGGTGTTTCGACTGACTCTTATGGTGTCAACATGCGTAGGCTCTGCTGTCAGTGCATTCGGAACAACATCGGCGATCATCTTAGACGATATATGTTTATCTGCGTAGAAGATTGCCGAGGTAGTTCCGAATGCTGTCAGTGTCAGATCCGCCATCTTTGATTGTATTTTAATCGAACTTGGAGCATGAGAACATGCTCATGATTCTATCAAAACGACTGAATCACAATCATGGTCGGTAATCCAGATTCGGATTCGTGTTAATAAAACACACTCCAGTAGGGCGTTCAGTTACCGCGAACGTTACAAAACGTTCCGTAACGATACATTCGGAACTCCTCGGTCATTCGCTGCGAATAATCTCGGGCATATTTAGACGCTATTTTGAAACTACCGGTGTTTAAGTAAACACATAATTATATGATCGTTTAGGCATTGAGTGATGTTTCGTTTTTAGTACGTAAATTTTGAAACATCACTCATTGCCTTAACGAACGCATATTAATTTTGTGTATTAGATTAGATTATTCATAGCGAATGGCCGAGGAGTTCCGAATGTATCGTTATGTAACGTTTAGTGTAATCTAACACGCTACTGGAAACCTATAGTAGAAAGATCTGGCGTCGTTTATATGACCTTAATATGTGTCGAATACGACGTTAAACCCAATTGAAAAAAAAGTTTCTGTAGTAGTTGTTGTTGCTTCTATGATTGTAATTGCTGGTGTTGCTGTTTCTTTAGTAGGTGTTGTTTGTGTGGTTGTTATTGCTGGTGTTGCTGCTGCTGTTGTTGTTGCTGCCTTTTCAATGGTTGTTATTTCTGGTGTTGCTGCTGCTGCTGTTGTTGCTGCCTTTTCAATGCTTGTTATTGCTGGTGTTGCTGCTGCTGTTGCTGCTGCCTTTTCAATTGTTGTTATTGCTGCTGCTGCTGCTGCTGTTGTTGTTGCTGCCTTTTCAATGGTTGTTATTTCTGGTGTTGCTGCTGCTGCTGTTGTTGCTGCCTTTTCAATGGTTGTTATTGCTGGTGTTGCTGCTGCTGCTGTTGTTGCTGCTGCCTTTTCAATTGTTGTTATTGCTGCTGCTGCTGCTGCTGTTGCTGCTGCCTTTTCGATGCTTGTTATTGCTGGTGTTGATGCTGCTGCTGCTGCTGCTGTTGTTGCTGCTGCCTTTTCAATGCTTGTTATTGCTGGTGTTGATGCTGCTGCTGCTGCTGTTGTTGCTGCTGCCTTTTCAATGCTTGTTATTGCTGGTGTTGATGCTGCTGCTGTTGCTGTTGTTGCTGCCTTTTCAGTGCTTGTTATTGCTGGTGTTGATGCTGCTGTTGTTGCTGTTGTTGCTGCCTTTTCAATGCTTGTTATTGCTGGTGTTGTTGCTTCTGCTGCTGCTGCTGCTGCTGCTGTTGTTGCTGCTGCCTTTTCAATGGTTGTTATTACTGCTGCTGTTGCTGCTGCCTTTTCAATGGTTGTTATTGCTGGTGTTGCTGCTGCTGCTGTTGTTGCTGCTGCCTTTTCAATGGTTGTTATTGCTGGTGTTGTTGCTGCTGCCTTTTCAATGGTTGTTATTGCTAGTGTTGCTGCTGCTGTTGTTGCTGCTGTCTTTTCAATTGTTGTTGTTGCTGGTGCTGCTGTTTCTTAAGTAGCAGCTGTTGTATGTGTGGTTGCTATTGCTGGTATTGCTACTGCTGTTGTAGTTGCTGCTTTTTCTATGGTTTTATTGCTAGTGCTGCTTTTTCTGTACTATTCGTTGTTGATGTTTTTTGTTTGTTATTGCTGTTTCTGAAGTTGTTGTTGTTTGTTTGGTTGTTGTTGCTGGTGCTGCTGCTTCTGAAGTAGTTGTTTTTGTTTGTTTGGTTGTTGTTGCTTGTGTGCTGTTTCTGTAGTAGTTATTGTTGTTGTCTGTGTGGTTGTTACTGCTGGTGTTGCTGCTGCTGTTTCTATGGTTCTTATTGTTATAGCTGGTGTTTCCGAAGCAGTACTTGTTGCTTGTTTGGTTGTTGTTGCTGATGCTGCTGTTTCTGTAATAGTAGTTGTTGTTGTTGTTTGTCTGGTTGTTATTGATTGTGTTGTTGCTTCTGTAGTAGTAGTTGTTGTATGTGTGTTTGTTTGTTATTGCTGATGTTGTTGCTGCTGTTGTTTCTATAGTTGTTATTACCGGTGCTGTTGTTTCTGTAGTAGTTATTATTGTTGTTTCTATAGTTGTTATTGCTGGTGCTGCTGTTTCAGTATTTGTAGTTGTTGTTGTTTTTGTGGTTGTTATTGCTGATGTTGCTGCTGCTGTTGTTTCTATGGTTGTTATAGCTGGTGTTGCTGTTTCTGTAGTTGTAGTTGTTGCTGTTTTTGTGGTTGTTATTGCTGGTGTTGCTGCTACTGTAGTAGTTGTTGTTGTTACTTCTGTTGTTGTTTTTGGTTGTTGTTTTTCTTGCTGCTGATGATGATGCTGTTTCTGTACATACATGTAGTAGGTAAGTAAGCAGTGTCCTTTTAGCGTAAAGTTTGACCCCGATCTGACCTTTCACATTTGCATTTAATTATTATCTACACATATCCCGACGAAAATCAGAACCACACCTATTCTACACTTCGGCAGCGATTATTGAAAAATAGAAGTATGTTTATGAGTTAAGATTTCAACACAATCTTCACGAGCCCGGTGTAATCGAGCATTAATAATACATTCGTATACAATGTAATGAATATTCTTGCATAAAGATCATATCGGGGTCAAACTTTACGCACAATACTTGAGCTTAATTACTTGTTAAATAAATGTCTTGCTGAATTTATCAGATTATGTTCTTAAAGGAAAAATTCCCCAAAACCACTGAAGTCTTAAGCATATATAAGACTCGTGAAGTGTACGAAAATGTGTCAAGTGCATTCGTTACTTCACTACACGTTTCGGTGTTTATCCTAACGCACTTGATGAACATAAAGTTGGCAGACTCAGCAGACACAGCAGAAGGAACGATCCCTTCTGCTGTGTCTGCTGGCAGAAGGATTAAACTACAGCAGAAGGATCAATCTTTTTGCCGGGTCTGTTGGCAGAAAGATTGAATTATACAGAAGGGTCTATTCTTCTGCTGGGTCTGTTGGAATGAAGAAAACATTACAGCGGAAATATAAATAAAAACAAGAGCTGTCGGTTGAGACAGCATGCTCGACTAAGTAAGTTTTGTCACATGAGATGTTGTTGATAATTAGCACATATTTAAACTTTGAAATTGATACCAACAGAAATAAAACAGTTGCATTAAAAACAAAGATAACTCTAAGTTCAAGGGGAGATATATCTGGAAAAAGGTATTTGGAGTTATGAACCTTGTCACATGAGATGTGGTTGATAATAAGGAACATAATAATTAGGGTTTGATGTTGATACCTAAAGAAATAAAAAAAATATAGTAACATTTTTTTACTGCACAAAAACTTTAACCAGAAGTATGGACGCCGACGCTACCTAGGCGAGTGAGAGAGCTCTCCATTTCTTCGAAAAGTCGAGCTAATAAATACTAGAGGTGTAACGGTTAACCGATATACCGGTTAATATTGCAATACGAGTTCTAACGGTTTTTAACCGGTTCGTTTTTCCTTGAACCGGTTTTTGTAGTTAAGTGTCATACTATTTGTTTTTATCTAAATCTGATAGTTAAATGTTTAAACAAATGTTAAAATGAATTGAATACTTGAAATACTCTTACTGTGCTTAAAAGGTTAAACATTTAGTCAATTGAATGAAAAATATATTCAAGAGTCTGTTTCAAACCACGCATTTTTCTAACATATAAACCACTTTACATTTGTGATTCAAACATTTGGATAAGAGATCATTTGAAAATTCCCATTTGCGTGCTATGCTGATCCAATTAGGACGAGGTACATGCATTAATTAATGCTTTGCATGTCTAAGCGAAAAACCGGTACGTATTGCAATATATTGCAATACGGGTTCTGCGTATTGCAATATATTGCAATACGGTTTTTACCGTATTGTTACACCCCTAATAAATACATATACAAGAAATACATAAACAATAACAACATGGCGAGTGTAGAAAGTAGCTCTATTGTCGGATGTCATTTTGTGTTTGACATGTTATTCAAACATGAATAGATCTACTTTGACCACTCGCCGTGTTGTTATTATTCCTCTATTTTCTAAAATGGACCTGTCAAAACATTTTTCAATGTATCAGCTTCAACACGATGCATAATACTTAATGCTTTGTCTATAACATGGTTTAAAAAAAACCTCGAAAATGAGTTGTAGAACCACTCAGTTTTTATTACAAATCGCATTAAACTGTCGTAATGAGAATTTTTGTACATCAAACATAATAATATACACTGTAGTTTGGCAAACTTAGATGGTGTTTTTTTACACTTAAATACGCCAAAAAAGGCAGGGTGCGTTTAACAATGCGAGCGCTCCAGCGAGCGCCTGCTTCGTAAATTGTTAGGCTATTGAACGATTTCAAGCGCTCGCTGTAAAATCCAAGATGGCGTCAAACATTACATTATTAGCTCGACTTTACGTAGTAATGTAGAGCTCTCATACTCGCCCCGGCGTCCGCGTCCACATTTCTGATTAAAGTTTTTGTGCACAGATTAAAGTTTTTGTGCAGTAAAATACTTTCTTCTATATCTTTGTTATTTCTTAAGATATTAACTTCAAACTTTAAATATATGTTCCTTATTATCAACCACATCTCATGTGACAAGGTTCATGACTCCAAAATATATTTTTTTCAGAATTATCTCCCCTTGAACTTAGAGTTTTCTTTAAAAATGTTTGTTTTTACTGCAACTGTTTTATTTCTTTAAGTATTGACTTCAACTTTAAATGTATGTTACTTATTATCAACCACATCTCATGTGACAAGGTTCATAACTCCTTATACATTTTTTAAGAGTTATCCCCCTTGAACTTAAAATTTTCTTTATTTTTTTATTTATTTATTTACTTTAAATTTGTTAAGGTTATATTTTCAAATTTTAAATATGTATGTTCCTTATCATCAACCACATCTCCTGTGACAAATACTTACTAAGTCGAGCATGCTGTCTCCTCTGACAGCTCTTGTTGAAAATAGCGGGTGGGAGAACAATTATTTCTGCTGATACATAAGATTTTTCACATTTTTTTTTATCATATATGAATCATTATTAAACAATTTACTGTACCAAATAAATTCTATTGTATGCATTGTGTGAATATATCATGTGGAACAAGTAACACACGTTTGCGTCCAACTTTTCGGAGGTAATTCTTGAGATAAAAATTTAAATTTTTCCAGCCGCCATCTTTGATATCTAAGCGAAACACCTCTCGAACTGAATCGCGAGCGCTCGCGAGCACTCGCACGGGCGCCCGAGTTCAGAACGAGAGCGCTCGATGTCGCCCCAAGCGCTCGCATTGTTGAACGCTCCTCTGTTCTATTGTCTGTCTGATTATGTGAATGAATTTGTGAAATAATTAGAAAACACGTTTTATTAACAGCAGATAGATGTCAGTCAAACACAAAAGACATCCGACAATAGGGCTACTTTCTGCACTCGCCATGTTGTTATTGTTTATTTGTTTCTTGTATATGTATTTATTTTTATTTATCCTTCCGCTGTAATAACTTCTTCCTCCCAACAGACCCAGCAGAAGGATTGATCCTTCTGTTATAATTCAATTCTTCTGCCAACAGACCCAACAGAAAGATTGATCCTTCTGCTCAAGGATCCTATATAACAATAGGGTCCTTGTTCTGCTGTAGTTGAATCCTTCTGTCAGCTGTGTCTTCTGAGTCTGTCGAATTTATGTTCATTCATAAACTATACTCAAATGTATTGAAAATATTTATTCCACAAAAAATCATCAAAATTCAAGATCAGTAGCAAATTTCTTTTGGCACCAAACGTTTAGCGGGTACTGTATGCTAGTTCGGAAACAGAAGCTAATACGTGCGATAAAATGATCGAGCAAGCGCTATTTTACACACAGCCGGTATCTTTAAGTTCTTAAATGGCAAAGCTTGGACTATATTTCGGCTTACGTCAAATGCGGTTTTTTTGTAAATATATGATGTGTATCACTAGGAGGATGGCAGAATTTGAGCAGACCAAATATGGTATTATAAAAGTACCTATTGCGCATGTGCGAAAGTCGGAGACGGCCGATCTTAGCCGACAAAAACTAAAAAAGACGCCATATTGAATTTATGAGTGCAGCCGACAAAAGCGATTTTAAATCAGCGATTATTTCTAGATACAAGAGTTTATTTCGATACAAAAACACTATTGATGACTCTTACATATAATGTTAGAGTCGTACGAAGTTAAAATATGTCAACAAAATTCAAGAATGCCTCGCAAACTCTTCATGATTATGCCACGGCCTGGATGACCTGGTTTTGAATTGACAGCTTGATGAGGTATATTAGTTTCTTTTGTACTATAAAATATATTCTGTATAAAAACAAGTATTTATCAATTTTAAATATTAATTATCTTTGAACCGCAGCATAAATCGTTAGTTAAAAGGACGTTGGCTAGCAAATAAGAGACGTTTTATAGGATAGTTAGGTGAATGCTCGGATACGAGTTTTCGGATATCGTTATATCTGAATTGAAGTATATTGTGATATAATATGTATTTCAGTTTTATTTTTAGGTCATTTTTTTCTTTCAAATAAAACAGGATCCTGTCACTAGTTTACGAGCTTAAGGGTAACAGTCTGTGATTTTGAAATCAGTTGTCCAGACCGGGGGAATTTCACGGTACGGAGACCGGGATTTAGCCTGATCTTTATTTTAAAGGGGCGTTACTCTTAAATTAACAGCAGCTGCCACTGACAGAACAAAAACTTTCATTTCTAAAATATTGTTTTAATTGCTGCAATTATTTTGAAGGAAGCCATTCAATCTTAGCACTTTTGGTTTATCATTGATTACGACGGAGTACTGGTAGTTTTGGGAATAACTTAAATGACATGTCTACCAAAACAGATCAGTCAATGAGTCATTCATCAATTATCATGTTGTCGTCTGCAGACTAAAAACATGTAAGATGATCATTAAGGCTTATCACATTTTCATTTGCATTGCAGCACTTACCACATACATGTGCCAGATTGACAACTACCTTAATTGATTCAGCTGATGGGAAATTATTTTGTAACAGGTAAGAACAAATCACTAAACTCACAAAACAATGAAAGTAAGTACATCTAGTCAGTGATTGAATCAATAAACTCAAGATTAAAAGTAAAATTTGCTACCCATAGAAATAGATTGTTTACCAAAACTGTCAGACTGTGTGTGCATAATAGAGCTGGGGCTTATAAGTTATATGAAGCTTTATAAATGTAAACTCCTGTGAATGAAATTCTGTAAGTAACCAAATGGGCTAGAATGCACTTTACTGGTACGTGCCTACTGCGCATGTGTCATTTTGCATTCTTCATTGAGTCGGTACTGACGATGACCGTTAAAAGCGGGGGATCGGGGATGGCAGTCTCTGATAAAAGACAGAAAATTTCATGAAATTAAAATAAAATCACTTACCTTTCTATTGATTCGAACAGGGTTAGGGTCATATTTCTACTTCTGGTGAATTACTATGTACCGGTAAAGTGCAGTAGCCCCACCAAATTAATATTTGAAAATGCTGGTATGGAAGTGAAAAGTTGAAGATTGCTTAATTTTGCTTTTCTGTTTAAAAATGTATTACCCACCAATACTACTAATTTTGCTAGTTTATCAAAGTTAGAAAATGTTGCCATTCAAGTGAGAGGCTGTTGGGTTCTTTAACTTCACTTTTCTGTTAAAAAGATTTATTACCTGTTTCTTACTGAAAAATATGTTCATTGTTGGCAACCACTTTTAGACCTTGAACTAGCATGATTATAATTCAAATAATTTTGCTATAATAATTATATATATATAATAATCAATATATTAATATTTACCATGCATGTTTTCTTTATTTTCAGTGTAGAAATGAAATAATATTGATAGTTCAATGCAAGTTCTTAAGATTTTATAAAGAAATTGGTACAGGATCACAATGAATGTGAAGCCTTGTTTCAGTAAATAGGAATATAAAAAACGGGTATTTTTATTTTTTTTTATATATATATATTTATTGTTGAGGCTGCTTGCTTGTTAATGTCACTGGTTGCTCTCAGAACATAACATTATCACCAAAAACAGAATGACATGGACCTTGACTTGGAAGTGTAGAGCTCAACATTAATTTTGTACCTTCTCCTACTGTTTTGATTGATTAAAATAATGTATCTCCTATCAGCCATAACTGTCATTTGTAGTCAGAATACTTTGATATATATGCTATGCTTGTTTGTTGTGATGATACTAAGTGTAGAAGACTAGGGCTTTTACTTCAGCATATGGAATTTTTATAGTTTCATAATGTATTTCCCTTTTTGTTTTGGCTCACATGAGCACAAAGTGCATCTGTTGTGGCCAAGGTTTCTCTACGATACAGTCACACGGAACAAACACAAGTGTTGTAAACTTTCCCTCGTACTGTTGAGTATATATGTGCTTGGATTTCAAAAATGAAAAGAGCTTCTAGCTTACCTCAAGCAGTATTAAATCTGAATAATCTATCAGTGCATTTTGATGGGCTTTGTGATACTGTTTATTTTACATGAAAACAAAAAAGACTCCATTAAAATATTAATTAAAAGGAAGAATAATTTCTTAGTTCTTTCTTAATACTTAAGCAAAGAAATTACTTTAATTGTTTTATGCTATGTTTGTTGAGAGCTATTCAGTAATCTTGACAAAATATTAACTGTTAACACATGTGTCATGTGTTAAATCACTTGTCCCATCTGCTGCTGCTTATGTGAAAAAATATATATTGGTCTTAATTCATGAATATTTTTGAAATGCTTCTTTTCAGGACAATGAAGAAAGAAGAAACTGATTAGCTTAGATAAAGAGTGTGTTGTGCAAAATGGGACTGAATCTAAGTACATGTGAGTTATCTATACAATAATTATGTGTGAATGACCCTAGAAACTTTTGTAAATATATTTGTTTCAGTCTCACTCATTATTAACAGTAGAATAACTGGTAATGAATGTTTTATGTTCAATACTTTCTGTTCATTTACCCAATTTTCAATGTTCTATATGTTAATGTCAATGTATGTATACATTGAACTAAACATGTTTAAACTAAATTAAACTAATAGTATAAGACAGAAAGTCACTGGCTGAATCTTGATTTAATTACTGTTATGTTTCATAACTTAGCTACATCTTCTACCTAGGTCTGAGGTAGTCTTGTGATTGCAAAAGGTATCTTTTTTCACAAATCCCTTTTTAAAAGAATTAAAAATGGAGTAATGTGCAACATCTAAAATCACCATTTTCATGTTACTATCTTTCATTCCAATAAAGGTCAGTTGCTGTTTTAAGATATTGATGTCTTCGAATTTAGTCGGCGGACATAGGACCAAGTTCACTGATATTGTTGTCAAACTGGTGACTATTAGAAAATACAATCCATCAACTTTTTACATCTACCATTTACCATTATTTATCAAGACTATTTGTTGTTCTGTTCAATTTTATGATGTGCATGCATTATATAGTAAGATTTCTTTCACCTTACAAAGGTCAAAGTGCATTGAATATTCATGAAGAAGATCCGAATGCGGTGAACAGGTGTGCAATACAATACTCTCAAGCGTTAATTACAATTTACTTTATTTCAGATAAAGAAGAATTGCGATTAGTTGTTATTACGAATAATTATAGAAAGAGTTGATTCATTTTGTGATCTTGGCATTTTATGCGTGAAAAAAAAGAACTGTCTCGAATAAGTTATGTCTCTGACTGTTGAAAAGAGAGGAAACAGAAAACACACATTTTGATGTTAAATCTACCAATGAACAAGAGAATTTCACTATATGAGAAGAAAAGTGCCAAAAGACAAATACCCCAAGGCTTTGCAAGTCAACTTTTGCGTGAATTATGCTGTGTGATTTGAAAACAAATAACTTTTGATTAAAAACATGGAACGGAAGGAGGAATACAGGTTCAGTGTGTTTAAACAGACTTGGTTCATTGTATGTTTCAGTTCTTATACTCTGTTACATTTCAGCTATCTGGTTTCATTTTCAGTGTGTTTAAACAAACTTGAATCTTAGTGTCGTTAAGCTCTTTAATTGTTCAGATTAGCTGTGAGGGTATCTTTTATTGTGTCTTAAGAAGCTCAAAAAGCTACCTGGCTAGCTCAGTTGGTAGCACACAATTCTTCTGATCAAGGGGTCATGGGTATGATTTCTTTGTGTGGCATACTTTCTTGGAGCTTGGTCATGAAATTACTTTTTCGGCCATTCTCCCTCCTACCAATGATTTTTTAATTATGTAGGGCAGTCACTGACAAAAGTATGCGCTTATTAGTTGGTTAACTGCTAATTCCGTGATTAAGCCTTTCCAGGGGGAGTGAGTAGGTTGACTAATCGCTGTTATATGACCTATACAATGTGTTGCTACGTTGTTCAACCCAACAAAAGTGTTTTCTACTTTTTAAGTAGTGTTAAGTGTGTTAAACAGGCTTAAACCTTAGTGTGTTTCAGCTCTTTCAGCTCTTGTATTGTTCATATCAGCTGTTAAGGAATTTATGATTTGTGTTAACATACTTGAATCTTAGTGTGATTCAGCTCTTCAAGCTCTTTTAATGTTCACATCAGCTGTATGGGTAAACTTAAAGTGAGTTTAAACACACTTGAATATCAGTGTGTATCAGCTCTTCTAGCTATTTTATTGTTCACATCAGCTCTATGGGTAAACTTTTTGAGAGTTTCAACAAACTTGTATCTTAGTTATTATATTTCAGCTCTTCAAGCTCTTTTATTGTTAACATCAACTGTATGGGTAACCTTTTAATGAGTTTCAACATACTTAAATCTCAGTGTGATTCAGCTCTTCAAGCCCTTTATTGTTCACAGCAGCTGTATGGGTAACCATTTAGTGCGTTTCAACATACTTGAATCTCACTGTGTTTCAGCTCTTCAAGCCCTTTTATTGTTCACATCAGCTGTATTGGAAACCATTTAGTGAGTTTCAACATACTTGAATATCAGTGTGTTTCAGCTCTTCAAGCTCTTTTAATGTTCACATCAGCTGTATTGGTACACTTAAAGTGAGTTTAAACATACTTGAATTTCAGTATGTTTCAGCTTTTCAAGCTCTTTTATTGTTCACATCAGCTGTATGAGTAAACTTTTAATGAGTTTCAACATACTTAAATCTCAGTGTGTTTCAGCTCTTCAAGCTCTTTTATTCTTCACATCAGCTATATGGGTAAACTTTTAGCGAGTTTCAACATACTTGAATCTCAGTGTGTTTCAGCTCTTCAAGCTTTTTTAATGTTCACATCAGCTGTATTGGTAAACTTAAAGTGAGTTTAAACATACTTGAATTTCAGTATGTTTCAGCTTTTCAAGCTCTTTTATTGTTCACATCAGCTGTATGGGTAAACTTTTAATGAGTTTCAACATTCTTGAATCTCAGTGTGTTTCAGCTCTTCAAGCTTTTTAATTGTTCACATCAGCTCTATGGTTAAACGTTTAGTGAGTTTAAACATACTTGAATATCAGTGTGTTTCAGCTCTTCAAGCTTTTTTATTGTTCACATCAGCTGTATGGGTAACCTTTTAGTGAGTTTCAACATACTTGAATCTTAGTGTGTTTCAGCCCTTCAAGCTCTTTTACTGTTCTCATCAGCTGTATGGGTTAACTTTTAGTGAGTTACAACAAATTTGAATCTCACTGTGTTTCAGCTCTTCAAGCCCTTTTATTGTTCACATCAGCTGTATGGGTAACCATTTAGTGAGTTTCAACATACTTGAATCTTAGTGTGTTTCAGCTCTTCAAGCTCTTTTATTGTTCACATCAGCTGTATGGGTAAACTTAAAGTGAGTTTAAACATACTTGAATATCAGTGTGTTTCAGCTCTTCAAGCTTTTTATTTTTCACATCAGCTGTATGGGCAACCATTAAGTGAGTTTCAACATACTTGAATCTTAGTGTGTTTCAGCTTTATAAGCTCTTTTATTGTTCACATCAGCTGTATAGGTAAACTGAAAGTGAGTTTAAACATACTTGAATCTCGGTGTGTTCAGCTCTTCAAGCTCTTTTATTGTTCTCATCAGCTGTTTGGTTAACTTTTAGTGAGTTACAACAAATTTGAATCTCACGGTGTTTCAGCCCTTCAAGCTCTTTTATTGTTCTCATCAGCTGTATGGGTTACCTTTTAGTGAGTTACAACAAATTTGAATCTCACTGTGTTTCAGCTCTTCAAGCTCTTTTAATGTTCACATCAGCTGTATGGGTAAACTTAAAGTGAGGTTAAACACACTTGAATATCAGTGTGTTTCAGCTCTTCTAGCTATTTTATTGTTCACATCAGCTGTATAGTTAAACTGAAAGTGAGTTTAAACATACTTGAATCTCGGTGTGTTCAGCTCTTCAAGCTCTTTTATTGTTCTCATCAGCTGTATGGGTTAACTTTTAGTGAGTTACAACAAATTTGAATATCAGTGTGTTTCAGCTCTTCAAGCCCTTTTATTGTTCACATCAGCTGTATGGGTAACCATCTAGTGAGTTTCAACATACTTGAATCTTAGTGTGTTTCAGCTCTTCAAGCTCTTTTATTGTTCACATCAGCTGTATGGGTAAACTAAAAGTGAGTTTAAACATACTTGAATATCAGTGTGTTTCAGCTCTTCAAGCTTTTTATTGTTCGCATCAGCTCTATGGGTAAACTTTTAATGAGTTTTAAACATACTTGAATCTCGGTGTGTTCAGCTCTTCAAGCTCTTTTATTGTTCTCATCAGCTGTATGGGTTAACTTTTAGTGAGTTACAACAAATTTGAATCTCACTGTGTTTCAGCTCTTCAAGCCCTTTTATTGTTCACATCAGCTGTATGGGTAACCATTTAGTGAGTTTCAACATACTTGAATCTTAGTGTGTTTCAGCTCTATAAGCTCTTTTATTGTTCACATCAGCTGTATAGGTAAACTGAAAGTGAGTTTAAACATACTTGAATATCAGTGTGTTTCAGCTCTTCAAGCCCTTTTATTGTTCACATCAGCTGTATCGGTAAACTTTAAGTGAGTTTCAACATATTTGAATCTGACTGTGTTTCAGCTCTTTGAGCTCTTTTATTGTTCACATCAGCTGTATGGGTAAACTTAAAGAGAGTTTAAACATACTTGAATCTCAGTATGTTTCAGCTTTTCAAGCCCTTTGATTGTTCATATTAACAATATGGGTAAACTTTTAGTGAGTTTCAACAAACTTGAATCTCAGTGTGTTTCAGCTCTTCAAGCTTGGCTACCTTTTAGTGATTTTTGATATACCTGAATCTCAGTGTGTTTCATCTTTTATTGTTCACATCAGCTGTATGGGTAACATTAAAGAGAGTTTAAACATACTTGAATCTGAGTTTGTTTCAGCTTTTCAAGCTGTTATATTGATCACATTAGCTGTGTTGGTAAACTTTATTAGTGAATTTAAACATACTTGAATCTCAGTGTGTTTTATCTTTTATTGTTAACATCAGCTGTATGGGTAACCTTTTAGTGAGTTTCAACATACTTGAATCTTAGTGTGTTTCAGCTCTTCAAGCTCTTTATTGTTCTCATCAGCTGTATGGGTAAACTTTTAGTGAGTTATAACAAATTTGAATCTCACTGTGTTTCAGCTCTTCAAGCCCTTTTATTTTTCACATCAGCTGTATGGGTAACCATTTAGTGAGTTTCAACATACTTGAATTTTAGTGTGTTTCAGCTCTTCAAGCTCTTTTATTGTTCACATCAGCTGTATGGGTAAACTTAAAGTGAGTTTAAACATACTTGAATATCAGTGTGTTTCAGCTCTTCAAACTTTTTAATTGTTCACATCAGCTACTGTATTCCTAGAGTAAAAAATTCAGGAACTAAATCTTTCTGTTACATTGGCTCCAAGCTGTGGAATAACTTGCCTGCAAATATTTCTAATTTAACAAAATATAAACCTTTTAAAGATTCTGTAAAAAACTTTTTGCTTTCTAAAGTAGTTTAAATAATGTGTTCCTGCAAATTTCATAAAATATTTATATAATTTCACATCAACTTTTTATTATTTTCTACATAAGTAATGTGTGTTTTATTTATTTTCCTAGCCAGGTATTGGTCTATCAATTTTTAAGATCTCTGTCATTGTACATTTGTGATAAACTTTACTTTGTAACATGTGCAACTATTAAATAGTTTCAATTTTCTGTGATATGATACCTTAGTATTACTGTGAACATGTTTTTATTGTTAACATTAATTTCGCCTCTCCGAGTCATACTACCACATGAGGGTCCACAATGGAAACAAGAGTTCACTCTTTTTTGTGATAACCCTGGTGCTGGTATTTTATGACATGGTTTGATATATACAATGTATATATGTATGTATATCTAACTTTAATATTTATGTATTTTTTACTCTAGTATCATATTGTATTGTTAAATTACATATGTCATGTTGTATTATGCCAATACCTAAATAAATCTATCTATCTATCTCTATGGTTAAACGTTTAGTAAGTTTAAACATACTTGAATCTTAGTGTGTTTCAGCTCTTCAAGCTCTTTTATTGTTCACATCAGCTGTATGGGTAACCTTTTAGTGAGTTTCAACATACTTGAATCTTAGTGTGTTTCAGCTCTTCAAGCTCTTTATTGTTCTCATCAGCTGTATGGGTTAACTTTTTGTAAGTTACAACAGATTTGAATCTCACTGTGTTTCAGCTCTTCAAGCCCTTTTATTGTTCACATCAGCTGTATGGGTAACCATTTAGTGAGTTTCAACATACTTGAATCTTAGTGTGTTTCAGCTCTTCAAGCTCTTTTATTGTTCACATCAGCTGTATGGGTAAATTTAAAGTGAGTTTAAACATACTTGAATATCAGTGTGTTTCAGCTCTTCAAGCTATTTATTATTCGCATCAGCTCTATGGGTAAACCTTTAATGAGTTTAAACATACTTGAATCTCGGTGTGTTCAGCTCTTCAAGCTCTTTTATTGTTCTCATCAGCTGTATGGGTAAACTTTTAGTGAGTTACAACAAATTTGAATCTCACTGTGTTTCAGCTCTTCAAGCCCTTTTATTTTTCTCATCAGCTGTATGGGTAACCATTTAGTGAGTTCCAACATACTTGAATCTTAGTGTGTTTCAGCTCTATAAGCTCTTTTATTGTTCACATCAGCTGTATGGGTAAACTGAAAGTGAGTTTAAACATACTTGAATATCAGTGTGTTTCAGCTCTTCAAGCTTTTTAATTGTTCACATCAGCTCTATGGTTAAACGTTTAGTGAGTTTAAACATACTTGAATATCAGTGTGTTTCAGCTCTTCAAGCTTTTTATTGTTCACATCAGCTCTATGGGTAAACTTTTAATGAGTTTAAACATACTTGAATCTCGGTGTGTTTCAGCTCTTCAAGCTCTTTTATTGTTCTCATCAGCTGTATGGGTAAACTTTTAGTGAGTTACAACAAATTTTAATCTCACTGTTTTTCAGCTCTTCTAGCCCTTTTATTGTTCACATCAGCTGTATGGGTAACCATTTAGTGAGTTTCAACATACTTGAATCTTAGTGTGTTTCAGCTCTTCAAGCTCTTTTATTGTTCACATCAGCTGTATGGGTAACCATTTAGTGAGTTTCAACATACTTGAATCTTAGTGTGTTTCAGCTCTTTAAGCTCTTTATTGTTCACATCAGCTGTATGGGTAAACTTAAAGTGAGTTTAAACATACTTGAATATCAGTGTGTTTCAGCTCTTCAAGCTTTTTTATTGTTCACATCAGCTCTATGGGTAAAATTAAAGTGAGTTTAAACATATTTAAATTTCATATTTAACTTGATTGTTCAATTATTAATTACATACATCGTACATTATTTATTATATTTCATTGTAATTATGTTTCAAATAAAGCTTGTAAATAAAATAGTATTCTCTCTATTAACTTGTTTATAGTATTTCTATTATACCTTCTATATCTTGCATATTTTCATATTGAAAAGAGTGCTATACAAATGCGGTTAAGACTCCTAAATATCCAACTATCTACATTGTATTTGTATTTACCTAAATGCAGTATACTCGTTGCATCTATTTCCGCCTTAAATCTTGTTCCGCGTTATTTCCACTTTTTGGTAATTTCACTTGAAGTGACACCTACACATAAACATTGCTACTTTATAAATGAAAGATTGGTGGATGTATTGAGCAGAAAGAAAACAAATTAAAGAGTCTTCGTATTGCATTTATTTATTATTAGTAATGCGGAAATAGATGCAAACAGGGTAAATATATTTATCTACTTGTCATTTTGTAAGGTTTGAATGGCATATAGTGATCAAATTAGAATATGTTGAGATTGTGGATTATAGAATTTATACAGAACTCGTAGCTAAGTCAGTGTGGTTTGTGTTGTACTTTTACTTGTGTAATGATGAGTAAAATTTACAACAGTAGTAAATCCAGTATCTAGAAAAAAGATATGGAAATGGAAGGACTTTTACTTGCATGATTCTCCACAGTAATATAATCTTCAACAATGTCAACAGATCAATTAAAGTCTTTATATTGCGGACAAATAAAACAAATGGAAATAATTAGTTAACACCCCCAGTGTAACGGAAAAACAAGTAAAATGATAACTTTAATTATCAATTACTGATATGATTATACTAAGCAAATACTTATGGTGGCATATTTCTGCCATCAGATAACCACATAACTAACAAGTTAATTAAGAGGTTAACTAGTTACTGTAACTAGTTAACCTGTTAAGTTAATTAAGTGAAGTGGTTAACTAGTTATGGTTACTAGTCAACCTCTTAATTAACTAGTAAGTTAACTAGTTATGATAATGATAACAAGTTTACATCTTGAGATAATTTAGTTAAGTGGTTAACTAGTTACTGTTACTAATTAACCACTCAATTAACTAGTTACTTAAGTGGTTAACTAGTTACAGTAACTAGTTAACCACTTAATAGGTTGATTAGTTACCGTAACTAGTTCACATCTTGATTAACCAGTTTGTTACGTGGTTATCTGATGGCAGAAATATGCCACCATAAATACTGAATCACAGGAGCACTACTTTATGTAAAATGATAGATATAGCCTATTCTATTATTGTGCATGTTCATTGAATATAATCATAACATTATAACTCTTGTCTAACTATCATTGAACGTACTTAAGCTATCAAGTATATTTGAAGGAGTTCCCAAGAAATTAAAATCTACCAATATACATGTTTTTACCCATCTTAGTTGAAGGAAATAGATAAGCTCAAAATAAACGATTTATGGGCAAATAATACAAATTTTATATATACTCAGCAAAAATAGAAACTTTACATTGTGTAAACCTGAATTTCGTTGCTAAATCATTATGTGTAATTAGCTAAACTATCTAATCTTATTGGCATTTTGATGTACTACACAAATCGGAAAATTTCGTGCAGTTACATGCTCCACGAGCGACTTAATCCGCTATTTCCGGTTTCTTACACGGACCACGCCACAGACAATCTCAAGTCATGTGGAGTAAAACTTTTCTCACAGAAAAAGGAAAAGCACTTTTGTTTAGTCTTACGACTTTCAGAAGCAATGCCACGGCTCTCTGAAAATCAAAGAAATCAGGCTATTGGGATGCTCCAAGCGGGGGCCAGGATTATGAACGTTGAGCAGCACTTTGGTTGCTCTCGGCAAACCATTCATAACCTTAGCGCCCGGTTCGGTAATACTGGGTCCGTACATGACCGCCGAGACCCGGTGACCACGTCTGACGTCACATAGGGACGACCGCCTCATCGGCTTAAATCATCTACTGGTTTTTGCTAGCTACAGCTACTGCTCGACAATTTGGTGTGAGTGTCCAAACCATACGGAACCGCCTAAGGCAATCTCATGTTCAAAATTCGTGCCCGCAGGCCTTATACTGGGCAGATAATTGGACCCCGCCATAGGGTCGCCAGGTTGACATGGACACAGCGTCACGAACGCTGGACACGTAACCAGTGGGGAAGAGTTATTTTCAGTGACAAATCTCGCTTCAGAATTAGCCATGCCGACGAAAGGGTGCGAATTTATCCTCGCAGAAATGAAAGATTCGCACAATGTTGCATCAGGGAAAGGGACAGGTTTGGTAGGGGAAGTGTGTTGGTATGGGTTGGAATTATGGGGGATCAAAGGACACAACTTGTGGTAGTCCCCAGTAATATGAATGCACTAGGTTACGTAAATATTATCACGAATACTCTATCACCTTTCATGCAGGCTCATGGTCCTGGACTAACCTCCCAGCATGACAATGAAAGGCCACATACTGCCCGCTTGACAACCAATTTTCTGGCGCGTAACAACGTCAACGTCTTGCCATGGCCTGCTCTTTCCCCAGATATGAATCCCATTGAACATATATGGGATGAACTTGGACGAAGAGTAAGGTCTAACCACCATATAAACGCGTGAACGACCTCTCTAATGCACTGCAGGTGGAATGGCAGGCGTTGCCTAACATCCTAATTAGACGTTACGTACGCTCCATGAGGCGGAGAGTTAGAGCGTGTATTGCGAGATATGGGGGGCACACACGTTACTGAGGTGTTCTTAACCACATTATGGACTCAAATAAAAATAATCAACGCATCCAACCAACATGTAAATGAAACAGATTTTACTTAAAACAAAACGTTTTTGCTCAAATAATAACTTGTTTTATAGAATGCACGGATCCCGTGTAAATGAAACGGATTTTTCTCATAACAAAACGTTCTTGTAACACAAATAGTACCAACTTTTTATTGAATGCAATGATCCCGTGTAAATGAAACAGATTTTGCCCGGAACAAAACGTCCTTACGCAAATAGTACCAACTTTTATAGCATGCACTGATCCCGTGTACATAAAAACAGATTTTGCTCAAAACAAACAAAAGAAATAACAGAAATTTTACAAGAAAAAACAACAACGGTTCTTCGGCAAATACTACCAATTTTATGTATAATGCACGGATCCCGTGTAAATGAAACAGATTTCGCCCAAAACAAACAGTTATTGCACTTATCATTTCGTTTTTATGTGGAATGGACGGATCTCGTGTACATGTAAGAAATTTCACTCCAAACATTCGGTTCTAAGGCAAATAATACCAATTTTATACATAATACACGGATCCCGTGTACATGAAACAGAATTTTCTCTAACGAACATCTCTAGCTCGAAGTATACATATTTTAAATTGAATTCACAAATCCCGTGTAAAGGGAAGAGATTTTGTTCTATCACTTCTTGCATAAATAATACCGATTTCATGTGGAATGCACGGATGCTGTGTATAGGAAAGAAATTTTGCTCAAAACAAACAGTTCTTAGGCAAATACATGTAATACCAAATTGATATAGAATGCACGGAGCCTACGTATATGAAACAGATTTTGCTTACACAGTTCTTGCACAAATTATACCCACTCATGTTTTTATATAGATGAACGGATCCCGAGCATAAGAAACAGAATTTGGTCAACGCATTTGTTGCACATCATATAAAGACAGAATTATATGCTACACAGCGTAAAACTGACTCAAACAATAGTTTTACATAGATTATTTAATCAAATGTCCGAAAAAAATCTGATTAATTCTATCCAAATTATATAAATTATTGCACGACCATATCCACGAACGACAACTCCGGAGCGACTGAAATATTACATCTGGATATGCGGTTATTTTTAACTATAAAAACTGTTAATTATTAATGAATTTCTATTATGTAGTTCTTAATATGGATTGCAAATTGTGATGTATCTTTTATAATATTTGTAATCTAGGTAAAAAGGGATAATAACAAAATTATTGTGGTTTGAGTAGTTATACCTAAAGTATGTAAAACTAACGAAATGCAGCGTAAAGACAATTACACACAAGCCTCACAAAGCGGGTATATTTGGCTAGGGTGAATTTAAAATAGGGTTAAGTGATATGATTCAACACATATGCAACTGTTAACGTCTCTTTATATTATTCTATGAACATTAAGTTCCAAACTACACCACTGTCACAAAGAATGAGGAATTCCCTGGCGCTTTTCAGGGTAAATTAAGTTGCTACATTGCATAGAAACTTACATTTGAGCAAACATACTTGATATACTTGGAGTTTCTGTTGTATATACTTACCAGTCACAAATCATTCTGCATTGACTGTTTGGTTAACAGATCCTTAAAATTACACTTTATTGTTGAATGTTCATGTATTATATTGTTAACAATTTTCAAAGAAAACTATTAAGGTGTACTTATTCCACACACTTATGTAAGACATACTTGTCTTTTCAGTAGTATTGTTCGTTTTTTCTCAACTGTCAAAACATGAATAATTTCATGGTGAATGCATTTGTTAAAATTCTTGTTGCAATACACCCATGAGTTTCCAACAGTGTGTATTATGATCGAGTAAAGCTTTTACCATTGAAGGCAATAAATAGTTCATGGTAAACACTTAACTTCTCATACTGGTACACATAATCATATTGTGCCATGACCGCCATCCATAAATACCTTCATACTTTCTGTTTTTTAAATTGTTACAAATGCTTGAGAAATTAAAAACTTAGTTCAGACTCATAGTCATATATAACAATTGCATTAAGTATTATTACTCCCCTTTCAAATATGACTATCATAAGTATCCTAATGTCTAAATACATTTAAAATACAATTCAATAGTATTTATAAAAAACAAGCTTAAACAAGTGTAAAGGTGTATATGGATGGCACTGTATGTTCTAGTTATATACATGCTGTATATACCATGATGTAATAGGTTACATTAAATCAAGTATTTTTCTCAAATTATACAAAAGCATATAAACTCTTGTTTTCCTCTCAAGTAAACATTTCTTTTAACACAAAAAGAAATAACATAGTATAACTATTTAAATACAGACTAACTAGTGCTTGGACTAGTGATACAATACTGCATGCTGTTCTATTCAGTGACAGACCATCATACAGCCAGAAAGTTCTATTTTAACTATTTATCCATTGCAGTCAACTATAAATTTCACACTTTAAAGAATAACAACTAATGTCTAAATTAAGAACATTTTGTTTTTATTTACATAAATATTTAAAAAAATAACACACACATATATATATATATCAAATGAAAGTTCAAATGGAAATAATAAATCTACATACAACTACAATGTACTAATTCTAAAAACCCTACAATTCCTAAATACATACTTAACAATACATAAGATCAATAATAACAATTGAAAACAAGTAAATCTGTGAGCTAATGCTCACTAGTGATACCCCCCCCCCCGAAATCTAAAAATATGCGACAAACAGGAAGTAGATGAGCAAGGAGCATGAAATTGCTTTACACCACATGGGACTATGGGACGGAGCAATATGCAAAGTATTAGACTGCTGCATGATATAGTTGCTGAGAAAACTGCGACGGAAATTTTGTAACAGACAGACGGATGGACAGACACACGCATGGACAAGGGTAAAACAGTATACCCCCCTCTTCTTCGAAGCAGGGGTATAATAATAGACAAGTATAATCTACATACAACTACAATGTACTAATTCTAAAAACCCTACAATTCCTAAATACATACTTAACAATACATAAGATCAATAATAACAATTGAAAATAATAGACAAGTATAAAAGTCCATCAGTCACACACATATACCATAATCATAATGTTCACAACACTAAGTACCAGCAAAACTCCTTACTTAAGGAGAAAGGATATTGGCTGTAAACACTATGCCTGAAAGAAAAGAAAAAATATTATTAACAAATGAAAATTAATCATTAACAATCAGTGATAAAAAATCATAAAATTTCTGTATTATCATTCTCAGGAAAAACAAGAAAAGGGTAATAATCAGTTAGTGCCCATGATTACCAAAATATATCATCAGTTAACAAAGAAATCTTCAAAAGCGTGATAGAATGAACAAATTAAAAGGCTGCTCATGGACAAGCTAGTGTTTATTAAGACAAACACTTAGTGATTACAAGAAGTTGCATCATGTAAACAAGAAATTAGAAAACAAGATAAGCAACCAATGTGGAATGATTCAAATGCACACGTGGTAGAAATACTTAGAGCAAATAGTATTTCTAAGGTTGCTTATTTACGCCATGTAGTCCAGCAAAATGCCCCATAAAAATACATAAGTATGCAATATGGTATTTTTTTTTCTTCAAATTTTTGTTCAGCAGGATGCCATGCAAAAACACATTCATACAACATTTTAATCATTTGCTGTGTTTTGCCTTGCACTTACACATGCACATGTCTTCACAAATATTCTGTGCATGTGTGAGGGGAAGGTGAAACACGAAAACACAATGATGTGACAAAATCCTTTTGTCGTATCTTCATCCCACTGGTTTTGAGACATAAACACAATGATACAACAAAATTAAGGCAAAAACATGACATGAACAAGTTTTGTCAAATAAATACCTTTTTGCAAATGATTAAAACATCATATGATAGTGTTTTTGCATGGCGCCCTGCTGGACCAACAGACAACAAAAAGATCATTTTCTCCTACTTTTGTGGCGCCCCCCAGGATGACAATGCAACATAGCGTAAATCAGCCACCATACATATCAGATAATTGTTTAAAAAATTAACCATGCCTCTTTTCACAAAATATCTTAAGATAAAATTTTTTGTAAGTCTACAGCAAGAAGCATTAATAATACGGCCCTAAAATCAATAGGGGTCGTCTGCCCAATATGGACAATCATCCTATGAAGTTTGAATATTTAGGGCAAAATGGAACTTGAGTTATGCTCCCGAAACCAAATTACTAACAGATGGACGGACGGATGTATGGACGGACAGACGCCAGGGGATATAACATATGCCAAAAATTCTTTCGGGCATAAAGGTATACAGGAAATAAAAATCATATGCACATTGTCATTTGTACTGATTAAAGACTATGTGATTGAACCAACATACATGTACGTATCAAGACTGGTTAAAAATATTACAATAAAACTGAATAAGTTTTACCATATATACAACAAGTAAATCTGTGAGCTAATGCTCACTAGTGATACCCCCGCCAAAATCTAAAAATATGCGACAAACAGGAAGTAGATGAGCAAGGAGCATGAAATCGCTTTACACCACATGGGACTATGGGATGAAGCAATGTGCAAAGTATTAGGCTGCTGCATGTTATAGTCGCTGAGAAAACTGCGACGGAAATTTCGTAACGGACGGACGGACGGACAAGGGTAAAACAGTATACCCCCCTCTTCTTCGAAGCGGGGGTATAATTATTTATGAGATAATAAAAAGGGAGTTGATTTAAATTCAGTTAATACGTCTTATGTACTGAATGAATAAACAAGAGAACTGCATAAGTAAAATGTATCGAGTTTTTACCCCCCCCCTAAAATATTTGCAGCACAAATATTTAAATAAAATGCAGTTAACTATAGTAACAAAAGAAAAATTGACCATTCAGGCATAATCAGGTAATCAGAATAATATAATAATAAAATCCCAAATTAAAAATCCTTTACTTTACTACACTAACCCAGCCATTGCTATTCTCATTTTTTTGTTATATAAAGTTCTCTTTCTTTCATTCCATTCATGCAGAAAAAATTGAAGATAAAAGCAAAAATGAATTTGGGACATTTGTCTACCAGATTTTTTAATACATTGAATAAAACTATTGAACTGTTCACAAATTTCCGAATTAACAGATTCAAATCCCTGTAATCTACTAGATGAAAAGGCACGTGAGCACTTATGTGAATAACCATGAAAAATGTCATGAAAGAATCTTACATTTTTGAAATAACCACTTTCTCGGTTCAAACAATATTCCTGTAAGTTACAAGCAAAATCATAAAATATATCTTTTGGAGGATTTTCTAAATATGAATAAAGTGAGGCAGCAGGATCTTTTCTACCTTCGGCACCTGTCATATGAAAGCCATAGCAATGACCGTGGTCAGCACAAAACCATAAAAACAAATTGGAAGTACCCTTAGCTGAATTTTGGGCTTTAGAAAACAATTTTTGACATTTTTCAAATTCCAGAGTGCCATCATCATGGTCAACATTTCTCCTGTTACTATGTTCATTATCAATGGTAAACTGTCTAATATTACGTAATTTTTGACCAGTCTTATTAAAATAATATGCCCTTCCAAACTTAGCAGGATTATATGTATCAGGTTGAGGTAAAGCAGGAGCAGGTTCATTGTAATTTAAACTTAAACATTCCTTTAAAATATATTGTATAAAAAGTCTAATATCAAATGGCAAATATCCATTATGGCAATTCATTGATTCACAAATAAGATCTTTAATTTCAGGAGCATAGGATCTCATTGAATTTAAAACTAACTTGGCTTCATTGCCATCAGTAACTGGATTTTGAACAAACTCCTGCAGTTGAGCACAGAATAATGGAGGCAAAAGACTTGTGACAGAGGCTGTAGTACTTAACATTTTTAAAACACGGGCATATGCTACTTTTTCTGGTCTAGACATTAAAATAAATCTATTAAAAGATGTTAATATTTCAAGAGGCAATACAGATTTTAAGGCAATTAGACGTAAATTCATTTCATTCAATTCCAAAGTATTATTATCATCAATTTCACCTAACTCTTTCCTTGCCATATAATCTAAAAACTTTCTATTAGCTATCATTTTCTGTTTATCAATTCCATTCATATTTTTCAAAAAGCAACGATCCATTCTACGATGTAAAGTAGAATTAATAGGAGAATCTTTTTCAGTTTGATTTATTTCCTCATAATTAGCATGTCTAAAGCCAATGCCTACCCTAGTGCCATCACAACACAGTCGTTTAGGTTCAAAACCACAGACGTCACATGGCTGCCTAAAATCAATATTCATACTAGATGCCCAGCTAAACCACCAATTAACAAAAACCTTTAGACTCATAAATTTTGCATCAGTATTTCTTAATTTATAAAGTTCGGTCTTTAACTGACAATAAGATGAAAATGTAATACCAGAGTTTATTACCATTGAAACAAATTCCCACCCAATTTCATCCCCAGCTGCAGTATCACGACTGTAAACATGAACATTTAAAGATTTTCCTTCATCCCAAAGTATCTTACAAGGATTTTCAGAGTTGTAACATTTTCTATCAAATATTTGACATTTAACAGGAGCTAACTGAGTAAAAATAGTTAACTGCCTTGTTTTATCATTACATGTTAAACCATTTTCACAGTATTCTACATCGTTCTCTTGTTTAATCCAACCAGCACTACAGCTACATGTATTATCAGGAATAGCAGGATACAATGCAGGACCTTTTAAAGAACCATCACTGAGTCTTTCCAAATTATCGTCATTCCACCGATCACGAGCTAATACATTAAATTTTAAAGTTTTACAATCACGTTTTGCTGGGGAATGACTGCTTCTACATTTAAATTTCCAGAGCCCAGAACTACTATCAAAAATGTTTTCTAAGTAAGTATCATTATGTAAATCAGTATCATCAGAAATATCATTATCCAGTTCAATATCAAGATCTACAGAATTTTGGTCATTTATTAAGTCTTCCCAAAGCTCAGGATGATTCTTTATAACATTAATATGAGCACAAACCTCGGTGTTACATAAATTATTAATTGCTTTCTTGTGTCCACGCAATGATCTACATTTTCCATTCATACATGTAACAATATATTTATTTATTCTTTGACTGAGAGTGAAATAAACAAAACTTGGCATGTCTTCACTTTCAATCTTAACAGAATATTTAAATGTTTCTCTAAATTTACCAAGTTCTATGACATCCTTACCTTGATAATGTAATGCACCAGCAATAAACTGATCCATTTTTGTTGCTACATTACCTGACCTTAATGTTGGTATAACCAATTTCTTTAAAAATTTACAATGTAGGCATGTCACACAATTTTCACCAGACAAATCTGAAACGATAAAATCATTTACAGATGTATCACAGTTTTTAAGGTTAATTAAAGTAGAAAATACAGAGCAGCTACAGTGGTAGTAATCACCTTGTTCTTGGGGCAGGCGAGCTGTGTACACATAGTCGTTGTACTTAAATGCTGCATCTGTATCTCCATAATCATTCATACAACAGACTAGCCAACCAGTTTCACTATAAGATTGTATTTTAAACAAACCATTTTCTAAAAGTGCACAACAATATTGTTGGAAAATATCAATTTCAACTTCTGCATTACTGGAAATGGGTACTGGTATTACATTTTGCAAATCATTACTGGTGACTACTACTTCATTAAGTTTTAAAGTATTTATTCTACCTTTCTTATTGGTTGAAACACTAGACAGTAAATCATGATCCTGTGCCATGGATTCATCACTTAATTCAGGATAATACTTTTTGAAGAAAGAAATAATAGTTCCAAAATCTTGTTTCAAGTACAAACTAATAGTATAATTTCTAAGGGAAGTACAAATAGTGGAAGAAGATGGGAAATTAGATTCAAAACGAGTACTTCGCTTAAATAATTCTGGCTTTCCTTTAATATTACCACAGAGACAATTTATAGTTATTGACTGTTGTAGAAGGTTCTGTTGTTCATTTGTTGAATCATTTAATAGATCTTTAGAACAAATTTTTGGCACATCTATTTTACTAAGTCTAAAGTTAAATAAGTTGCTTTTAATTGTATTAATAGAAAAAGTATTTGATTGAAAATTAAGATACATATCAGCTGGACAGTCTATGGAAAATTTACTTTTAGCAGGCATTAAATGAACACACCAAGTTTTTAAAGAAATTTCTGGGCAATTTTTAAAATCTTTTACAGCTTGAAGAGCAGATTTCATGGTGTGTTCCACTGAATATTTATAAATCATATCAGGTCGATTTCTTTTAACATTTTTCTTAACAGATTCCTTAGAAAGCTCATAAATATCTTCTGATGTTAAAGCATTTTGTAAAATTACTGTATCATCGGTAAATCCAAATTCTTTCTTTAACTGATCTAAATACTGTTGAATCATGTAACCCTCATAAACCCCAGCATTAATGTATCTAATATAATATACTTCTTGATTCAAAATAAAACATTTAAAGACAAAGTAAACAAAAGATCCAGAACAACAGTCAGTAATAGAGCACAGTTTAGCAGCTTCTTGCTCAATTTTGAAAAAAGCATGATTAGTAGCAGTCACCAAATTATTTTCATACATAGTTTGTAATATCTGGCTTTCTAGTCTAATCGATGAATCACATTTTGTTAGATTTTTAAGCAAGTTGTTACACCAAGTAGTTTGAGACATATCAGTTAATGTTGAGATAGAGTCTGGATGCTTTCTTTTAACAGGTAATCTTGTTTGGGTGGTACTATTTGAAAGTTCAGGTCGAGTGGTTGTAACATGGTCATATGTCTCTTTTAAGTTGACAGTATATATTGGCCTGGTAACATATGTAGTACTGGTAGAGGTGCTATTGGTTGTACAGGTAGTAGAACATCCAGGAAGAGACGAATCATAAGAGCTATACCGAGTCTCTACCTCAGACCAGTCTTCACCCATTAATTGCCTTTTAGCTAGAAATCCCTTAATTAAAGTATTAAAATTGTTTTGGATACTAAGCCCTTCTAAATAAGCTGTATGATCGTTGACAGTATAACATCTAGGTGGTAACTTGAAATCTTCATCCAATAAAGGTAGCATCAGTTGTGATCTCTGAAAGTAATGTTGAATTGATAAATTGTAAATATAGTTTCAACTATTTTTTTTGAAAATCTAAGTCAATATAATATGTTTCTTATAATGCTACTATAAAACTTGACATAAAAGCCAATGAGGAGTTAGGCTTTACTGATATTCCTTAATTTTCAACTAAAAGGTAGTGAATCAAGACAAACTCTAAATATATAGGTAACATATCTAATTAAAGTTTTCAGTTACACTATAAGAATACATTTGAAATAAAAGTATTTCTACTCCTAGGCACCAAATACGTTCTGACCTGGTTTTTATTTTTGTCAGAGTTTCTTTTTGAAAATTATCCATACACATTTAACAACATATCACTTAAGTTGGAGATAAACAAAAGCTGTCAGAGGAGACAGCATGATTGACTTAGAAAGTATTTGTCACAGGAGATGTGGTTTATGATAAGGTACATACATATTTTAAAGTCTGAAAAAATAACCTGTGAGCTAATGCTCACTAGTGATACCCCGCCAAAATCTAAAAATATGCAACAAACAGGAAGTAGATGAGCAAGGAGCATGAAATTGCTTTACACCACATGGGACTATGGGATGAAGCAATACGCAAAGTATTAGGCTGCTGCATGATATAGTTGCTGAGAAAACTGCGACGGAAATTTTGTAAAGGACAGACTGAAGGACAAGGGTAAAACAGTATACCCCCTCTTCTTCGAAGCGGGGGTATAAAAAAAATAAAGAAAATTTTAAGTTCATGGGAGACAATTTAAAAAAATGTATTTGGAGTTATGAGCCTTGTCACATGAGATGTAGTTGATGATAGGGAACACATATTTAAAGTTTAAAGTCAACACTTAAAGAAATAAAAATGTTCTAGTAAAAAAATATTTTTTTAAGAAAACTAGAAGTTCAAGTAGAGATAATTCTGAAAACAAGAGCACCACTGGGCGGAGCATTATATGCCCAAAAGTGTTGTTTTTTTAGTTAAGATGAAGCATTAGTAAGACATGAGAATATTTCAGATGAATATCATATTATGAATAATTGTGTAAAACAAAGTAGAGAAAAAAAGTTTTAAGGTAATAGTGACCTTGACCTTTGACCTTGTGACCCCAAAATCAAAAGGGGTCTTCTACACCATATGGACAATCCTCTTATGAAGTTTGAATATTGCTGACCAAATAGAACTTAAGTTATGCTCCGGAAACTGTTTTCAGTTTAAAGGAAATAGTGACCTAGACCTTTGACCTAGTGACCCCAAAATCAATAGGGGTCTTTTACCCAATATGGATTATCATTGTATGAAGTTTGAATATTATTGACCAAAGGGAACTTAAGTTATGTTCCGGAAACTGTTTTCAGTTTAAAGGTAATAGTGACCTTGACCTTTGACCTTGTGACCCCAAAAACAATAGGGGTCTTCTACCTGATATGGACAATCATCCTATGAAGTTTGAATATTGTGGGCCAAATGGAACTTAAGTTATGCTCCAGAAACTGTTTTCAGTTTTAAGGTAATTGTGACCTTGACCGTGTTACCCCAAAATCAATAGGGGTCTTCCACTTGATATGGACAATCATCCTGAATAATGAGGGCCAAATGGAACTTCAGTTATGCTCCGGAAACTGTTTTCAGTTTTGTGGTAATAGTGACCTTGACCTTAGACCTTGTGACCCCAAAAACAGTAGGGGTCTTCCACCGGATATTGGCAATCATCATATGAAGTTTGAATATTGTGGGCCAAATGCAATTTAAGTTATGCTCCTGAAACCAAATTGCTCATAGACGGACAGACAGACAGACGAACGCCAGGGGGTATAACATAATATGTCCGAAAGTCTTTCAGGCATATAAAAAAATATATTTTTAGTTATGAACCTTGTCACATGAGATGTGGTTGATAATAAGGAACATATATTTTAAGTTTAAAGTTGATACTTTTAGTAATAAAAAGTTATAGTAAAAATATTTTACTGCACAAAAACTTTTATCAGAACTATGGACGCTTCGCGTTTTTCAAAGGAAGTCTACGCCCAGGTTGTTCTAACCTGGGAATCTCTTGCCATCATGTTAATATCTCGACAATCCAGCTAAATTTGTGAATTGATCATGGTATATTGAGTAAACTACGACTGCATTATCTTCAATCTGATTAAAACCCAATCTAAAATTAAGACAGCATTATCTTTTACTTACTAACATTATCACCATAACTATAGGTTGGGGTTTACTTCGTTAAGTCCAGCTAAAACTGACCTTAAATACAATTTATACAGGTATCTCCTAATAATCTCCCTTCTAGAAATTATTACTATAAGCAAAATGACTCTTTTGTTAGCAAAAAGACAATAAGTGACAGACAGACGACACATACCATAACATATTACAAACATTAGTGAAGCTACTTTTGAGATTATAAAATGAGTTGTACATTGCCTTGTATGAATTTACACTTAAAAGTAAATACTAGAGATACTATCATACCAAATGTTCAGGACAAAGATGTAAATTAGTGACATCATCATTTATTCTTCCAGACGGTAGATGTTTTGTCCATTCATGTAATGATGGAAATATGTTCATATTCTGAAATGTAATATAAGAGGTGCAGGGTATTTCATATGGCCATAAATCAGTAAATCAGGGTTCATACAGATCATACAATGGGGTGTATGAAAACTGGAAACGGTGTTGTGGTAAAATCAAGCATGATTTGTATCCAGGTGCAATTTCTACCTGACTATTAGAGTTGTGATTTATGTTTGAATTCAAATTATTTACTCCTTTTAAGGGTTCAAATCAAATAAGACATAATATAGGTTTTCCATGACACATTAAACAATTTGCATGATGTTTGCTAATTTTCCATGATATTTTCTCTAAAATCAAAATTCCATTATTTTTCAAGAAATATCTCATTTCTATGATTTTCTCCAGTATGTATGAATCTTAGTTAAATAAACAATTCAATAAAATTGAATAGCTTAGCTAGGTTACACAAATAGCAAAACTGGACAAAAACCAATCAAGATATTCCTTGAGAATAGGCTACCTTTATTCCTAAATAAAATGTTAGTGGGGTAGATAACAAATGCCATAATAGAAGTGTACACATTCAACTATTTCTTCAATAGAAGTGTACACATTCAACTATTTCTTCAATAGAAGTGTACACATTCAACTATTTCTTCAATAGAAGTGTACACATTCAACTATTTCTTCAATAGAAGTGTACACATTCAACTATTTCTTCAATAGAAGTGTACACATTTAACTATTTTTTCCATAAGTGTCTATAAGAAACAAGTACTCACATTGTATAGATGTTGTAATACATGTATCTCTAAAGACCATCTATCTTCTTTTCTCACATTACAATCCATCCATCTACATTCAATGTCTTTAGATATGTGTTGAATTAAATGTTCATCAAGCTGTCCCAATCTGGTAAAAACACATGTACAGGCTTCCCACTTGCAGGTGTATGTCTAACAAAAATATTTACACATGGAAATGTTTGCATACCAATATACATGACATGAGCATTTGATTTTTAATTATTTTGTGATATTCCAAATACAATTAAAGCATACATATTAGCCACTGAGCCACTGTGACAGATAAACAATTTAAGTTTAAATGTGGAATACATCAAAAACAGACCGATAATAATAAATAATTTTGAGTACTGTACTTAGATCCATGTGGGTATAAACTGGTATCATAGTACTTTGTCTCAAGTTATCATAAACAAGCTATATTTAAAGAAGAATTAAAAGTGTATGTTAAGTATCTAAAACTCTATTAAATAGTGCCCATGAGAAAAACACACAATTATTTTCAAAACAAAGCTAAGGTATAGTGTGTACAAAAAACAAAAACACTGTTTATAATAACAATGAGATGCCCAGGATGACTTTGAAATAAACAATTGTGATATGCATTACAAGTGTCTTAGTTGTTGGTGTAATGGAAAGCATTCAACCATAACAAGCATGATTTACAGTGGTGGTGGTTTATCAATCATGCTAATTTTGTTAAAATGAATTACACAAATTTTATTTTCAATACTTCCTACCCCTGAAATGAATTGTCTCAATTTTAATGTTTACCAAAACACGTTTTGTTTTTTTTGGATGCACGTTCACGTTCTTGAATCCTTTTTCCATGTTTAGGTAAAGTGAAATAAACCAAATTCATTTAAATTGTTGATTTTACTACACAACATAATTGCATCCCATTTCAGTATCAATAATTAGATACACAAACAATAACTTACAGGTCCAGGATTTTGTTCAACATCATTTGACAATAATAACAGCATTCTAGATGAATCATGATGATCTTCTATAGTCAATAAATCTGAAATACAGGTAATACAATCATGAGATATATATTTTCATTAAAAAAAAAACAGCACAAAAATGAAAAGTTGAAGTTTATCCTTATTGCAATAAGATATTAACATTTATGCTGTTTCAAATAACATTAAACAATTTGTAGTAAATGTGATAATTTGACATAATTAAATTGTGTGGATTTGAGCAGAAATATAAGCTAAATTGACAACTTTAACCCAGTTGTTAATGTCAGCAGAGGCCCGAACATGTTTCTCCAAACCATTAGCCGTATGTTTTTGTTGAAAAATCCAGCTAAAAATAAAATACATAATGTCATCTGATTGCAGCAAAAAGTAAAAAAATATAAGATATTGCATGCAAATACATAACTTAGTACAGGGTTGCCAGCATCATATGTAAATAAAATTCCCTGACTTTTCACTGACTTTTCCCTGACCAAACTTAGTTTTTCACTGACCAAAATTACCAAACTTAATCGGCTTCCACCTCTCCTACAGCTGTCCAGTTCACGCATAGGTTATGTTTTCCTTTTATTCTTTTAACAGTATGGTATTAATTTTTACAACACAAGCATGCTTTCAGGGCACCAGACAGGTACCCATATGCTCAGGAAGGGTAATTTTGCATTGATTAAAGACAGTGTTGGGAATTTTCAGGCAACTCATAAATTTGTTCAGTTTTGACTTACCAGTCACATTCACTCTAAATGATTTGAAAAGCTAGTATAGATTGTGACTGTTGAATGACAAATAAAAAAACTACCTTAAGTTGTTCTTAAACTTTCTATTCTCTTGGTACCCAAAAATGTTTATGAACAAGTAGTATTTACAAACATAGTTTCAGGAGTCATTTTCACTTTTCACTTTAAATTCAAGGGGAAACAAGCCAGGGGAAAAATACATATATGATTTTGAGAGGGGAATGGGTCCCATATTATTCTCCAAAATATACCAAACAAGTGCCCTGGCTTTTTATAATAGATCTACACAAAGTTTGGTAATTTTAAGTGAGTTGAAAAAAATGAAATTATGTATATTATAAGCATGCACATCTTAAATTATAATACTAATAATTCTATCATTATTGATGAACAATGTATGTTTTAGCCACAAATTAGGAATCAAAGTACCACAAAACATAAATTTTGCTTGTCAAATTAAACAACAAAAAAGATAGTCTAAACTGAAGGTAAAGTATCTTTTATGGAACAGTAGACTAGAATAATTATTAAATGCCTAGTATAAGAAATATAACATAAACTGTAAAAGCACCCAACAACATATCTATTTTACAAAGGTAAAACCACTGCTTGGTGTGGAGACTCAAACATGTTCCTTCAACTTGTAAAAAGAAACAAAAATAACACACAAAAGAATCTCAAAAACTTAAAATTCAAAGGCAACTTGACCCCATAACAAGTCAATAGTCATGTTAAAATCAACTATTACATCTGTAAGTGAAGCTCATTATCAGGTGTGATCAAATACAAGTCCCTACAAGTCAGTAAAGAAGGTCAGGGGGCAAGGGTTGCAAAGCCTTTCTGTCTTCAAGTGTTTAAGTAATTAAATTAGAGTGTTTGTTATAATAGATAAGATTTAAAGTATAAAGAAAAACTAAAAAAAGTAGTTGTTAAAGCAATGTTAAATACAATGAGACTGCCATACCCTTGGAAAATATAAAAAAGTCTCTGGTGAAATCAATTTTCCCTGACTTTTCACTGACTTTTCAGGAATTTAATTTTTCACTGACCAATTTTCAAATTTCCCTGACAATTCCCTGACCTTGAAAAAATATCAAATTTCCCTGAATTTCAAGTCTGCTGGCAACCCTGTAGTAAAATATGGTATCAGTATACAGGCCTTTTTTTCCTTATATAACAGAGGCCGTTTACAGGCGCCTTCCCCTCTTGAAATTTCTTTTAAATCATGCAGTTTTCCCCAAATTTGGAGTTAAATTTGGATTTTTTGTTCCCCTACCTGTGAAATTGCGATAAAATTTTCCCAAATGTTCTATATGAGAAAAGGCCCCAGGCCCCTTCCCCAAACAATGAAAAAAAGCCCTGGTATATATAGTATACCTGTATTTGATTGGTTATCAGTAAAAAGTATGGTATCTTCAGAATTCAGATTAAGATCACATTGCTCCATCTTCTCCTACAATAATAATAATTAACTTAATATATACCGCGAAACTAGTCTGTGATATAACTTTACATTTAAATTCAAATTAAATTTAGTGGCATCATCAATTTATTATACATATGAAAATGTCAGAACAATACTCAAAACTAGTTAACAAGTCATCCATTAAATAAATAAGGTATTACAACATAATTGAGCAACTCCCTAATGCATTGCTAGCAATGCAGTTGTGGACATCAAACAATACACAGTGAATACTGACACATACTAACAGAAGAGCTAAAATGTAATTAATTTGCACATAGACATGCAGGAATTTACAAATCTGCTTTATTTATTTCTAGTAACTCAACATATAATTCTGATGCTTTTTTATCTAACACTTATGATTTTATGATAAGTGAAGTATAGACATCACTAGTTTTCTGTTAATGCACAATGTTACATCATACTGCAGTATAAATATTGATTGAAATACAAACTGACATATCTACCTTCAATTGTCTTGATGAAACTGTAGTTATTTCTTTCTGGTGTAACTCAGATGTATTCACAGGTTGGTGGCGTCGGATGAAATGGTCCAGAAAGAAATCATCATTGGAGCACTTCACTGAGCAGAATGGACATGATATCCAAGACACCTGAAATTTAAATTATTAGTAGGCATAAAAATAGTTCTAATTATAATGAAAAGCTTGAGTGCTTTTCTTGTTGAAATTGGTTTAGTCTTTTTTAGATTAATGAAGAGTTGTTAGGGTATTTGGCCAGTTTACAAACTTGACAGAATATTATTGTCACTAACATCACTTTTAGATTTAGAGCGCAGATAATTATAGAAGTTAGAAAAGGCCATCATAGGAGTTCCAATACTTGATGTAATAAATAATAGATAAAAATGATAAAACATGCTTTTCATGACTGAACGCAAACTACAAAAATGTAATTGAACATGTACAGAAAAGTTTCTTAATGTTAGTTTATGACATGATACATGTATAGTATTATTATGTAAAGAATTATTACCTCCTTCTTACAAGAGTGATTATGTACTCTGGTTGTATTTGATGTTCTGGTTGTACTTGATGAGTTCTTATTTACCACACATTTCTGTAATAGTCATATGTACATGCTCAATAGTAAATACAGTAATTAAGAGCAAGCAATAAAACATAAAAATAGTAATGGGAAATGTTATTAATGTTGACAATGAATTTTCAAAACTGCATCTGCAATGCAAAATGTTATCTGAATGAAACAAAATGTAAATAAGCCTTAAATGTTCTAACTTATTGACATGTTTGTCTGAAGATTCACTGAAATTAAAATACAAATTTGCATTTACAAGCAAATAAAATCATTCAATGCAACATATTTGTATTTTCTACATTTTTTACTTTGAATAGCATTTAGCTACATAACTTCTTTAGTAATCAACAATACTAGGGGATAAGGCCATGTGATCTTAAGAATGTAAACAAGAACTTGTCTTATGTCATTTTTTACAGCAGCCAAAAATGGGAAAAAAAATAGTGCACATAATAACTTTCACATTTCTTCGTGTAAAAATGCCCACATCAGTGTAATCAGCTCTAAGTTTTTAACAGATTTTTGTTCACCGTTTTATTTTTGTGTGCTTACAATCAATCTTACACAATCAATTTGACTTTACATGGAGAAAAGGTAGTTATTATATCTTCCGATTTGAAGTCATTTAATGATGATTTCTTTCTAAAGAGAAATCATTGAAAAAACAAAAATAAGTTTTCCTTATTTGTAGTTGTTGTAGTAGATCATGTGACTATAGATCTTGATGACATATTTTATAACTCTTGAAATCAATTAATGCAACAGTATAAGTTTTAACAGTACACTTTTACAGTTATGAGGCCTTTTGAAAAATAAAAGAAACACTTACTTGGTATGATCCAACCAAATGACGAGCTTTGATTTCAACCCCAAAATCATTATCTATTTTCACACACATGTATTCCAATGGATTATATTCACATCTGCAAGAAGTACAAAAGAAAACTATCAGTAAAGTAAAAGTAAATCAACAAGTCACAATAAATGCAGTTCATAGTAGTGTTAGTAAGTTAGTATAAAAGCCATAATCACAATTAATGTGTTCTAAATGTGAACAGTAAATTTAACTCATAGTTACATTAATGTAAGTGGTAGTTAAAAATCACTGTTGATCATCTGGTCATTACTTGAAAACTAACTAATAATCAATTGTTAACATAATTTGTTTTTGGCAGTTCATGTGAGTAAAAATTTTAACTTTAAATAGTTGCCTCCTGCTGTATAATAATTTAGCTGAACAGTGTTTAAGATGACAACTCAAAGCCCAAATTTCAGAGACATATCAGTATATGAAACTGATTCTTGTTTGATATTATCATCACAAATAACTGTCCTAATTGAAAGAAATCAAGTGATTTTCAAATATAGTTTTAAAGATGATAAACAAGCTGACAGACAAGCTCAATCCTACACCTTCAACTTAGTGGATGAGTTATAGAAACAGATATATAAGGGCTGTCACTGATAGAAGATTTATATCAATATGTCAGAAGGCAAGTAAGGGTGATATTTTGATATATCAAGTCAGACAAGAAAAACAAGTAAATCTGTGAGCTAATGCTCACTAGTGATACCCCCGCAGTGAGAAATATGACTATCATAATGTAACTTTCATTAAACGAAATCTAATAATATTCGACAAACAGGAAGTAGATGAGCAAGGAGCATGAAATCGCTTTATACCACATGGGACTATGGGATGAAGCAATATGCAAAATATTAGACTGCCGCATGTTATAGTTGCTGAAAAAAACTGCGACGGAAATTTTGTAACGGACGGACGCACGCACGAACGCACGCACGGACAAGGGTAAAACAGTGTACCTCCCCTCTTCTTCGAAGCGGGGGTATAATAATAGAAGCCACTAGAACTACAGTATATATATATATACTGTATAATGTCTTCATGATATTATGCATTATGTTGAAAGTTGTTTCCGATATAAAATGAACGAAAACATACTGTATTTTCTTGTTTTAAAACCAAACAGAAAACATGACAACTCAGAAATACATATAAATTCCTATAGATTATAGTTTTATAAAGTGCTAGAGCTAGATTGAATCAATATCCCAAATTGGGAATCTACATCAGTAGCGATTTCTGATGATGGCACTAAAACATATAAAAAATATACCATGCAAAAAGTGCAGGCATCTGCATAAAATCAATTAATTTTCATACATTTTGTCACAATTAAAAACACATGAAATAACAAATATTAAACACAGCATGATGGTACAATTATTAAATTCACAGGCTTTTCTTGCCTATACATTGAATGACTGCATGTCGTAATTTCATATAATTTCACTTAGGAAGTCATTCTAATTTTCAGTATGCAAATCCATAAATAATGATATCATGGTCAACTATTTGTATTAATTCACAAACATATAGTTTTACAAATTGTATTTGTGCTGGGATTATTAAGTTGACCAATAAGTAACTATAATTTTTGAAATTTATGTAACTTTATCAGTGAGTTATTGATGTATACCCTTTAAAGCAAACTAAGTTAAAAACTACAAACAAAATAACATAAACAAATATCATACTGAACTATTATGAAGAAAAATAATTATATAACAATGTATACCTTGGTTGACAATTCTTCACAAACTAAATTGAAATGGTAATATATGCAATTAAAATACATCAGGGGTCCTAGTTATCTAAGGCAACAAAAACGTATGTGCCTCTATGCAAAGAACTGTTTTAACTTAAAGAATAAACTATTTAACGTGAGAAGCTCATAAGCTTAACACTAAATAAACAAGAGCAGTGGTCTTTACACTTAATAACATGGATTTACTTTCAAAGTTTGGTGAGAGTTATACATAAATGACTATCTATACAAACACTGAGGCTTTGTAGGCTGTATTCTGGTAGTATTTTTCTAGATTCCAAATCATCAATGAATTATATCAACATTAGTCAATTTGACTTATTAACACAAAATAGAGCAACATATATTGTAGGTGAATGCTCCAGATATAGTAATTAGTCATTGGCCACCTGTTACTATGAGAAATACTTGGCTTATTAAAGTGATGTCTTAGGTTTTAATGAGTAGTTGTTTTAATATGATTTAATAAACAATTACATAGTCTTACACAGACACAAACACTTTCGCAGCAACCATAGAAACAACCTTTATCTGCATTTAAGCAATAAAGCTACATGAATAGAAAGAATACCTTTAAGTTATCAGAAAAATAAAACATACCATTTTCCTAATTTTCTTATGACGTCTAGATGATCTTCTTCTGGATGATCTTCTTCTGATGTACACATTCCTTCTATATCTCTTCTTGGAAACCTTATGATAAAAAATAGAAATTGTCTAGAAATATGTATTTGAGAAGATATAATCATACAAGTAGTCTTCCAGTTTGAAGTCATGCAAAATGCATTTTGTGACCTAATAACAAGATGTATTCATTTAATATTTAAAACAAGAAATGTAATGTGGAAACCACATTAAAGTCCGATTTAAAAACTTTAATGTAAAAAATACAAAGGAAATAATCTATAATAATGGCCGGTAGAGTTGTGATAACTGGTATGTTTATCACATGGTATGTTATCATTGTATGAAATTTCATAAAGATCTGACAATAAATGACAAAATTATATGCTAAATTGAAAACTTTCACACAATTGTTCATAGAAAAATCCTGCTTATAAAATCATAAATTGAAATATCTCATTCATACCACTTCTAGTAGTACTTAAAATCTATTTATTAAACAAGGAACACAGACATATTTCGATAAGCGTAGTGCAATAAATACAACATATATAAAATAAATAACTTACCCTAGGACAAATATTCAGTTCAGGGTGGTCTAGTTGAGAAGATTCAACTGTGGTCATAACAGCAGGCATCTGAACATATTTAGAAAAGTGTGTTAGCTAAAACCCACTTGTGTAACATATTTGTAAATCATTAAAACAATAATACTTGATAGAAAATATTAAGATGCAATCTAATCCCAAAAACATCTAAGAGCATCTTATTCTAAAAGTATTTGAGAATATATAAACACCAAATTATAAGTCATTCAATAAAGTTGTAACAATAATTATTTGTTACACACATTTATGTATCTGCATCATCTTAACTCATTGGATAAACATAGTTTTACCATACACAGGTATTTCAAGGTTTGGCAACAAAACCTAGGACCTAGTTTAACAAAATAAGGCAAATTATATATGTTTTGAGTTAAAGGCATAATTGTGAGTATGTGCGAAATGCTCTGACACATGCAGGACTTAGAAATACTTCCATGCTAAAAGGAAATGAACTTTCTGATTATTTTGGGATAATGTCATCAGCATCAAAGTGTTAACATCATAACATAAGCCGTTTTAAATTTATGTTTTATACAATGTCACTTTCTTATTAATGTATGCATAGCTTAAAGAACAAACCTAGGATAGACAGATAGAATCATAAACAGGACAGATTTATTCCAGTATATCTCAAATTGCTATATATTAGAGAGAAAATAAAGCTTGATATAAATGATACTACCTCTTTCACAACAGATGCATAGGTTTTCATCTGTGATGTATCAATCTCAGAAACAGTGTCAGAGTCACTATCCTGTAGTGCTGGCCACTGCATGGTGTCTAAAGAAACACCAGCAGGGTCAGCTCTAACAGGATAGTCTACACAGACACTGTCCTGGATTGTTTGCAAACACATTTTTCCACCATTTGAGTTGAAATGAAGTCCATCTGCTGATAAGTGTCTTTCCTGAAAATTTAAATATGATAAAATAATATGATTCATTATACTGATAAAACCTAATAGCACAATATTACATGACAAGCTTACTTGCCTTTCATATCGTAAACTGCAAACCTGATATGTCAGACTGAAGAGTATTTCGTCATCTAAAACCAAACATGTATACATACCGGGATGTGATGGAACATTAATAGCAAAACATTTATTTGCTATGTAAATGAATACTCATAACAATGTCAAGTACATTTAGGAACAAATACTAACAACTTTAAGAATTACCCCACTTAACTTACATAAGGAAGTATGAAAAAAAAATTACATCAGAGCTAATTAGAAAATGCACTATCATTTCCTTATACACATAACCATGTCCAACTTCTTGAATTAAAACTAACCTCATTTTCTCTTTATTCGTCAATGCAGCACAGGTATAATAATAAATTTAAAACATCATCCTTGCATTTTACAACAGACAATGGAAGAAACAATAAGTCAACTCTCCAGGGTTTAATGTAAATTTTACTGATGTGACAATCTCATTTCTTTTCATCCACTGTATATTCAAACCAATGGCAAAAGTTGCTGAATTTCATGTTTGCGTTCAATCAAAGTCCATTTATGTAGCGAAAAAATTTAAATAGTATGTATAATTGATTGCGCTTCCCATATAATCACATCAAGTTCACATTGAATCAAATCAAATCAGTTTAAAAACATTTGATGTAAATTTTGAAAATTAAAACATGACAGATGGCCTTTGGGCATATTTGGACAAGTTTCCCAATATATTTACATAAATATCAACATAGAAATAACTTACTTAGCAGTTCAAGGGCTACAATGAAACTCTTCTCTATAAAGAAATATCATATAAACAAAAATACAGATTTTAAACTTCTAACACAATTAATTTTAATTATAAGACCAGTGAAGAATGGGTACTATACACAAAAGGTGTTAAATAGTATATGTATGGTATAATACGATGTATTGCAGTCAAACAAATTCAGATCAAAATTTGCAAGCAGATCAGCTAGTACGAGGGGTGATTGGAAAGTTCGAGGAATTTATTTATTAATGCTACATGGGATAACATAGGAAAAAACAAAATACTTCATTCTGTACGTTTACCAAAGACTGATATAAAGCCCAAATATTTTTTTCATACACTGGAAAATAAAGTTTTCACTAAACTTTTTACAACACTAGTATACCGTACTTGAAGCACGCGAACGTCATCATAGGGTTATTAAACGTCAAAGTCAAGTTTCCATATTACTTTCTGCACATAATAACCACCTATTTTCATACACTTTCTATGGCTTTGTACCCACAGATAAAATGTAACGCTGAAGTATTCCTCACTGAATGAATAAATAATTCTCTTGTGCAATACAGCACACTGTAAGCCATCAATCCTTATCTAGAAGCTTCTCCACTCATGCTGCCTTTCCAACAGTGACTGTCAGTGTCAATTGACCTGGTTTTTCTTCATCAAATACCCGAGTTCTACCTTCCCTGAACCTCTGGCACCATTTGTAGACAATTGTTTTTCCACATGTTGGTAATGTATCAGCAGTTTTAATTTGTTTAAGCGTATCTGCAAGTGGCAAATTGAGTCAAACACAACAATTTATGACTGCGCCCAACGCAAAATCATTTGTTGACGTCATTCGTTGTTTCGAATTCATGACTCTAAAATCTCTGCTATGCCATAACCATTCAAAACAATTTCATGAAACTTTCAGGAAATGATTTCCAGACGTCACGCTAGTGTAATTAATGTTGGCGCATAATTCGTACCAAAATTGAGTGCGGAATACCATGTGTAATGCTTTCAAAATAGGTGAAAAAATAGCGTGCTTCAAGTGACCAAACACAGGTTGCTATGGATACCATTTATTCTTTCTACATATTGATAATCTGTTCATCAACATGATTTTGATAATGCAAATGAGTTGCTTTACACTCATTTGAGTTTTAATGTGATTTGACAAAAGGGTAAATATTTAAGAAGAGAATTCCGCGATTTTATCAATCACCCCTCGTAATTCATGAATTTTCACTAGCCTTAACATATTTTACCAGCCAACAAAATATTTCACTTGCACGGTTGTTCCACCAATGATTTTAAACATGATAAATACAGACTGCAAAACCTGTCTCTTTGATTGAGTCTCTGTGACATATAGCTGATAGAGGAGCTACATATAATGACTACATTTATATAGTTGTTTACAAAGAAAGTAAATCTACAGCTGGTGCATCTCAATTATATCAAAACTACGCTTAAACCACAGGCCAAATGATCTATCAGCCTCCAAACCTTAAGTGTGTGGATTTTTCAGAACAATTTACAAAGTGTCATACTTGTTATAAATTTTCTGATAGCTTAAAATATTAGGGTGACATTGCTACAAAAAATGAAATGATAAAATTTACTTACGGGATCAATTTTACACTGCAAATACTGCACATTTGGTATGTGCTGACACAGCTCAAACAACATTCCATTAGCCATATCAATCCATCTTCTATACCTGGATACTTGGTCAGTTGAAACTCTGCTCATTCTTCTTCTATCAAAGCATCTTGTTGGTATCTGGCAAATGAATATTCTTCCCTCTGTCTTCTCTCTAATTGTATCAACTATTTCAGTCACACTTCTAAAATATATGTTTAACAATAGATTTAGAAGAAAGAAACAAGCTAACATAAACTTGTACAATATAAACATGAGAGAATACTGTGTATTATTTACTGTTTACATGAACATTAAATTTTCTGAATTAGTACCTACAGCAGAAACAGAAAAAGCAGTCAAAATACATTGACTCAGTTTTCTGGAAACCTTTAAAGTGATTTTTGCTAACAAACTGAGTATTTAACACTCTAATTCATAATTAAATGTCATAAAATATTTTATGAAAAACAAGGTTTGTTAACTTTCAAGCAGTGTTGCAACTAAAAAGTATATCAAAGTAAAAAATACATATGTGACAAGCATTACAACAAACATGAACATCTATAACAGGTTTCAGGTATGTACATCTGAAAGAAAAACTTGTAATACTGAAGTAATACAAATTAATGATGCATGAGTAAACATTTTTTTCAAGTATAGGTTTGCATTTTTAGCAAAAGTCTGTGTTCAAAATCTTCTATTCATTGGTCAATGTATACTGAATAATGTAAATAATAAACTATTTTTACATTGACTATTGTAATATTGTAAGTTTTATTATTTTTCTTTCATGCATAATGCATGTGTCTCTAATTAGTTAATTAACAAAAGTAATTCATCCTATATTAAAAGATATTTCAAAAGGTATTAAATGAGACAGACTTATTATTGTTTGTATACATGTATATGTAAATAAAATACCAGTGATCTAGTTGACTGAAAAAAACATTCACTCGTTCACTGTAAAAATCTAATCTTCATTGTAGTTTCAACTGCTTGATTTTTTACATATAATTATTACCTTGTGTCTGTGACTATGAACTAATCAATTTAGAAATAATTGAAACAAATATCAGTTACTTCCAGAAGAATGAATTGTGTCCAAAAGTACATTTGTTACCTTTCCCCTAACCTTCAAATAATATTTTTAACAAATACCTTAAAAAACAATATAACATGTTGGGTAATCATCTCAAACCAACTAAGTAATGACAAATGTGAAATATTCTTCATTTTTGTGATCATCAGTTTTATGAATGTGAAAAGGTGTACTTGCAGCCTATCACTGAAGGTTGAAGTTCATGTTGACTGACTGACATGATGGTCAATATTACAATTAATTATATTTGGAACTTTTGGTAAACCATTTATTGAAGGAAATACAACTTTTTGATTTTAATATTAGTAAAAACTGCATTATGTTGTCATATCAAGGCAACGATACATAAATCAGTCATATAGATCTGTTTAATTGGGTACCACTAATTCATGTGTGTATTAGTACACATTAAAACTGAAATCAATATTTTTTATAATTCTTAATGAGAATTTTCACAAATATGGTCTTCATTATGGACCCAATAGATCAGTAATGTAAAGGTGGATTCACAAGAATATTGTCAAATGTCATGCATGCAATTGTTTACCTGTAAAACACATCTAGTTGACTAAGCACATCATTGGAACCAAGATGAACAAACACATTCTCAAACGTATCCATCTGTAATATCTTCTTCATCTTCATTCTAAGTCCCTTGGTATCACCAACATATCTTGCACCTGAAAATTAAAAAATATAGATAACAAAACTTGTACTTGGGAACAATTATACATGTACACCATCTTTTATTATAAAGAAGTCAACTAAACATAAAAAACTATGAGTAATATTCTAGCAATAATGTAGAATGCATAAAAATTAGTTTACAATAGTATATTTTCATAACAAATTAAGAATACAGCTTTGTTTTTAATACTGTACATAAATTCGGACACTATCTTTTCTGACAAACATTTGATTTTTCAGTTCAAATCAATAATTCAAATCCAAGATTTGCTCAAGCCTATGATATCTTCAAGTACTAAGCTCATGCTTTATTTTGCATAATAAGTGAAAAGACAGTGTAGTGATATTTAGGTAGAAAAACATATACAGATTGATCAAGTAGTGATCAAGCCCTTTATGTTGTACTGACTTTTAACCAAACATAAAAAAAGATGTAGATATTTGTTATAGATTGTACTATATGCCTTGGACATTATTTACTTTACTGAATTTCAAACCTTTTCGCCTGTAGGGCTCATAAATGAATTTCTACAGAGACAGAAAATATATTAAGATACAAGGTCATTCCTAGCACAATTCAGTGACCCCATGTTTGTAGTTATTATTCATCCACATTTATTCTAATTCAATTGTATATGAAATAACAGAGGAAATTCAACTATTTAGATATCTTTTGACATCATTTATTTACAGGATTTCTTCTTTCAGATATACTATCATTAAATTTTACCTATATGAACAAATGGTTTAATCCTTCTTTTACATAATAGTTAAGATCATGTATTTACATCCTTACCAACAGCTGAGACGCATAATGCATCATGACTGAATCAGTGAAACCATTATACTACATAAGACAAAGTGAATATCTCTACTGAGACGTGTCACTCATTGTGTATAAATAGCTGCACACAAGAAGTAGTCCGGATTTCAAGTGGATATGAATTATTGCACCTACCATAGCAGATTGGTTTGAATTGCTCTTTACTTGCTCTTGTAATTGCTATACTTCGCTTCAGTAAAGTTCAAAATCGGCAAGGGTCTAAATTATGGGAAATATATTTGCAAAAACGAATGAAAATATTAAAAATTTATAATGGCTAATTAATTCATACCTGACACAGGCAAAAACTCAAATGACGAATAATCACCAAACGTTTCAGCAGACAAAATCCTGTGAACATTGGAATCTCCTACAATCAGTGACTTTGGCCCTGAAAAATAAGAAAAGCAAAGCTCCCCCACAGCCATATCTGAGTTAAGGTTTATGATTATGATAGGATTATAATTCAACAATTATAATGTGAACAATGTATACACAAATATAATACAAAATCTGATATGAAAATATAAGTTATCACTATCAATTATCTTGTAAATACAAAATACAACTAAATGAAATGCTAAAGTGAAACCCAATAGTAAAAATAGGTAAATCGACCTAAATGTAACTACTAAGACTGTGTCTAAAATCTACCAAGTACAAACTAAAAGGAAACTATACAAAAAAAATCTACCCTAGAGTAAATAAGTGTAACTAGAGTATAAAATACAACTAAATACAAACTATAATGAGCCTATGCCAAAAAAGTAAAAAATCTGTCCTAATAATTACTACAGTAAACAAGGGCTACTAGTGTATAAAATCTTACAACCAAGTGAAAACCAAAAGGAAACCAATGCTAAATTCCACAAATGTCAATCTTAAAGTAACAAAAATCAATGAACTGTTAACAAAATAATATAACACTACGGTACACAAAACTAAACACTACTCAAGCAGCCAGAAAACTTAATCAAGTTAATGGCTAACAAAAACTATTATCTAGAACGTCTCGCCAGTCAATCAAAATACAGTAGTCTGAATAAGTAGCACTAATAATTGGTAAGATATAAACAATAAAAAACAGAATACAAAATATAAATTCGAACTCCAAAGTACCCCTTACAACAAACTATTCACCCAGGCTCCCAGGGCCAGGCACGTGTAGACCTACGCAGCTAGTCGCGAAAACTAGTAAAACAAAAAATCTGCCTAGCTGTACGACAGTGGAATAAACTATACGCAAAAACACAACTGAATGAAACACTAGATAAGAAATATAAACCAAACTAATCAGAAACAACACTGGTCTATCACAATATTGCAAGACTCTCGAGTAAATATTAAGCAGAAGCAAAGCACATGTAAACTCTCTGGCAGTGGAGATCAGAAAGAACGTGAATAAAAACAATGCTAAAGTCCGTACGATTCCGTACGAATTACGGAAAATCTCCGTATCTTTCCGCCACAATGCCGCCATTTTGCCACTTCCATATATGGTCTGCTCAAATTCTGCCAGCGCACCTCTCGTATTATTGCTCTACATGGCCCATGGGGTTTAGAAGTTAACGTACAAAAAAACAAGATAGTTTGTTTTCGGAAACGAGTATGGCATGACAAACGTTGCAATATTCTATACTGAAAAAAATTATGTTACAAAAAATATTTGTCTTGTATAAACATATATATATGCTTGATAAAAAATATATATGTTGTAAAAAAATATTTGTGTTGTAAAAAATTTATATGTAGTTAAAAAATATATATATGCTTGACAAAAATATTTATGTATTGTAAAAAAATATTATGTTGTATAAACATCTTTAAAAATATATGTGGTATAATTAGCATGATGGGAAATAAGGTTTATTGTAAAAAAGGCTCCGGTTGGTCGACACTAATATAAATGGTTATTAGAGTAAACAAACCAAATTTCTATTTATTTTTAGAACGTCTGCATAGAAGCCCTTACAACGTCTGGCATCATGATAAGCTGTTTTAAATTTATAACAGTATCAGTTATATATCGGAAAACACGAAACCGAGTTTACATTGTGCTTGAATCTAGGGGAAGTAACTACCCCTTGCACCCGATCCTGCAGCGGTAAAAGGTTCGAACCAGATGCATCAGTCATAGACAACTGATCTGTAGTTTGTTTGCACCTGGCATATCCCCAAAAACTATGAATTATTAGTATACTATTTGACTTGGCTGACACGACTAGTTCGACCCTTTGGCTGCTGTTGAACCGAGTACAAGGGATGGTTTCTGCTGTGTTCTGTGATACATACATGTATAACTGAGTCAAGTAACGGTTTCGGGTGTTTGTTTTGTAACTGTAAGTTTTAGCACAAGCCCCTGATTGTTTATTTTATAATTCACCATATAACAGCTGCATCATTATCGACCAATCAGATCCCTTGTTACAATAGACCTTATTTCCCATCATGCTAATTATACCATGTACATGTATATATTTTTAAAGATTTTTATACCACAAATATTTTTTTTACAACACATAAATATTTTTATCAAACATATATATTTCTTATCCAATATATATACATTTTATACAAAACAAATATTTTTTGTTACACATAATTTTTTCCATTTACAATATTGCAACGTTTGTCATGCCATAAACGAGATAGTGTTAATTTGCATGAGCATCGGAACCATATAAACGAAATCGTCGACGTTATAATTATCTTTAGAGTCACACTTAAATACAAGGAAAGATTCGACCTTAATACTCAAACTTTCAGGCATAAACAAAATTATAGAATAGTTTAACCGAGCCCTTAGCTCTCAGTAATCGTTCGGTGGTCATGAAACTTCGATACAACCTAGGTACTAAACATACCAGATTGCACGCCAAATTTTTGTTCGATTAACATACAGGTTCATGTGCGGAATGAATTGAGGGTATCGGGCAGTCGACTGTATCTTTCGAGAGAACGCTGTGTATTGTGTCCTTTCATCAGCCACTGACAGTTCGTCTTTGACCCGATTTCATTCAAACTTACAGGTAATGAAGCTTATGATGACCCATTACTGTGCTGAAATTTTAGCTCAATAGGTTGACCCCTTCTTTTTAGAGGTAGAGTTTGGACTTAAAAATAGGCATTGTGCATTATAACTAATATACCTTAGTCAACATTTAAACATTCCACAGGTAAATGTGCCCTGAATGATCATTTAATCACTGTGAAACTTCCTTTTAGAAATCTTTTCAATTTATCATACAAAAACCTCCAGAGACATTTAGGTGCTACATTCAATACGGGGGATCAGGCGCTCGACTGCATCGTATAGTGTTCTCGTTGAGTAGCCATTGTCATCGAGTTTTTAATATACTAATTTTATTACGTTTTGAGTGATAGGGGTGCAACTTGGCCAGAGTGATTCAAGTGTTAATGACTATGAGAAGCATAAATCAGGATTCAGATCCTTGTTACAATTGAAGCGTTGCAGTTTATAGCCACTATTTTTTTCAGTCAGTGGTGTTTAAATTGAATAATGCAGAATGTGTACCACCTTTTCGGAACCTACAAGTATGCAATCCAGTCACCCTATTACGTATGGTTAACTAATTTATTTTAGCTCGATTGTGAAACAAGTTCTTACAACTTAGATTTATCACTTTCGTGTCCGCTTTCTGGTTCTCTGTACTGAGCTAGTAGGATAAATTTTCTTGCTTAAGGAAACAACAGGGTATGTTTTGATGAGATTAGAACCAACGCGGAACTGGCTATCCAATGATTACTAGTCCAACGTCGTAACCGCTCGACCAAGCCCGCTCCTTATTACCATATAACGTCGTATTCGGACAATGTTCAGGCGATAGGGTGCTGTACCTGCCGGATCAGAACTTATTATAACTCAGTTTGGATATAACATATGAAATACGTATTAAATCCTAATGTTCTTTGTACATATATTTTCTTTCTGACGGTGCTAGTTTGTTTGTACTGCAGAGGAAAACCCAAATATTTGAATTCATGATAGAGTGTATTGAATCATACGCTATTAAACTACCCTTTGCTGTCTTTGGAATTTGCTCATATTATTCCATGTTTTCTCGTGGATAATTATGAATCTTTGCATCTTTTCACAAAACTCCTACCAAAACTGTTATCGTAAGCCGAATTCATACTTTTGCAGTTCAAAATCAGAAGGATGATAAACCAATCGGAACACCTCGACCTTTCATGATAAACATTGCTATGAAATGATATGCAAAAGGTAGACAACATTCTACAAAATTTAATATTTAGAATTGGTTGACCAAAATTGACGGTATATTATGAATGTTTCTTGCTTTTGACTTACGATGATTTCTATCGTAAGAATTTTTGTGAAAAGCTCCACTGTATATCATAACATGAGGATTTTGTACAAGGATGTTTAAAGGGTACTGTAATGATCGAGTTAAATACTCATTTTGTTGAAGAGACGATTTTTATATTTTAGTACAGTACAAATCTGGTGTTGAATATTCTAAAATAATTAAGAAAGTCACATATGAAAATAGTTGTTTTTAAACGAATCAACAACAAACATATTTTAAAGAGACTTTTTTATTAGGGAAAAACAAAACAACACACAGAATAATTATATCACAGAATTAGCATTAACAATAATTAACAACATAATAGAGAAAATTCGTTAATATTGGTGTATGTTCAATCTTTATTAACCCCATAGGGGACAAGTAAAACTGTCTTTCAAAAATCACTGAGACAAGTATATGAGTTCAGACGCCATATCATTGGGCTCAAAAAATTGATATAAATCAAACTTATTCCAACATCAACGAATATCATGTTTGTTTTTTCATGCCCTCCAATGTTAAATGCAGATAAGGCACATACAAATTAAACTGGACGCAATTTGATAATTACGCTGCGGTGTAAGTAGAATACGAGGGTAGATCCAAAAGTTCATATAATCAACCAATAATTTCCATACAAGAATTACGCTGTGGACGTATTGCTCCCCCGCATCTGTCTGGGTATGTGTATTAAATGTTTTATTGTGTGATATCTGTTTGATGTAGACGTTTAATTTTTTACAAGTATATGACACACATGTTAAATTTATTATTTGCATAGTTTTTGTTTTTATATCTACATGTACCACTAACAATAATTTTTAAAGCCATTATACGAACTTTTGGATCAACCCTCGTATTGATACTTCTATTGAAAAGGGTTCATCAATTATCAACATGTTTCACTGTAAAACATGAAAGAAACAACAATAATAAATGTTTATCTCAAATCCAATACAAGGACCAATGAAAATATACTGACAATATTTTGCATTTCTTCACCGGGATTCTAAATATTCAGATCTTCTGACAAATCAAAGTTGACAACATTAAACACGTGGTGGTTCATTTGTATTTGTTAATTTATCAAACAGGCCAAAATATTCTGCACAATATGAATGCTTAACAATGTAATATAACAAAGAACAAAATGGAGCTTAGAAAAAAAACACACACAAAAAACCAAGTAGATCTAGTCACAAAAAATCCTTAAAGAAAATATCGAAAGTCTATTGTACAATCGGGTAACACGATGTTTTTGAAACTATTTACCCTGTTTTAGATCAGATTTTCAGACTGTATTCAATATTTTGTGGGTAGCCAATAAGGAAATGAAATATTAATGATTCTGTTTTTGACTTACACGGATCAACGTCGCAAGATTTTTAGTGAAAAGATCTACTGAAAAAATAAAACAAATGTAAAAATGATTCGTTCTGTAATACCTTTGTCCATCTATCCTAAATCTTACAAGTAAAATCTAGTTCCTATAGCTTATATCAGTAATCAGTGTATGCATTTCATCTGAGTCTATAACACAAATGACTTAACGTTTTATAGTCATCAAATCTATCGGAAGTTATTTGTTGTTTTCCTTAACATATTGCAGCATATCAAAATGATAAAATAAGCATTTATAACATTTGTTTACAACGACATTATTAATATTAAACACTAGATATAACTTAAATTTCCAATATAAAAATAGCTATAAACATTACCAATAGAAATATTTTGAAAAATATTTTTTTACTGTATGTACTCCTATTTGAACCAAATTTCATCGTGGTAGTTACCTCCCTTTGTGGCAACAACTTGTGGTGACGTAAGCGTTTTGATGAAATTGAATAGTACCATATTTTGTCTAATTTCAAATATATTCATTGAACATTAAGTCATTCATTAATCTTTTAAACAACTCAGGCTGGAAATGATATCCAGATTTAATGTAGTTTTCATTTAATTTTTATTCATAGTGAACATTTTTGTAAGAAATAGGTTCAAGTTTATAGACTACAGCATTCAAGATGGCGATATGATACATGTTAATATATGTTAGCAAAATAATAAACATACGTAAGTTTAGGGCAACATTGCATATAGTAAGATACATAGCAGGGTATAGTTTGCTTTCTAACTTCAACTATCATTGAAAAAGTTATACATTAGTTGCCCGAAACATACTGAATATAGATCAACAATATATAAAAAAATAATTTCAAATGAAGATTAATCTCACAAAAGTCTCCACTAATTAACAGAGACAGATGTGTTCGTTTAGATATATCACACACTTCTAAACCAAAAAAAAAAGAAATTCAATACAGCAACCCTTTAAAACGCCGCAGCAAATCGGGTTGCCATAAGGCGACCAGCATGGTCCAGAACCACCTCAGAACCGTGTTGGCCGCTTATGGTATTGTCCAATTACGAGCTGGACTTAATGACACCAATAACAACATAAAACGTTTTGTTACATATGCTGCGCATTGTACAACGGTACTTGTTTGGGTTAAAAAAAATCTTGGTAAAATTGGACACAATATCTAGTACATAGACGTGATCAAAAAAGACAATGCATAGTTCGAGTTTGGACAATACCTAAACTTGTTACAATTGTACAATAGAGTATAAAACTTCTCAAATTTTAAAATCTTTTTGTACAAGATGCATCCATTCGAAACAATATTATTTTATGTTATTGCTGAAAAAACCAAGTTTCAGTTTAGTATTTATTATTCTTTATATGTAGAGTGTGTTTGAAAACAGAGTTGGGACATTTACAAGGCACTTTAAACTTTGTATACTTCAAAGTACAATGCATCTGGTACAAACATTTTATTTCAGCACGGAAACCGTTAAACTTGAGTTATGAGTTAAATTCATTGAATTGATGAAGTTCCCTTTTTATTAACATCATAAATTTTGTGCCCTTTTTGTATTAATCATATGATAACAAAAACTGCTAATAAAAGTTTGACTCACATCAATCTTCTGTGACGAAATCAATCAAGATTATTTTATTTTTGTTATTTAACGAAAAAATGGGTTTCCTCTGATAAGTGAGTAGTATAAAAAATCTATGAAATGTAACTCATTTCCAACCCCCATCCCACACAAACCCACCTATAAAGTATATTCTCATATCCAACTATAAGAATACTTTTATCATATAAAACAGTTTTAAAAAATAAAATTTGAAAAAAAAAACCGGATTTTTATAAGAAAATTATTTCCATTAACAAAATAGTGTTTGTCTTAATGAAAGAAATATATGACCTTTAATGCAAAATAATTGTTGATCAAAATAATTGGTACGAAATTTTCGTATACATAACTGTGTATCTTAGCTTAAAAAAACATCAATAATGATACGGTTATTTTTTAGTGTTTTTTTCTGTTTTTATAGAAAAAAATATAAGAAGTAAGAACTAAAATGTTTAGTATCGATTAACTAGTAAATAAAAGATTTCTTCTTTTTCCATTAAGTGTTCAGGTTGTCTAATTATGGACCATTGTAGCTTCCATAGTCCATGTAATTAGAATAATCAGAACCCCCATTATCAGTTGAGCTTCCGTAGTCATATTGGTTATAGTTATAATCGTAGTGATGACATTGCTCACAAGTGCAAGTAGCAACGCGCTTTACACAAATCTGGGTGTGATCTCTATTGAAGTAGCCACTGGAAACGTCACCATCTGAAGTAGAAATGTACAGTACAAGAAACCTTCATTTAGCCAAGGGGGACCAGTTGTCGATAGATTTTATAACAAAATCAATAAGAGCAACTTTTAAAAAAGAGAAAGTACAAATGAACTTTCTGATTTCTGTTTACTTTCTTGCATTTACTTTCGTCCTTCAACTTCAAAAAAATCGCATTGACCTATTTTTCGGTCAGGCGGCCATGTTGTATAGGTAAACTTGTTGGCTGCTTTCAGAACATATTTGGAACCAATAATCGAATATTGTAGATAATGTTAAAAATCTCAAAATCTGCTTACTTATTCATGTTTCTTAAAATCATGAACTAAAATTATCATATATAAAAACATGTATATTCAAAAGAAATGTACATGTATACACTAGACATTTTCATCACGACCATTTAAAATTAACAGCTCCAATTAATGTTTAAAAACGTTTGTCATTGTTCCTTTTCTCTTTAAACGGAATTGCACATACATGTATATCAAAACTGCTGACACAGGTTTCTTAGTTTTCAAAATATTGAATTTCAAAATAATTGGAGGGGCCGGTAATCCAGTCTTGCCTTTATTCGATTAAATCAGAAGAATAATGGTATGCAAAAAGCGAACACAGCACAAATTTCATGTGAATAGATATATAGAATTTAAACAAATATGTTATCCACATTCAGTAAAGTTTTTATTATCATCTTTATTATTATCATATGAATGACATCAGCACTTTTTTTAAATTTGACTTAATTTAGACTGAAAAGTCATAACCTGAGTCGGTTCATAGTGCACGCTTTTGGATCGGATGAACTTTGATTAAAACCAAACAAATCAAATCAATGGACATTGAGAAGGTTGTCTGGCCGCTGCGATAATAACTATTTTTTTTTTAATTTGGCATAAAAAATCATGTATTACATTACCTATTATAACAGAAATTCTGGTAGGACCGTCCTGTGGTACCGCCTTGCAATCTTAAATGAAAAAAGTAGAATATTTATTTATCAATCAAAACAAATCGAGCTGCTAAAAATTATTACTTTGTCATTGGATTTACTCATATATAAAGGTTTTGTATATATAATATTCAATTATTATTTATGCAGACTATGATTTGCCTCTGATCCCAATGTTTAAAGAAAGAACGAAGTCAAGATCCTGAGTATGTTCACATTTTTATAGACTTGTTGAACAGTACAAACCTACAAATCATTGTTCGCCTCTGTTTAAAAACAGAAGAACTACCACTATTAGGACCATCAAAACCAATGGTCTAAAAGGGGAATAATCTTTACATTGGGATTTTTTTCTTATCAGCATTTAGCATTTAGGACTTAAAATCTCATGATTTTGCCCACAATAGATGTGATCTTATAGCAGTTAGCTGTAAATTAGCTTCCGACTCGGCAATCCTTTAAAATAAGAAATATGTATTATACAATTACCTAAATCTCCATCATATGGTGATCTTATGTAACCTAAGCCAAACTTATACCATTGGTTCTTGGCTATTTTTCTTGAAGCCATTGCTTTGCAGATATTTTCTTTGTGGACAGATACATCAGAGCATTCTGCGCCATCTTCGCTAATACTGAGTCTTAATCTTTGTGCATAATATGGAAGGTTGTCGCAATTATCGATAAAATGTTGTCCATACAAATCAGGAATCACAATCGTTGTATAATTATCGAATAGTGTAAATGCTGTCAGGATTCCGAGTAAACCGGGCTCTCCTGTTATAGCATAACATTTTGTGATATCCACTGTAGTTTCTTGTAGCCAGAGGTATTTGAAATAGTCTAGTTGTGAAAACGACCCTATACCTCGTAATTCTTGAAAGGCATCGAATAATCGCTCACAAGCCTGTCCGTAATCTGAATAGTCACCATCCCAGTATAGTATCTGAGCTAAGTCGTAAACAACCATTGTAATTTTGTACTGTATAACATCTGAAAATGCTGCACCTGGATAAGGTTCCACAGGGGGCGTGCCAGGTAAAGTCCCCTGAAAGAATATTAGGTCAAAAGGTGCTATAAGAGATTAAATAAGATTTATCAATGACAGAACTTATTCAGAAATAACAAAATATCACAGAATAATTAAGACTACATGTAGTTACTCAAAAATGTGATTTATTAAAAAAAACGGTTCAGTATTAAAACATAATTTTAGCAGATATAGCATATTAACACATTTGTGCAATTGCTTATTTCCATATTACTAAAAAATTAAGCAATTCTTTGAAAGTAAAACATCTTTAATTAGATAATTTACCGGTTAGTGTGATACAAAATACTAGGAGTGTAACAGTTAACCGAAATACTGGTTAATATTGCCCAGGGATTTATATAACAGCGATACGCAAACACTTAGATTTACTTCTAAGTTCACTGTCGTGGCTATTAAATCCGTATCGGCTTATACGAATAACAAGTATTACAAGTTTAAATAAAAATATTTTCATGAAATTTTGTACCGGTGACATTTTAATTAACATAAAGATTAGGAAAATTGAATTTCTAGATGATTTTGGTGAAAATTACACTCACGGACTGTTTCACAAAATTATACATTTTCCGCCGATCCGACATTTTCAGCCCTATTTTACATCACATAGTCATATTTTTAGTCATAATTGCAATATTTTTTTGTAAAAAAACTTCAGAAACATTCACAAGTTGCATGGGAGATATGTACAAAAACTTAAAACAAGTTTGTTTAGCCTGCTTCAGCCAGTTATTGACAGTGACGACCGTGAACATTCAATATAGCACTTCGTTGCAAATCCCTGTTATATATAAAATCCCTGATAAAGCCATACCAGCACTGGCGGTTTTTAACCGGTTCGATTCCCTTAAACTCCCTATTACATGTTCATTTACCATGTACTTTAGTTTTATGATAATCTAAATTAAAGTTTGAAAAACGATAATGTATAAATATATCTTATAGTGCTTTCGTGGGTTAAACATTTTGTTAAATGTCAGTTTCCGTGCATTTTCTAACATAAACTCTATTTACACAACTCATCAAACGTTTATATTAAAGGAGCATGTGAAATACACGTATTATTTGATGCTGATCTATAAAGACATTAAATGTGCTTTTATTCCTGCTGCGATTGTCCATAAAAAAAACACGATACGTATTGCAACATATTGCGATGTAGGTTTTGCGTATAACAAAACATTGCAATACGGGTACTACCCCATGGTTACACCACTACAAAATACCCATAAATAAATCGAATTAAATCGATTTCTATCGATTTCTAAGCTATATGATTTCATTTGTTTTTTACTTTGGCAGATCTGTGGTGCTTTTCACAAAAATTCTAACGAAACAATTCTCCGTAAGTCTGTTTCATATAATTAGCACAGATAATAAGCATAACTATTATTCATTATTCAAAAGGTATACACAATTCTACACAATTAGTATAACATTTAGAATTGATAAGCCAAGATATGAGCGTATTGTTAATGTTTCTTGCTTTTTACTTACGATGATTTTTTTCGTAAGATTTTTTGTGAAAAGCACCACTGGAGTAGAAGTTCATACTTACAAGCATAAGCATAGCGTTAAGTAGAAATGATAGTTGTGGTATATCTGATAATGGTGTATACTGGTCAACACCCTCAACGCTCTTAATATACTCAATAAATAGTAAATCTGAAATAAAGGTAAAATGTTTATTGAATTTCATTTGTCTATTACTCCACATAGTTTGAAACGCAAAGGGGGGATAACACATGGCAAATCTGCACATCGTTTGTACTACCAAAATATAAACAAAGGGAGGTAACACAGGTTGTAACTTCAAATCGTTTGTATTACCAAAATATATACAAAGGGAGTTAACACATGGTATAACTAAACATCGTTTGTATTACCAAAATAAATGCAAAGGGAGGTAACACATGGTATAACTTCACATCGTTTGTATTACCAAAATATAAACAAAGGGAGGTAACACAGGTTGTAACTTCAAATCGTTTGTATTGCCAAAATAAATAAAAAGGGAGGTAACACATGGCTTAACTTCACATCGTTTGTATTACCAAAATACATACAAAGGGAGGTAACACATGGTATAACTTCACATCGTTTGTATTACCAAAATATAAACAAAGGGAGGTAACACATGGTATAACTTCACATCGTTTGTGTTACCGAAATAAATGGAAAGGGAGGTAACACATGGTATAACTAAACATCGTTTGTGTTACCGAAATAAATGGAAAGGGAGGTAACACAGGTATTACAGCATTGGATAACTGTTGTAATAGAGCTGTAGAGAAGCGATATTTAAATGGCGATTCTTTGTTAATTATTTGGTTCATACTCATAGATGTAAAATATCGAAATATCATAATGTAAAGAATTATCAGGGAATTAACGTCAGAATCCATTCTTACTTACCTTTAAAGTATTAAATCTAGGCCTTATTAGTTTCCGTTTTAAATCGTTACAAGCTTGTTAACATACACATCGCTTTTTTGGCAAAACAAAGATTGGCTCAAAACATTTACACGATTTTTAAAGTGAGCATTTTTAACCCAAGTATCTAAATATGTAAATATTTCATTAAAAAGTGTTAAACATGCTTTAATGTAAAAATGCTTAAAAATCATTTTGTTGCTATGGTAACTAAATATATGAAAATATACAAGAGGTTATACATTTCGTCAAAACATGCCCATACATTTAGCTAGCAAGGAGGAATTGCGTGCACAAGATATTACGGACTGACAGACGGACGGATGGACGACCAGCGCCATAACATAAAACGACCGATTTTCAAACAGGCGTAAAAAACAATGTTGTCACTACATATGTCAAAAAACGTCCGGTGATAGGAATATGAGGAGTAGTCCGATTTAAATTAGATTGATAAGTAAAGAAATTGCATCTCTGAATTTAGAAGTAGACATAGATCTATCTATATAGTTAAACTGAACAGCTTACCATTGTCTGCCTGAGTCATACAGTAAAGGTACTCATCGCTAAATGGGTCGATCTCAGTGATATGATTATACAAGTTCAGTAATCCATATGAGCGAGAATCATAGACATGGGTCCAACCAGACTGAAAATACAGATACAGAGAATATTAATTTTGTCAACTTTGGTGAAAGATCATTATTTCGATCCATAGGAATAGAAAGGTCCTAACTACAAAAATACAGCACGCTCGACTAAGTAAGTATTTGTCATATGAGATGTGGTTGATGATAAGGAACATATTTAAAATTTGAAATTGATACCTACAGAAATAAAACAGTTGAAGTAAAAACAAATATTTTTTTAAGAAAATTCTAAAGTCAAGGGGAGATAATTCTGAAAAAAAATGTATTTGGAGTTATGAACCTTGTCATATGAGATGTGGTTGATAATAAGGAACATGTATTTAAAGTTTGAAGGTCGCCGACGCTAGGGCGAGTAGGAGGGCTCTCCATTTCTTCAAAAAGTCGAGCTAAAAACTGTATAATTCACCATTGACAATTATCTGCTAAAGCTTGACATATTTTTAAGAATTTGCATGGTTCTTACTCTTTTAGTTGGGCATTGGATTTGGACTATTCAATCTGAAGATAGAGACAACTGAACACTTGGACAACCCATTATCATAAATAAAAGAATGTGAATGTTTGTAATTTTACATTAACTATACTTACACCTGTGCGACAATACCCCCAGAGAAGGATACTGCGCAGTAATTGGAAGAACAACTACCCGTATCGTATTGTATCGTGAATAATCATATCGTCTCCATTCGTACTAATAAGTATCATATTGTGTGATGACGGTATCGTCTCCTCCATACTTAGCTCCGCGTCATTCACCAAACTCACCTGACCATGAGTGTTGATTATATGCTTTTCTATTATAAAAAATGCCTAAAATCAGATTACATATTGGGACAAGATAAAAGTAAAGGAATATCTTACCCATGGATTGTTTATCATACCATACAAATCATTAGTCATCATCATTTCATATCCAACCCAATAATTATCTTGAACTGTACAAACTTGTTGACTGGGATCTAATATTGAAAAATAAACGCACAAAAAATGAAAATTCTAAATATATATCTGACTTCATGTACTTTGACTGTTATCTGACCGGCTAGCTCCAATCTGATTAAAACCCGATCTAAAAGTTTCCGCTCGCGTACTCGCTAATTTAGATCTGACCGTTTTCTTACAAGGGTCACGTTCAGGTGACCTTTTCGCATTACAATATTCATGACGAAATCGCTATGTTTAGTAATTTGTATACATCTTCAACGTCACGCAATTTGAAATGAGCCGTCCAATCGCAGATTGTGAATAATACCGCTGTCAAAGTAGCTCGCAAACCTTGGTCTAAAAATAGAAATTACGAAATCAAAATGCTATTAATAGTGTATAATTACAAAATCAAAATGCTATTTATAGTGTCTAGATGAAAGCTACGCATTGGTTGGTCGACATAAAGGTCATCTCGACGTGATCCTCCCTGCAAACCGTAGAGATTCTGTACGACAACGCTGTACAGGATATCTGTTTACGGAGATTGGGCTAGCTTGGTCGGTGCCGCAAAAGACTTGTCTACTGATCGGAGTGTTCGTAAATTAGATACCAGTATGTGACATACTTTAATGGCGCTTGGTTATAAAATAATTTCTACAGCCATTTTCCCTCAGCCGACTTGATTAAAAAATATATGAAGGGCAGTTGTCAGTCACTGTCGCCTTATAACTGGTCAATGAATGATGTGTATGTTGACTGACCGTCTGAATGTGAACATTTTATTATACACTTATGTATACAACTTTGAGTGTAAATGTTTTACAGCGAGAATATCAACCCGTCTTTGTAATGCTTATTAAAATGAACTTTATCTATTGTGTCTGTACTGTTTGGGATCTTGTCTTAGACTACCGCCTTTGATTAATGCAAAAATGAATCGGAAGAAAAATTGAAATTAAAAAAAACGTTTCTTTCTTCATTTATTTTATTTATACTGGTGTGAAAACATACTGCATTCAGCACCAATTTTTAGGATACATAATATTACCTATATTCAGTTGGCTACAATTGTGGTTATAATACCAGTATACATAGTTGTTTTCACGATCATGTTCATCCCAAAAAACGTAAGTGACGTCAAGAGCAATTACAACTTTTCCAGAACCTACAATACAGTATATTACATTATCAAAAATATGTATAAATTGTGTTCACAATTCTATGTCACAATTCTATGGTCATAATTAAAGGTCAGTTAATTTACTTTAATTATTAGTTCGGCCCAAGGGCTTTTTTTCAAAATATGAAACTTTGAAATATTCATCTAATATCCATGGGCGTATCGTATTTGAATGACGTCATAAGCGGCGTCAAAATATGACATTAAGTCATGACACTTTAAATTAGAAAACAAAATCCTGGATCCGCCGCTGTATTAATAGAAAAAAGAAGCGCCATCTATAGAAAGTTGAGAAAAACATTGTACTTACCACATGGAAGACGCCCAGTGTAACTAATAGCTGCGTTTACAACAGTGTTGACATCAGTTTGTAAGTTGACACCTGTTATCAAAAGCAATTTAGATTGATCTTAATATAAGTACATTGATGAATCTTTCCATCCGGTCTCGAACACAGAAGCACGGATATAACTGAAGTGTCAAAGCCAACGGAATTTATCAACAGACCGTAAGAGGTTAACATCCAATCCTGATTGGATATCTGTCTCTTACTAGGAAGATGATGATGAAATTGCTGAGATCACAGAAGCAGGGACATAACTGAAGGGGCAAAACCATGGAATTATTTGCTAACTAGTACGCATCTCAACTCTGAAATAATAGTTCCCATTAATTTCGTATAATGCTTGCCATTTCTGGCAGAGAGAATAGGGCGGACAAGCAAATTGGATGCAATTATGATCGGACGAAGAAATTACTGCATGTTTAAAATTTAGTAGTAAGCAAAAAGAGTATTGAATTTGTTAGAATGTGAAAATCTAAATGCAGTTTCATATTGCTTGCATCATACTTCTTTATCCGTTAGATAACTACTCACAAAAACAAACATTTCAGTGGAGCTATGAAAAAAGTAACATCAATAAATAAACGACAAGATGGACATTTAATGAATGTTTAAACTGCATCAAATGTCAAATAATCAAATAATTGCTTTATAAATGAAATGACGAAATCAAAAAGTCAGTATACAAGGAAGAGGAATAGTGGATAATATTACTATGTCATCAATGTCATATCCATCAAACGAGGCTATATGAATGTTATTTCTATGTCACCAATGTCATCAAATTAAAACAAGGCTATATGAATGTTATTTCTATGTCACCAATGTCATCAAATTAAAACAAGGCTATATGAACGTTATTTCTATGTCACCAATGTCATCAAATTAAAACAAGGCTATATGAACGTTATTTCTATGTCACCAATGTCATCAAATTAAAACGAGGCTATATGAACGTTATTACCATGTCACCAATGTCATATTCTTAAAACAAGGCTATATGAACGTTATTTCTATGCCATCAATGTCATATTCTTAAAACGAGGCTATATGAACGTTATTTCTATGCCATCAATGTCATATTCTTTAAACGAGGCTATATGAACGTTATTACTATGTCATCAATGCCATATTCTTAAAACGAGGCTATATGAACGTTATTACTATGTCATAACCGTCATCAAATTAAAACGAGGCTATATGAACGTTATTACAATGTCATCACCGTCATTAAAATAAAATGAGGCTATATGAACGTTATTACAATGTCATCACCGTCATTAAAATAAAATGAGGCTATATGAACGTAATTTCCCCATTTTTTCAAATGAAAATTAGTTATTAACTTAAACGCATTATGGCAATGACAATTTGCTTTAACTCGATAAAAAACCATGATTAAAACTGAGAATCGATTTTTTTTAATTTTTAACGTCGTATTCAACACATATTTAGGTCATATATACAACGGCTAGCTTTTCCTACTAAAGGTTTCCAGAAAACTTTTTCTATTACCAGTACTAACTTACTCTACCACAAGGCCGACAACTCATGTATTGGGTATGACCTACCGCGACCGGGCTCGAAACTGCGATCTCCGGATTCGAAGTCAGACATGCTAACCACTTTGCCACGGCAGCAGCTTAGAATCGAAATCACGACGTCTACAGTCGTAAGCGGAAACTCAATTACAAAAGCTAGTTTTTAGGTAAGAGTGTGCAAGCATCATGTTATAACCCTGCAACATATACCCCTATCATTACTTGAGTTCATCGATCCTTGAATTCTTGGAGCTTGATTGTCTTTTGGTCTATCTAAGTGTGCAATCACACAATTTCTAGTTTTTTTCTTGTACGGCACCAAATGTAACCCGATGAAAATCCATGATCTGAACTAAGAATCGAACTCACGACCTCTCGAGTCGTAAGCGGACGCTCTACCGTGTCGCCACAAAAGATTTGAAGTTTGAAGACAATGGAGTACAATTGTCATATTATTCCTCTGCTTTATAACAAGATATGTATTAAAATTAAACTTCATTCAAACTATGAAACAATGAATTTCAAAATGTTGTATACTCACTTGTGCTCCATATGTTGCTTATAAATATAGTTGATGGTGTAGGATTTGAAAAATAGTAATCGGTCCCCATCCCCATGTCTCCCCCTGTAATGTTAATTATAAAGTTTAAAAAAATAATTCAAATAAGCTTAAGAAAAATAAAACTAATGTAGAGCTCTACATAGCATTATATCATATTTAGTAAGTAATAAAATTATCCTCTACAATGGTCAGTTGTCCGTTCTACAGAAGCCGCCACTGTTGTACTACCGGTAGTATACCACAAAAGAACATTATAACATATTAAATCTAATCTAGAATCTATATACAGGTTTAGGAAAAAGCAAAGAACTATTTGCTAAGACATAAACAAATTATGACTTCGATCAGTTTGCGTGTGTTTATTAGTCATGACACTAAAGTAGATTTTGATCTCTGTTTTTTATAGATAGATACTCTTTCTTCCATTCTTAATGGCGATATGCGGTGTTTTTCGATGAAAATATGAAATTTCATATTTTCATTCAATGAACATTAAAACTTATATTTTCATTGTCAAATTGACGTCATCTTAGAAGATAACGGACATCAACTCGAAGAAGAAATAACGTCACGTTATATAGTAGTGTAATTTCTTTGTAACAAAACACCGAAATTAAGCATAAAAGAAATACAAAAATTCTTCAATTTTGAAATAAGATCTTTTATATTTCCAGTCGAGAGCACAGAAATTGACATTTTCATTTGTGGCTACGCCAATATATGTTTCATAGCTTAATTGGTGAAATAAATCAAACATACGACAAATTAGACGATTCTGATTCAGTGGAACCTATGGGAAAATTTAGCATAGGAGGCAAAAAGTCTATAGTGGGTGCACGGTGGACCCCACTGACCCCCGTACTTTATGAATGCATACTCACTTCGCTTCCTCTTACGGTACATACCGCCACCATACCCATACGGATCTGGGACTATGTAGGAAGATACCATAAAATTGGATTCAGGTACACCACTTTGAACTTGAGCTGACACCTGGTAATAGAATAATATAATTTTATACTTAGTTCTAATTGAATAATCTCGCAACAAAGGATAATAATCAGGGTTCGTCTAAATATTTGCATTTTTGTGCTGCGCCCATCATAACTTCGTACATTATCAACTTAAATTTCCTTGTAAAAGGAGGATAAAAAGCCCTAATAAAAACTCGGTATAAAATTTGTTCATTTTATGATATATGACCTATTTTTATACAGTAACAGTAATTAGTGCCGTCATTGCGTCTTCACAACGTTAATAATTTCATGGTAACGTAATTACATAAAACCGCCGTGGTTTGGAATCGAACTGCGCGATTCGGACCTGGATAGAAGGTTTAATAAATTAGCTCAAATAATATTTACCGATCCTTGAGTAATTCCAGCCGCAGACATGGCACTTCCTAATGTAGTGTAAGTAGAATTCACCCCAATTCTTAACCAGTGATGATTATAGTCCGTAAATGATAGATTCAAATTTGCATCTGTGGGAAATAATAGAGCATTTATAAGAAAAATATTTTCAAGGGGGAGAACTGTGACTTTATATAAGTAAGAAAAATAAAAGTACGTAGTCTCCCTTTATAGATAGTACTATGCAATTTACTACATCTGGACAAACATTTAAGTTTTCCCCGGCTGTATCAAACAAACTATCACCGTCACAATGTGTATTGCTGTACAATGTTAACCTGACACCATATTAACTTCTGTTTGAAATCGTTACAAGTTCGTATATACCCATCGCTTATATGAAACGACCATCGTGACAAGTTCGTATATACCCATCACTTATATGAAACGACCATCGTGACAAGTTCGTATATACCCATCACTTATATGAAACGACCATCGTGACAAGTTCGTATATACCCATCACTTATATGAAACGACCATCGTGACAAGTTCGTATATACCCATCACTTATATGAAACGACCATCGTGACAAGTTCGTATATACCCATCACTTATATGAAACGACCATCGTGACAAGTTCGTATATACCCATCACTTATATGAAACGACCATCGTGACAAGTTCGTATATACCCATCACTTATATGAAACGACCATCGTGACAAGTTCGTATATACCCATCACTTATATGAAACGACCATCGTGACAAGTTCGTATATACCCATCACTTATATGAAACGACCTACCAGGAGCTTTAAAACATTTACCAAGGATGGTCGTTTCATATAAGCGATACAAATTCGGAACTTAACGTAGATCAAAATTTAGAACTTGGCAAGGTCTAAATTTTGATCTACGTTAAGTTCCGAATTTGTATAGGTTGAAAGTATAATATTTTTCGACTAAACAAAGAACTAAAGGATTTCATCAATATTTCTTTCTTTTAAGCAATAATATGTAACACACTACTTTGTTTATGCCGCCTGCGCATGGGTCGAAAAAAACATAGTAGCCTGTATATGTCCAAAATGGGCTTATAAGAGATAGAAACCTGTATATTCCAAAATGAGCTTATATTAGATAGCTGGTTTATGTTCAAAATGGACCAATATGAAATAGAAGCCTGTATAAGTCCGAAGTGGGACAATATGAAATAGTAGTCTGTATATGTCCAAAATAGACCAATATAAGATACCAGTCTGTATATATGTCCAAAATGGCCCGATATGAGATAGCAGTCTGTATATGTCCAAAATGGCCCAATATAAGCTAGAAGTCTGTACATGTCCAAAATGAACCAATATGAGAGAGTAACCTGTATAAGTTCTATATAAAGCAATATGAGACAGTAGCCGCCATATATGTCTAAAATTGACTGTTTTGAAGTAGTAGCCAGTAAATGTCCAAAATGGACCAATTTTAGATAGTGGCCTGAATATATGTCCAAAATGACCAATTTTTAGATAGTGGCCTGAATATATGTCCAAAATGACCAAATTTGAGATAGTGGCCTGCATATGCCCAAAATGGGCTGATATTAGATAGTAGCCTATATATGTCCAAAATGGACCAATATGAGATAGAAACCTGTATATGTTCAAATGGGCCTATATGATGTAGTAGCCTGTATATGTCTACAATTGACCAATATGAAATAGTTATTTGTATATGTCCAAAATGACCTTAGAGCATTATGTCACTGGACATTGTTGATTCGTACACCATAATTTCCTAATGATAAATAATAACCAAGTATCACCGTAACAACAGTTTACCGAATTGTAAAATTTCATATTGACCAAGGGATCACTTTAGCCCCTGTTAGCCCCAACGGTGTGCTCAAAGTAAAGTAGCGGTTTTCGACCGACTTTGTACTTACCAAGATATTGGTATCAGCTACCAAGTCGTTTGATTGCGTTCACTTCGAATGTATTGTTCGTTTTTTCTAAACTGTCAAAACATGAATAATTTTACGGTGAATGCGTTTTTTTTAAATTATTGTCGTAATACATCCATGAGTTTCTGAAAGTGTGTATTATGATTGAATAAAGCTTCTTATGCCGTATGATATGTTTTAGTCAATATATTTTTAAAAACAATTAGACCACCAGTAAAAAACAATGCATTCAGTCACCGTGAAATTATTCAAACTTTGACAGTTGACAAAAACGGACTATAATGTGTTAGCACAGCCCCAAATAAACTATTGAGACCTGTTGTTGAAAACAGGACCCTGTTAGGGCCTATACTACTTGTAGTTATAGACGTGTAGTACTTACTACTGAAGTTACACAGGAAATATACATTTTTTTGTTCAACGTATTCCATGCCGTCAACCACAACTGACACACCGGCAATAATTGCTGAAACATAAATATTACAAATTATTCCCGTATTGGATCAAAAACTGAAACATTGTTGATACTTTCGTGTTTGACGATTGGGTACATGTATTATTTTCATAGTCAATGACGTCATCTTGGAGAAAAGATGACTTCACGTTATAATTTGTGTAAAACATCTAATAAAACAGAAAACTAAGCATGGAAGAAACAGAATGTTCGTCAATTTTTGTGGCCCTAACTCGTGAACTCAGAAAATGAATGGCTGTGATTGCTTTGTTGGGGATGATGGTGATGAAGTTGGTGTTTTTTCAAAGAAAACGAAAGATATATAATAAAAAGGTTATTAGATCTATACATTTTACTGTACAATACGGAATATATTTGGACTCGTACACAGCTTGAAAAGTCACATTGGCCTCGCCTACCAGCTCGTCCAATATGACTTTTCAAGCTGTGTACTCGTCCAAATATATTTTTCCGTTTTGTACAGTACAATGTATAATAACCTATAATTATAGGTTATTATACATTGTACTGTACAATACGGAAATATATTTGGACGAGTACACAGCTTGAAAAGTCATATTGGACGAGCCGATAGGCGAGTCTAATATGACTTTCCAAGCTGTGTTCGAGTCCAAATATATTTTGCATTGTAAAGTAAAATGTATAATAACCTTTTTGTTATATATCTTTCGTATTCTTTGAAATAATCATCATCATTTGATCGTTAAAGATTAAAATCGGAAACCAGACTAGCATTGTTTAGTGCACATGTACCCAACTGTCCAATACGAAAATAATATATATCTTTTGGATCCAATACGGGAATATATTGGACGGTCACGTGGTACAAATGCAGATTGTCGATTGGTTAGATTTGTTAGATATATAATAATTATTAAATATTAAAGGAATATACATATACTAATCAGTATGGTAATGAGTATATTATTTATTGATATCATTAAAATATCACATTCATATTAGTTAACAACCGTAATATTTAGTGTACGATCACTGGAAGTTCATTGGAAGTTTCATGGTGTAACTAGATTTTTGCTCACTTTACTGAACAAACATTGAACAAAAACTTTATGTTTTTGAAAATTGGATGTTAAGATTAGATTCATTGAATGCTTACTTGACATTTATTGAATGTTTACTTTTTGAATTTTTACTTGAGATTTATCAGATGTTTACCAAGATCCATTGAATATAAACTCTAGATTCATTGAATGTTTACCTAGATTCATTGAATGTTAACTCTAGATCTATTGAATGTTTACCTAGATCCATTGAATGTTTACTTGACATTTATTGAATGTTTACTTGAAATCCATTGAATGTTTACTTGACATTTATTGAATGTTTACTTGAGGTCCATTGAATGTTTACTTGAAATCCATTGAATGTTTACTTGAGATTTATTGAAGGTTTACTTGAGATTTATTGAATGTTTACTTGAGATCTATTGAATGTTTACTTGAGATCTATTGAATGTTTACTTGAGATCTATTGAATGTTTACATGAAATCCATTGAATGTTTACTTTAGATCAGTTAAATGTTTACTTGATATGTATTGGATATTTACTTGAGATCCATCGAATGTTACTTGAGATTTTGAAGAGTGTTTATTAAGATCCCTTGAATGTTTACTTGAGATCCCTTGAATGTATACTTGAGATTCATTGGGAGTTTACTGCAGATCCATTGAATGTTAACTTGAGATCTTTTGAATGCTTATTTGAGATCCATTAATTGTTTACTTGAGATTTTTTAAAATTTTAACATGATATCATTTGAATGTTTACCTGAGATCTATTTAACTTATCCATTGAGATCCATTGAATGTTGATTTATTGGATGTTTTTTTAGATTTGTTCAATGCTTGCTTGATGTTTTTTGAGGTTTATATTGACATGTGTCATTATGATTTTAATTGAGATTAATTGAGATCTATAGGTAGTTTACTTGAGATTTATGGAAATATTACCTGTGATCCATTGTCTGATTACTTTTGATTTATCGAATGTGAGCTGAAGATTTATTATTATATTTTTATTTGAGATCTATTAGTAGTTTACTTGAGATTTATTCGATGCTTACTTTATTTTCATATTGAGATTTATTTTTATGTTTTTACTTGATATCTTTTGGTAGTTTAAGGTTAGGGCTGCTGCAATATCCGAGTACTATGATATTCCCGATCCCGACCAGAAAATCGAGTACTAATATTCGTCACGTCCGAGATCGTCGAATCGGGATTTATTTTTGGAAAAAAATGAAAGATCATTTTCAGCTTAATTATCACTGAAAACGAGCCACACAACTAATGAAAAATTTAATTTATGTAGGGGCCTAATTATCTTATGTCAAAATTTGATTGAAACAAAAATGTTATCACTGAAAATGTCCATAAAACGTCTGGTAAAAGAAACGTTTGGAGTACATGGATTTCCATGGAGTACAATGTAATTAAAGTTTCAGTAATTTTTCATTTATTTTTGTTATAACATGAATTCCCGTATGATTCTCCATTAACAAGTGAATCGTGGTTCGATTCGTGAATCGTAGTTCGGATCGGGTCGCAACTTGCTCAACGATCCACAGCCCTATCTAAGGTTTACATGGGATAATTGTATACTTACTGACTGTCAACTGTTTATAAATTTGATGTTTGTTGAATTACTGTAGAATGTTAGTTGAATGTTTACCCAAGTGAGATTGGCTGAATGATTATTAAATGATAACTACATAATTTCTAGTTATTTCCTGAATACAGTATTTTTACTAAACATTATGTTATGTTTACAAGACATGTACGGATTGTTCAATTACATGTTCTATTTACTTGGAGTTTACTGTTACAATCATAAATAAAACACGATCATAAAACTCCTCTATGCGTGAAATATGAAACAATGGACCTCTCTACGGCTTTACCTATTGGCATAATTAACAAAGGTGTGCGGTTACATTTTGTCCCACAAACAAGGTTTCAACAAAGGATCACGAGGCTATATTTGTAGATAAACATAATATTGTTATACAACCTTAATTGTAGCACTGAGAACGGTCAATGATTTAATATCAGGAATGGTATCCAAGATTGATGTCATACATTTCAAATAAAATTCTGCATTCTTACGTCAATTATGCATCAACATATGTACTTTATAAATATGATGCATTACAATGCTCAACAGTCGGCGTATCATAATACGTGACTTCATATGTTAAAAAGATTTGTTTAAAACATTCTCCGAAATTATACAATCACTTCAACTATAATCATTAGCAAAGCAGTTTTAGCCGCCCGGCCAGCTCAGGTGGTAGCAGGCAAGTCTAGTTATCGAAGGGTCGTGGGTTCCATTCCCGGGCGGGACATACTTTCGTGAAGATTGGTCATGAAATTTTTTCTACGACCATTCTCCTTTCTACCAATGATTCTGAATTATGTAGGACAGTTGTCAGTCACTGACGAAAGTATGCGCTCAGTAGTTGGTTAACAGCTAAATCCAGAGATTTTGCCAATCAAGGGACAGTTAGCACGTTGACTGACCACCGTTTTATAACCTATACACGTGTTGTTACGGCGTTATATCTATCAAAATAAAAAAAATAAAAAAACTTACGTCTACCATCGCAAGGATTATCAAGACACAATGTTCTATTCGCCAGGTAACTAGTTATGTCCATACCTTCTGGCAAATAATTAATGTCAGCTGAAACAAGAAAAAGTATAACATTATTTATAACAATTCATGCAGCGTCGGCCATTTTTTATGGTCATGAGACTATCAAAATGTCCCGGATCTGCAATTTTTAACTTGTACAAAATCTGATAGGCCATATCACGTGGTCATATGCTACAAATCCAAGCACAGCAACCACCAAGAATAAACTTGAAAACATTACACATGTTATTATGTCAATCATTAATAAAGTGCCTTAAAATGTCCTTACAGAGAATTATAAGATTTTTGACGATGTAATCGACAATTTGCGATATTTAAATTAATGGGGTTTCCCTGCAGTACAAACAAACTTGTGCCAATACAAATAAAAGTATCAGTACTTTTCCGTGTTTCCCAGCATTAATGTGCAAAGTACCGTCTTTGCGCCGATAAAAAACCTAAGTTGGAGTTCCAAATAAGGTCTAATGATGTACGCCACAAGTAAGGTAGGCCTTGCGGTCGACCAATCTAATATATGCCTATTTCTTTGTATATGTTAACATAAGTACGAATGTATATTGTCAACTCGTAAGTTATATAGCCTCACCGTTCCTGGAAATGCTAAATCTCTGGATTTGTTAACCAGTTACTAGACGCCTACTACCGTCAACCACTGAAAACTGTTCTACGTGATTTAGAATCAGTGGTAGAAGGGAGACTGGCCGGAGAAATTATTTTATGCTCAAACTTTACGAAAGTAATAAAATGATTGTACAGTTACCTAATTCCAGTGGATTTACATCGTTAACGACGTCTTTTAGGTAAACTGACGCTGTAAAAATAGCACTGCCTGTTTCAACTTGACTCCCATTGAAAATAATGGTAGCATAGTCCCCACATAATTCCTGATAAATGAAGAATAACAATAAATCTATGTGCTTTAGACTACATTTACTCTGTAGAAATCATTAATCACATAATATAAAACAAAGACATTACAAAGTTATGTACGTTCTACACGTCTATTCACAACCATTTCTGATAAGTTGAAATTACATAAAATACATGTCTTACATTTCCCGTTTTAGATAATTAATTCCTCGACGCCATTTTCACCCTCTTTACATCTTATCATTTTTACATATTTATTATAAGCCAACTTTTGACCTATATTTTAACCAATACAATTTTTCTCTACTGGTACTATTTGTCCAATGAAATTCTCTTCCAGTAAAGAAAATTGATAAAATATATGACACCATTGGTTATTTGGGATAAATAAGTACGTAGTACGGACAGTAGTTGCTGACTACTTTCTCTGTACTATATTATAGCCACGTAGCTAACAAGTTAACAAAGTGGTTCACTAATTATTTAACTAGTTAACCACACGCTTAACTTGCTAGTTGAGAGATTATCTAGTTCCGTAACTAGTTAAATGTAATCACTTACCTCTTACCTATTATCGCTAACAGGTAAGTAGTTAACTATCTGAAAAACAAGTTAACTACATAATGATTATTAACGTGTTAAATAATTACATAACTAGTTTACGTCGTTATCTGGTGCCAGAAATATGCCGCCATACTTTCAATCGGGAACAGTCATGTTGTATAATTGCTTTTTTCCCTACTGTCAAAACATGGATAATTTCACGGTGAACTCAATGTTAAAATAGGCCGGCTTAATTTGCTAGGGCGGCTTACGAACGGGCGTTAAACGATCACCGATCGGCTCGCCCCAGTGTGAAATATGAATTAATTAAGCGGTCCGACTAAATAAAATGGCGTTCATAGCAACGGCTGTGGTGATAGAAGTGATGACGTTGACGATGAATTACTGTTGCAGACGGTCGAATTATAAGCAGTGTACTATGAAAAATCTCAATAAATCATTTTAGTCGTCAATATTTTCAAGTCCGTGTCTAGCGAGTAAAATGTGTACTTTTAATTATGGTATTACTCTTTCATAAATGACGCGTAACGGGAGTTAAACACAACATTAACTATAGTATTAAGCCCACATGGTATGTATTTTTTTATAATAAAAGTTTCCCTTGTAACCATTTTCAGCCATATTTGCCACATGCTTGCTGCTGGAACATAACCAGCATATTCGGCGTACACCGGCTAGTGATTCCGGTTTTATCTCGCAACAAATAAAGTGATTTGCCGGTGCCCATTTAGGAATCGGTGCACGCCGGCTTAAACCGCCCCGGTAAATCAAGTCGGCTTAGTTAGACTAACATCATGATTATTGTAGTAGTATGCAACCAGTCACTGTAAAATGTTCAAACTTTGACTGATAAGAAAAAATGGACTTACTCTAAAAGTATGACAGACAGGGACACTAGAGTCTTGCTGAACAAATGCTCTGGAATTGTAACAATCCACTTTTAGTACAGGGTAAACCTCGTGTTCTCCTGAAAAAAAAACAACAGAAACGCTAAAATTTGATTTTACAACGAATGGACAGCGCAACATATATATATAGTCATTATGTAACTATGTGTGTTTTGTTTAATTTTTAGACTTTCGGCGATTTCCCCGAAAGGCTTAAGCCGAAAACTATCGACGATTCAAATGCCTGACCAGTTTAACCTACGGACTGATACACGTGTCTCTGATATACTACGCAGTCAATTTTTATAAAAGTAGTTCCGTCATGTGACAGTATACTAGTGAATGTAGTAATCATAGAAAAGTTAATATTAATCACAGCGAATCAAAGGTTTACATTCCATGTTGAGAAATTTATGTAGTAAGCGAATTAAAATGATTTATATATAGATAGTGTCTGTAGCTGTTCAATGTAATGATATTGCAGTAATTCATTGCATTACTTGCAGTTTAAGTTGTTTAACAGTATTGTACCACAATTATAATACCTACAGAAATTGTATGCTAAGTGACAAAGTGTATGTAGGGAAACTGTACTTCAAGATTTTGTATGGGAAGTAATATATGGGAAATAAAAGCTTTGTATTTTGAACTGATAGTATTTGCCAGTTATACAGGGTAGAATTAACATTTTGCCCGCATTTTAGCACTTCCACTACTCGATTCGTACTTGAATTATACTGTTTAAGGAGTATTTTTAATATGGATATTTTAGATTTCAATGTGCACAAAAGTATTTCTGTATTCCAATACTTTGATTATTTGTGTACCATAAATCAGACCCTTGCCGATGTTGAAAATTACCGAATCCAGAAGTAGTCCCTCAGTGTAAAGGGTTATAGCAATTCAAAAATATCGTCTGCTATACCGGCGCAAGAGTTCCTAACATGAACTTGAAAACGGAACTATATTTAAGTGTATGTTTAAAATCAAATGCGTGGTGCATATCAGCAGAGAATTTTACGTCGATTTATGTAAAACGATTCATTCACCACCTGTTGTGTGTCCCGGTAGTCAGAAGAGATGTTACACCATCTTATGTATTGTTCGTTTTTTCTCAACTGTCAAAACATGAATAATTTCACGATGACTTCGTTCTCTTTATTTTACACCCATGGTACTGTGATAGTGTGTAATCAATCACCGTGAAATTATTCAAACTTTGACAGTTGAGAAAAAAAGACAATAATAGAACGGTTCTATAGGAAAAGTTAAAGATTATAGTTAATGACTTCGAATGATAACTAAAACTGTGGAGTTTTGTTTATATCATTTTACATACGGTTACATTAGAATAAATGTGCATGTATGATAACTATAAACCTGAAGTAATTGAATTATGCTCTTTTTTTGTTTTGGTAAAAATCAATCACTACTTGTCAATCTTAATATGTTCTTTTACCAAACAAACTAGTTTCACTGAACTATTCCTTGTGTACACACGTTGTTGGAGCATGAAATCTAGCCAACAATCACTTTTCAAACCCGAACAAATTCCGTGCTTTCAGCGCTTTGATATTCAACTGTAGTGGTACATATATTAACCCCATCGATTCCAATGCATACATAGTCGGAATACACTTAAGATTATATTTTACGCTAACTTTTTTATTCCGTTTCTTTTACCTGCCGAACAGGAACATATCCCCCCCCCCTCTTTTTTATATGTAACACAGTCGACATATAGATTTAAGATAGTTTAAACAAACTATTAAAGTTACTCATATAGTAAACAAGCCTATGTATTGTACATAGTATCTTAACATAGTTTCATCTTTTTGTATATATTTATAATAACATAGATAGATCTTATTCTTATATAGATTTTTAATAAAAATAGATATTAAAATAGATTTTTAACATAGAGTTTACTATTGTAAACTATTTATATTACTAAATTAAGAGATTTTTAATTATAGTTTTTAAAATAGACATTCTTATAATTAGATTTTTGTGAGATAGCAGACTGTCAATGATAGAAAATACTCGCTCAAAGCATTAATGCATATGAGCGAGTCTAAATAAATATCAGCCAGCCAGCCAATGCATACAATAGTTCGACAACGAGCATTGACGCGTGTCTGCACTTTAAATTTAGTATGATCCATTTAAAGGGGATATTTATAGTTACTATAAATATTCTGCGTGTGTGAGATCTTGGCCTGCTATAGCTATATATTGTTGATTATGATACGGAACATGTCTAGTAGTCAATCTGTGGCACAGTGGTAAAGTGAATGCTTACGATACAAGAGGTTTTGGGTTCGAATCTTGCCTTATTTTTCATTTTTAGTTGATACAAAAATAAATGTTTAATACAAGCGTATTGTTCGTTTTTTCTCAACTGTCAAAGCATGAATAATGTCACGGTGACTTCATGCTCTGTGTCTAACACTCGTGATATTGAGATAGTGTGTAATCATTCACCGTGAAATTATTCATGCTTTGACAGTTGAGAAAAAACGAACAATATGAAGAAGTCCTCAAAAAATATAATTCAAGTTGAAACAAAAGATTTGACGAATACTGTCTTGACTATGGCTGTGCAGTATAGTGAAGAGGAAAAAAACAGAGCTTTTTAAAGAAAAATAGAAAAAAAAAAACATTTATAAACTACATTCAGAGAGAAACTTCTTATATACATAATATCTAAATAAACTATGAAGTTGAAAATGTGATGAGATTCGAACCCACAGGCAACAAAAGTGAAGTTTTCACTGTCCCGTGACATTACTTTGCTTGAGAAAACTCATAGATTCTGCCTTAAGCATATTCAATCTTTTTATAAGAGCACCAACACTAACTTTACTTTAGCCATGTTAAACTGTGTGCCAATAGAAAGTACAATTGATTACAAAAAACTGTGTTATTTTGGTCAACTTTGTAGACTCAAATCATCATACCAAGCTAAACAAGTGTTTGTATTTAGATTGCTCCACTTTGTGAATCACGATAAACAAGTTCGTGGATTTATTCCAGATATTTATCGATTATTTTATAAATATAGACTTCAAAAATATTTTCATGGATATATTGAAACATGTCAGTTTCCATCAAAATTACAATGGAAGAAAATTCTTAGACGTTATGTCATTGATATTGAAACTCATATTTCAATTAATCGCATTGCTAATATCTTAGGTGACGCACTATCTAGCAATCTTTGCCGTAAAAATACTTGTAGCCCTATGTGGCTATTCATTCGTGATACAGCATCATATAGTTTAAAACGTGGCAGTTATGCTGTATTACGTGGTCTTTCACGATTAGTATCAAGACATTTCACACAGAAATGTATAAAATGTGACCTAATGAATGATAATACAACCATACATACACTCTGTTATTGCCACAAGTTACATACAGCAAGATTAAAACTTTGGGACACTTTATTAAAGCAGTTTGGCTATAAGTGGTATGCATGGTATATCAATTTAAGAGACAAGAACCAGTGTTTAGAACTATTTACCTTAGCCACTATACAAGAAAGTGGTTTATTAACATATCCATGTATTACTTTATCTATGAAAACATTGTTAGAATAAGTATACATTTATTGCTTGATTCTACTTATAATTACATCATTATGATCATATAGAAGTTGACATATATGTATATATATGTATGCATGTATAACACCTTGTCTTACATGTTCATATAGATTTCGTTTGACACTGCATTCCTGTGAATCTGAATGCTAGTTGTAATTTGCTATGTTGATTTTTTATATTTATTTTGTTATATTTGCTGTAAATAATTGTATGATCTTCAAACTTTTGGAGGAAATAAACTATATATATTTACTATCGATAAAAAATAATTATCCTTATCTATGAAAATTAGCGGAGTTAGTGTATGTGCCACCGACAGTTGAACAAAATTTAACAATACTTGTTAGTGGACTGTATTTTATTTTTGTTACTTATTAATTACGTGTTTATCGATCAACGTATTAAACATTATTTGAAGAAAATAATAATGCTGTTTTTTTTTCTTGCAGAACTTTTCAATTGTACACTTTAAAACATTCGGAATACTTCGGCATTTGCTGCGCAACACGAGTGGTTTCCGAGTGCCCTTTATCCGTGTGCTGCAGATCTCACATAAGTAGGCTAAGCACTGTACTGCTCTCTAGATTGAATAAGTGTTTATATCTTTAACTACTAACGAGGAGCATCATTTGAATGGCAATGAAAAAGTTTATTGCTCATCGGAAAAAACAAAATGTAGGCACTCTATACGTAAAGCGAACGTCCACATCAATTGAACAGTGAAATGAACAAAGACAGAATGTTAGATACTATTTAGATTTTTACAAATTTGTCATTAAATTGCAGGAAATTTGACAAATTAAATCTCATTTAAATATGGACTCGCCAACCAAATTACTATTTATAAGCAAATATTGAATATGCAAATATAGATAATACGTATGAATAGTAATGATATAGGGATATGAGGGAGACTGCTAGAATACAATACTCCATGATCAAACTCTACTACAGTATGAATAAGCCGGGCCGGCAATTGAACCCACGGTCCCTGGGCGGGCAGGCAGACGTGTTACCGATTAAGTTTTCCGAACATGAGTTTATACATTGGGTTTCATCATACTTCATAAATTGGAGAACGTAAAATTCAAGATTTACCTAAAATGCGTAACTTTATTTTTTAAAATTCAAAAGGAGAAGGGACGTATAAACCGTGATGAGATGAAAAAACTTACTTAAACAAATACTTAAACATTATGATATTTAATGGGTTTTTTTTCACATTAATCAAATATTACATTGTATTTCTATTTGGGGCTTGGAGACACTTATCTTTAACTCCCGCTAAATTTTCATTTCGGACAAACGGTTGAGCAACACTTTTGTAATACAAATGAATATTTGCTACGTTCGTTAAGAAGTTGATTTTTATTCCACAGACGAACTCAAACCATGTTCACGAATGGTGTAGTCATGAGAAAAAAATCATTTTCTTGGCTCAAGAATTGACATGGTTTCATATAGGTTGACAGAAATCCTCTTTTTCACATATTTTTAACCCTAACCCTTTCTCACGTACTTTCATTTGTAAAGTGTTTTGCTATGATATTATAATGGTAAAATGAAAAAAGTCATATATTCACTGTTTATTTTCCTTCGTATAAATTCACATGCAATTTAAAGCAAAACAAACACATTGGTTCCACATTAAAGATAAATTGAACTAAAAATATTATTTTACAGTTTTAAGCTTCGCGCAATTGTAATGGAATTAAATTAATCATAACGTTATTTTCTTAAACTTCTTTTCAGTTTTTCTTTACTAAATGCAAATCAACGAATCAACAAAATTGATTTTTTAAACCAATAAGCAACAATCATATAATATTAGATTCTAATATAATGCCGCCATAATTAATCAATGACTTTGTGAAATTATTTGTTTAAGTTAATAATTGCAACATTTATTAAAGATTGCTCCGTACCTTTAATTAAAGTGGCTCCAAAAAGTCCAAGAATTAATATCGCTAACATGTTAAAATTTGCCATGATCTAGCACGGCAGTCTTCCACAGTATGTAAATATCAACTGTGAATTGTCTCTTATATCTCAGGTGAGGTATAGAACAAAATCACGTCATAATATCTAGGCACCTCAGAGGCGGTTCCAGGATTTTTTTCTAGGGGTCCCAACTTTTCTAGGGGGGGGGGGGTCCGAACCTCGAACCACCACCACATTATACACATTTTGCAGAAAAAATGCAACATATTTATAATAAAAACTACATAACCATTAAATCTATGTTAAGCACCAAGAAAGATTGCTTCGTGCTACATTTTCCAAATTCTAGGGGGGTCCGGACCCCCTGAAACCCCCCCCCCCCCCGATGGATCCGCCTTTGCACCTGGCCCGTCTAAAATATCAACTTAATTCTAACCCGTACAGAGACAATCGTGTATGTTACAAAATATTTTGAAATTGCTAATTACTTCGATATGATTGGCCTTGGTTGTCTTAGTTATGCCATTGAAGTATGACGAAATAGTAAACAGTTTATGAACGATTTAAACTTTAATTCTGTTTATTTGACGATCGAGTATGCAGGCATCAAATTTTTTTTTTGGTGGCAAAGATTGCGATATTCAATATATTTTTAGTGTTTAGATCTATAGACGGTCATATTCTATGACAAAAGACACGGATCGTCAGTCTTTTAACTGCACTAAGAAGAAACTCTTTAGAATACAGTACAACCTCTCTCGAACAACACCCACTTGAAGAGACTAAAGTGTGTTGCTGTTCAAAGGTTGTTGTTCAGAAGAGGTTAAATTCAATTAGAATTACGCCTAAAGATATATCAAAAGCTGTTGGTTGCCTGAAAAAAGTTGTTGTCCCGGGTAACCGGACACGCAGTAATTTCGTAGGCTTGAAATAGTCTAAACAGTAAAAAACATTAATTAAACCAAATAGTTGAATATTGAATGTTTTAATGGAATTCAGTATAATCTTACTACTATCTCCATTTCTTTACACAATTGTAGCATATCATAAATTCATTAGTATGTATAAGGTCTAAGATTTTAAATTTTTATTTATAAGCACATAAACACATTTCCTTTTATTGTTCATTACCTTAGTTATTGGTAAATAGAGTGTTTTGTTTATGCACCGCAGTAACTAAATTTTGGATTGAATTTCATCCGTTTAAATATTGTGAATAAATAAGCTGACACCTATTATTCAAAACACGCAGTTGAAATGAATGTTCAATTCAAAATCAAGTCAAAGGTATATAACTAATGAAAAGTCAGTTTGCTATCATATTGAATAATTAAGATTGTATAATGAGTATAGTGAATTTAATAGTACATAATAACATTTTGATTTCAAATTATTATGGTGTTCATTTATCAGGGGAAAATAGCTTGTACTAGAGTTATAAACTAAATACTCATTCATGTAACCTGGCGATATATATATTCTCAATTTTTCGGTTTAACATCTTGATAATATCTAGGCTGGATACTTGCCCCAGATAAACAAGACCATAATTATAAACTGAATGGAAGCTGAGCACTAGATCAAATAACATTCAAATATGTACCATTTGTCCCTAGTTTACTACCTATTGGCACTAGAAACTGAGAACTAGACAAAATAACATTCAAATATGTACCATTTGTCCCTAGTTTACAACCTATTGGCACTAGAAACTGAGAACTAGACAAAATAACATTCAAATATGTACCATTTGTCCCTAGTTTACAACCTATTGGCACTAGAAACTGAGAACTAGACAAAATAACATTCAAATATGTACCATTTGTCCCTAGTTTACAACCTATTGGCACTAGAAACTGAGCAATAGATCAAATAACATTCAAATATGTACCATTTGTCCCTAGTTTACAACCTATTGGCACTAGAAACTGAGAACTAGACAAAATAACATTCAAATATGTACCATTTGTCCCTAGTTTACAACCTATTGGCACTAGAAACTGAGAACTAGACCAAATAACATTCAAATATGAACCATTTGTCCCTAGTTTACAACCTATTGGCACTAGAAACTGAGAACTAGACAAAATTACATTCAAATATGTACCATTTGTCCCTAGTTTACTACCTATTGGCACTAGAAACTGAGAACTAGACCAAATATCGAAAAATAGAGGGGTTTTAAAGGTTTATAATTATATATTGCACTACAGATAATTAGTCAAGTTTGATATTTTCAATGAGTGAGCCCTGAATATACATGCAATTTCAAGAGTAAAATTACAAATCCTTAAGGCTGACCATCTGTATAAGTCACATTAATTATAAATAGAAAGATTTATTTTGAGATACAATGTAATATGGCACGTATAGTAAAATACAAGTTACAATAAAAAAATGAATTACCGAATAGCCATATCAAACAAAATTATACATCATGGATGAAACAATAAAGAGTAAAAACATAAACTCATATTTCCATTGTGGTCATTGAGATACTAATCGGATCACTGACGGGCAGTTTTAATAGACAAACTTACGATAACTACATAAACAATTAGTCCTTTTGGACACAACTGATCGATGGTCAGAATAGAAGATGATCAAACATTGTATATATGGTCAGTCTGACTTAACAATGACCTGTATGGTCAACTTGACCATTGTGCATTATGATTAGTCAGACTGACTACTTGTCAGTAAGAATAAAACTATTGTTTTTCAGTATGAACGTTTAGAATGACTTTTGGTCAGTGCCATAGGCTTAGGTGTCATGTGGTCATCAGGCTCAGTTTAGAGTGACCACTGATCAATGTGGTTGAAATGCACGACCCTAGACAGTGTCAGTCATTTTGTCTATTTGTAATTATAGGTTATTATACATTTTACTGTACAATACGGAAATATATTTGGACGAGTACACAGCTTGAAAGTCATATTGGACGAGCCAATAGGCGAGTCCAATATGACTTTTTAAGCTGTGTACGAGTCCAAATATATGCCGTATTGTACAGTATAATGTATAATAACCTTTTTATTATACATGTATATCTTTCGTTTACTTTGAAATAATCATCATCGCCATCATCCCCAACAAAGCAATCACAGCCATTCTTATCACATCGTTAAGTGCACATGTACCCAACCGTCCAATACGAAAATAACATATATTTTTTGGATCCAATACGGGAATATATTGGACGGTCACGTGGTACAAATGCAGATTGTCGATTGGTTAGATTCATAGATATATAATAATAATATATATAACGTGCTATTGGTCAGAAAGATGTAAAAAAGCGACAGGAAAATAATCATGGTTTTATCCTTTGAAAATGTTTGCTAGATATTTAAAGGGATATACAGGCAGATGACTGTGCCAAAAGTATAGAACAAAGTTTATTCTTTAAAACAGAATTAAGAACGTAAGAAATCACTTACTAATAACATTTGTCACCTATAACATTCAAATGAATTAATTAAAACATGTGGCATACACATTGTTTAAAACGAAAGTAGGATATTGAGGGAATCACCAAGCTATTTAAAGAATTGTTATATGTCGTACTTGCTGAAAATAAACACTTTTCATTGATCGCATCCTGTCTATTCAACATTCTTAAGCGGTTAGGATATCTTTTAAATAGAATAATACTAATGTTGCACAACGACAAGCTCTAGTATCTTCTCATCAGTAAATGTATATTTTATCACTAATCTATTTTAGCTTACCTGACCCACGCGTGTCTAGTTAGGAAACACCTCAAATATTACGAGAAAATAAAGAAATATTTTGCCAAATCATTTAACAGTGTGTCTGTTGCATTCACAGTTATAAAAATATAATTCAAAATCAGGAAATATGAATTTGAACTTTTGCCTTGCAATTCCTTTAAATACTAGGGGTGTAACAATGCGGTAAAAACCGTATTGCAATACATTGCAATATGCAAAACCCGTATTGTGATATATTGCAATACGTATCGGTTTTAGTAGACACACGAAGCATGAATTAATGCATATGCATTCCTTTTGTTACACGCATTTGTGTATTTTTATATGATCTCTTATCCATATACTTGAAGGACTTGTAAAATAGATTATATGTTAGAAAAATGCATATTTTGGAACGGATTTTCGGAAAAAAATCTCAATTGTCTCATTTGATAAAATGTTTAACGTTTCAAAGCACAGTATTTCATGTTTCAACACATTTTATCATTCATTCAAATATTTCAAAATTCATATTCTGATAAAAACAATCAGTTTGGCACATAACTACCAAAACTGGTACAGGAAAAAAGAACCGGTTAAACACCGTCAGAATTCGTATTGCAATATTAACCGGTTGGTTAACACACTCCTACTGTCATATGTACAACATCTCTAAATCAACCCCGTTCATCGCGCTAGAAATAAGGCACGGAGGAAGCATTTTCAGATTGGGGGGACTAATTTGTTGAGATTTATTTTAAGAAAAAGAAACGTTTCCTAATGTTACAGAACTTATGTTTAAGTTCAATTTTACACTGCATTTGAGCATCTTGTTCCATAAAAGGTGTTTGCAAAATTGATTTTGCCGAAAAAGCATACATGTATCAATAAATTTAGTGTGACAGATTAAATAAAGATCCTCAATCACTATAACTGCTAAAAATATTGGGGTCTAAGCCCCCATAGCCCCCTCCCCCCCCCCTCCCCTGTTCCTACGGGCCTGAAATAGACCTTTTGATTAAAAACATTGTACAATTCACATAACGTAACAGATAAGACAATGCGTTTCGCAATTAAAGCATTTTGTAGTATGACAGTAATTAATCGCATATTGCTTAATAATACCTCAAGGACATGCATATGATATAGCATGTCGTTAATATGTAATTTGATATCCTGTCAGAACATTAAACCTCGCAATGCATGACTTTGATTGTATGACTTTGCAACAGATTTTAATAAATGTGAATCAAGCCATTTTAACTACAATAAGTTCATTGTACACAATGTCACCAGAGTCCTTAATTTTAAAAAATACATTATTAAAAAAGCTCTGTATTATTTGCCCAGTAAAGTGCCAAAATTCAATGCATAATAGTGAAAACCTGTTTAATAAAACAGAAAACAGGGCAAAAATCTGTTATAGGGCCTATAACACTTATTGGCTATAATCCTATAACAAATTTCAGCGCTCTGATTGGTTGGTAAAACATGACCAATTTCAAAACTGGTCCGTAAGTAGTTATTTAATAAAATTGTCATTAAATAAGTGATTTGATATAGGCACTGTTATTTTTCATCGGGACAGTCATATTGGCAATTGGCCTTCGGCCTCGGACCAAAACGACTGCCCTTTAAAAATGTCAGGGCCTTTATCAAATCACTTGTTTAATAACATATAATATTATACAAAAATATGGTTATATGGTTTTATGCTACACACCAAACGCAACAATCCGCGTTTTGGACTCTTTTTTTACAAATTATCGCTTTATTCCTCCACAAGAAACAGGCGTTTTTTTCATATTTTATGGTCGTTTTTGATGCAATATTTGATGTACAGTACATAAAGAAAGTACTTTAAATGGGTTATCCAAAAAATAGCATTATCTCGCTTAGAACGAGAAGTAAAACATTCGACCGATGCAGAGCGTTTTGTACACCAAATAATTGTATCTAAAATCAAAAATATACAACGATTGTGTCTTCATACGCCGCACTATATTCTACCGCGTACCAAAATCGCCGAATACTGCGATGCGTTGTGCATTTTACTATAGAAGTGATATCTGCACTTTCTATTAAAGAATGACGGAAGAGCAATAACATTATTACATCAGAATTAATGGCTTATATACTAACGGTTGTGGAAAGAATCGAAATATTTGAATGGTTGAAAAGTCAGATGTACAAAACGTACTTTTAATGGAGGAAAACAGATTATTGTCGAAATCTGTTGGAACGTATATTTATACCCATATGTTACATACGGAACTACCTCGGCGATCTTCCATGCAATTGTAACTGAGCCAACCATGGACCTTGTAAATCACGATAGTATTGAAATATAGTTATCTAGATCATCAAAACATTATTGTGTAATTATATTTTAATCCTAAATAGCATTCTGAATGCCTAAATAGGGGTTCTCCTTTGGAAATCAGAAATCAGTCGATATTGTAGATCCTGAGATAGCAATTAGCAAGCCTTGAATTTGTTACGGTTGATATTGATCTTGAATTAAATGGTAAACAATTGGACATTTGAAATACCAGGTACATCTAACAATGCCATTGTTTAAAAATAATTAAAAATACTTTTTTGTGATTTGATTAGCGTTCATATTACAAACAAATCGTGACTAGATAAAAAAGATTGAACATTCAAATTCAGCCATACTTCCAAAGCAGACGATATTTTTAGTTCATTATTCAATATACGTATTTGCATACATTAAAACATTTATCGTTGGCATTGTATTTAAATGTCTGATCAAATATTTAACCAATTGAAGGGTTGAATCGATTTCAAACTATAGAGGTAGATGCTGACAGTATAGTATGTAATTTTAATCTAACAGTGGTTGAACTCGACTGCTATTTTATTATTTATTGTTATTAAACCCGAGTCGATCGGTGGCGCAGTTGGTAGCGCGCCAGGATTTGGAATCTTGTGTCCCGAAGGGATCGAATCCCATCCGAAGAGGTTATTCCCTTCCATGAAAATTTGACAATAATGTCAATTTTCCTCCATTAATAAGATATATGTAGAAAGTTTCCGGCCTTGTGGATGGGTAGGTGAATACTGGTTATAGACAAGGGTGGAGGAAAGCAAGGTTAGGTGCGCTGGACGCCGTAAGATGACCATAAAAGTGTGTTGACACGGCGTTAAATCCAATAAATACATGTAAAAATAACAAAAATTTACATCAGGCATACTACATGTATCAGTGTCTATAGTCACGTGATCTACAACAATTACTGATATAGAATACAAGTATATGCTCATCAGACATACTACATGTATCAGAGTCAATAGTCACGTGATATACAACAATTACTGATCTAGAATACAAGTATATGCTCATCAGGCATACTGCATGTATCAGAGTATAGTCACGTGATCTACAACAATTACTGATATAGAATACAAGTATATACTCATCAGACATACTATATGTATCAGTGTCTATAGTCACGTGATCTACAACAATTACTGATATAGAATACAAGTATATGCTCATCAGGTATACTACATGTATCAGAGTCCATAGTCACGTGATCTACAACAATTACTGATATAGAATACAAGTATATGCTCATCAGGCATACTGCATGTATCAGAGTCAATAGTCACGTGATCTACAACATTTACTGATATAGAATACAAGTATATGCTCATCAGGTATACTACATGTATCAGTGTCTATAGTCACGTGATCTACAACAATTACTGATATAGAATACAAGTATATGCTCATCAGGTATACTACATGTATCAGAGTCCATAGTCACGTGATCTACAACAATTACTGATATAGAATACAAGTATATACTCATCAGACATACTATATGTATCAGAGTCTATAGTCACGTGATCTACAACATTTACTGATATAGAATACAAGTATATGCTCATCAGACATACTACATGTATCAGAGTCTATAGTCACGTGATCTACAACAATTACTGATATAGAATACAAGTATATGCTTTCTGCCGACTGCTCTTCATATTGATTGAATGAAACAATGCTGCGCATAGAATAAGAACATGTAGCTGCAGCACATCTTTTTCCCTGAAAATTTATATGATCGTTAGATTCAAATCATCCGCACCAAAATGAATAGAACAGTAAACTAGGTCATTTGCAAAAATGATTTGTGCAGAGGATTTAGAGTGAACAAATACAAAAATATCATATGCTAACATGGGCATTTCCGGACATAGAAAAAGTAAAAAATATGTTATGCGTTTTTTGATTATTTTCTTTGGCTGCTGTAAGAGTTTGATAACGAACAAGAATTTGTTTACATTCTGAAGATCACATGACTATATACCCTGATTATATTACATATGATTATCAAATTGACTGCTAATACAAAAAGTAGGTTTGTTGCATTCGTAGGCAAAATATTTCTGCTAATAATCGAGAACCTTACTATCATCTGAGTACGAGAATGAATAATCCATACCACAGTGCAAAATTCAGTTTTCGTTGGCTGCATACGAAATACGATCAAACCACATTTCGCTGGTATTGGTATTCAATATCAAATAATCATTTTAAAATTAAGTTTAGCCTCGTCGTTTAATCCAATCGATGGCTTTTCAAGGCACAAATTGTAGGTAAGTATGTTTTCTTGGACGCTATGTGCATGCTTTTAGTGGAGTTAGATAATGCTATACTTTCTGCAACCATTTTCCATTCAAACGCTGTATTACAATTTAAGTTTATAATATGTCTGTCTCTGCATATTATTAATTTAAGTGCGGTTTATACTCTGCTTTCATTTACATGTTCAGCAGACTTGAAAACTATGTAGGATTACCCTTAGGTCATTGAAATCACCTTCAGACAGGTCATCCCTCATGGTATCCATTTACACCTGGATGAAGTGCGACAATTGTACATAAATTTGTTGCACAAGGAAATAAGCAGTGTCCCTAGTCGGGTCTGAACCCGGGACCTCTAGATTTCTAAGCGAGCGTCCAACCATTGGACCACAGCTCCTGTATTACTGAGAAGAAGAGGAATAATTTCCATTTTTTCCAGTCGTTACAAAAATGTCCAGATGTTGATCTTGAAGCCAGATTAAAATGTAATACGAATTTCAACGCAAGAGACAGTGCATAACTGAAATTACCTTGCGACGCCCAGGTGAGTCAGTCAGAAGCGCAAAAGTCTTCTGATCGAGGGGTCGTGGGTTAATTTCCAGAGCAGGGCATGCTTTCGTGAAGCTTGGTGATGAAACAATTTCTACGAACCTTCTTTATCCTACCATTGATTTTAAATCATGTATAGCAGTTGCCAGTCACTTACGGAAGTATGTGCCTAATAACTGGTTAACAGCTAAATCCAGAGATAAAGCCTTTCTAGCAACGGTGACTACGTTGAATGACCGCCGTAATATGACTTTTACAGTGTATTGCTACGGCGTTTTACCAAACCAAAGAAAACTCTGCGACAGTTTAAATTATAGAATTCTATTGTACTATTCATTTACAACGTTACAAGCGATCTTTGATATGATCGTTTTACACATTAACCCGTGCGTTTACGAACCATTGAGCACTATTGATTAACAGTCGCACTTTAATAATAACTATGTCAAGCAAATTATACATGGTCCTCGTTCTTTTATTTATTCAAATTTTGAAATTTGATTCATAAAAATCAATATAATTAGTTTTGAATATCTTTTGTCCCTTTCATTTTCAGAAAAAATATAGTAATATGAGAGCTTTGACACTTGAGTTTGTCATAGATTTCAACCGCAGTTGTTTGCTTTCTAAACAGTTCATACATTTGTTTCCATTGTCTCTATATCAACCCGGGTAGTAAGCACAGTTGGTAGCGCGCCTGGATTTCAAATCTAGCATCCCAAAGGAGTACGGTGTATAATCCCATCCGGGGAGGTTATACCCTTCCATGAAAATTTGAGAAAAATGACAATATTCCTCCATTAATAAGGTATATAGAGAAGTTTCCGGCCTTGTGAAAGGGTTGGTGAGAACTGGTTATAAACAAGCGCCCAGAAAGGTAGGTTAGGTGCGCTGGACGCCGTAAAGTGACCTAAAAATGCGTTGCCTCGGCGTTAAACCCAGAATAGATAAATAAATTGAAACTATATCAAGCCGTCTGGTAATTTCGTCGGAAGAGCATCCGACTAGAAATTCAAGGGTCGTGAGTTGATTCTGCTTATGCACGGAACCTCCTTGCGTTCGTGAAGTTTTGTCACGAAGTATGTTCTACGACTATTATCCAACTTACCTCTGTACCACCAGGGATTCTATGTAACAGGGATTTGTAACGAAGTGCTTTTTTTAATTTTCATGGTCGTCACTGTCTATAACTGGCTGAAGTAGGCTGTACAAACTATTCCACAGTTTAAAAATTGATTTATGTTTTTGTACATGTCTTCCATGCAATTTGTGAATGTTTCTGAAGTTTTTTTACTAAAAATTGTTGCAATTATGACCGAAAATATGACTTTAGGTGATGTAAAATGGGGCTAAAAATGGCAGATCGGCGGGAAAATGCATTATTTTGTAAAACAGTATGTGAGCGTAATTTACCTCAAAATCATCTAGAAACACATTTATCCTAACATTTATGTCAATTTGAATGGTACTGGTACAAAATTTCATGTGAATATCTTCATTTAAACTTGTTATACTTGTTTTCCATATAGACCGAAATAATAGCGACGACAGTGAAATTTGGTGAAAATCTATAACATTTACTTATCGTTACAAATACCTGGTACCACGTATAGGAAATGTTTTAGGTCCATTATGCTGAGTTTTGGTCCGGGTTGTAAGCCTATATAGGGAAAGTGAGCAGGTTGACATACCAATGCGAATGACTTAAACTATCAAGCACCGATCGTTACATTACATTTCTACAGCAGATGAAGTTTGTTGTCAGTAAATCAAGACTTATTTAGTTATTTGTCGAACTTGGGTTTAATAAGTAAAACATTATCCCATTCCTGTATTTAGACATGTCATACGTATTATATTCACTCCATTTGCCCCTTAAACTTGACCAAATGGTTCTCAATAGAATTTGTTATATTTTACTGGAGGAAAGTAGCTTTTAATTGACCATTGAGTAATGGGTTTGACTCACAGCTACTTGGTTGTTTGAAGGGGATTGGAAGTCCCAGATTGCTAGAAAAAATAGTTAAGCTATATAGAAAAAACATATCAGGAAAAGCAACGGGTAAAAACCACAGACTAGCCACAAAGTCAAAATGCTAAAGAGGGAATTATTTTAGGATTAAAAAAAATATTATAAAAGGGATACCACAAACAAATAACGAAAACAAGAACCAGATTGGGTTTCTTCAAAAAGTGAAGCAATTAAAGATTTGCAAATGAATTTTAAACACTTAAAACTGTTTTAGTTTAATAGATATATGATATGCAAAGATAAATTTAACCTTTTGAAAATACTAAAATGTACAACATCTTCAATTCAAATCCTCCTAATTTGAATTTTAAACATATATATTTTGACATGTTAATTAGACCTCCTTATTTCTTTCAGTCTATTTATATAAGGGAAACTTGATATGGACCATAAATAATAGAACTTTACGGAAGCATGGAGGTGACATGGTCGGCATTTTTTCTAACTCGTTCCCACAACTTAGAAGAATAGGTATTTCTTTCTGACTTGTTCCCACAACTTACGAGAGGTGATATATTTTTTCTAACTCGTTCCCACAAGTTAGGAGAGTAGGTATATCGACCATGTCACCTCCATGCTTCCGTAGATCTTACTTCTCATTATGCATAATCCATTTATAAATCAATACTTTGTTTGAAGAAAAAAGTTTATAGGTCAGGTTGTCCTACATATCTTGGTCTCGCGCTAACATCAGTATTTTGGAATAAAATCAACAGCGACAATATACAGTACCAACCAAAATTTTGGAAACAAAAATACTCCAATACTTGAATTTTGATGATTATATTATTTTTGTAGAATCATCATTTTAATATATTTAAGGATGGTTTGTGATAAAACGAAAACAAATTTCATGGATGCAACTCGTTTATAAGATTCAGCATCTGCATGACATCCTAAAGCCTCCAAAACCATGTTTATTGTAATCATTTTCTCATAACATAGCTTTTATGTTATTTATGTAGTCTCTGTTATTATTTGGCAACATTAAACATGCACTGTATACATAGTCGTGAATTTCCGTATGAAATCTCCGTAAATTCACGACTATATTACTTTAAGGTTTAGAAATAGGACACAAAGAGGCATATAAGAACTTGGTGTAGTGGTAAAACGTACCACCTCACAATCAAGAGCCTACGGGTTTGATCCCATATAAAACCTTATTTTTTGCAATTTAAACATAATCGGTACATGCTTTACAAATAATTGTTAACACGACGGCGCACTGATTCCATGTTTTTTTTTAAAAAAAGACCTGAGCGAAAGTGTATTACGCATAATGGGCGTTTTCATTTATGAAAGTCCTTCAGTCTTTAACCATGTCACAAAATTATAATAAAAATATGAATAAAGAAAAAAGTATGATAATAAAGAGAAGACAAATGTCATTAAATGATACATAATTAATATTCAGTCAATAAGTAAAAGTAATAAGTAAGTCATAGTGTTGCTACTATGTTACTAGTGTTTGCAAAGTTACAAAAAATCAACCTGTGCGGGAATCGAACCCGGGTAATTCGATTGACAAGCCAGTACTTTACCTCTACACCACAAACCGTTTGATATAATACAATCGTTACATTTTTATCCATAACTTGTATTGTCACTCATTTAAGCAACGAAACTTGACGAACGTATACGAACTAATCCGTAAATCGATACGGAAACTAATGAAGTGCACGTTTAATGTTGTCAAATAACATAATTATAATGATAACCAAAACAATAAAGCAAAACTAATAAGCATTAAAAAGACAGTAATCAAATTTTAGATAAAAAATATTTAAGTAGGCTTACAATGTGAAAATGTTTCCAAACTTTTGGTGGGTACTGTAGATATTTCAAGATCTCCTGAGCACAAAGTAGGCATACACACTTAAGAGGATCGTTGGCTATCAAAGTTTCCAGAATGCGTTCATCTGTCGAACGTCACTATTGGCTGGTCACTTTGTTTTGTTGAACTAAATCCCTTTTTAAATGATTAACCATAGTTTCATTTTAAATAACAGTTTGCTGATTAGGTACTCGTAGATTTTTCATGCTGGATGGCACCATGAAAGACCGACTTATGCCCACATTTAAGTGAATAAAGCCATACACGAAGAACTTTACCATAAATTTCAGAGTTTATAATCTTAAGTCATAATCGAGACAAAGTTTTTTTCTATTTGCATACCAACGACCTTGACTTTTTAGCCACAAATTCAATTGGGGCCATGCTTAGCCAATGGGTTATGAACTTTTAAAATAATGTTCTAGGCATATGGCTTCTCAAGTTAATATTTCGGCATTTTATTCCATTTGAAGACCCAATGACCTTGACCTTTGGTGCTAAATTAAATAGGGTTCGTCATTGACCCATGAACTATCAACGTATACACATAACATTGATTGTAAGTACAAGAGTACTGAACTTATCATTCAGACAGGCTATTTTCCACAGTCGGACAGACAAGGTCGCTAGATTATTGATATCTGGGCTCATCAATTATTTACGTATGTAACGGTTGGGTCACCCAGATATACTAGGTTTCAAAACGAGAGCCAATTTTGGGGTAAAAATGTAGATCAATCTTCATAGTCATACGAATGTCGTACGATCAAGGGTCAATAAGCTAATTACATACCATTGTATTAGTGCATATTCTCATACCACTGTTTCAATTAACTTGTTTAGTCTTCGCAACAATAATCTTATAATTACTTACACAGCGCCGTCCAAAAATTCGTAGGCAATAGGAATACAGAAAGTAATTATTTATTTATTTAAACTGGGTTTAACGCCGTGACAACTCATTTTTTAGATTATTTTACGACGTCCAGTGCACCTAACTTAGCTTTCCTGGACCCTTGTCGATAACCAGTATTTACCTACCCTTACACAAGGCCGGAAACTTCTCCATATACCTTATTGAGGGAGGAAATATTGGCAATATTGTCAAATTTTTCAGCGTGGGAGAGTATAAGTTAACCTCCCCGGGTGGAGATGCATACAGAGAGTAATTTTACAACCTGTATAATTACAGTAAAGTTCCGCTATTAAGACCACTTTTGTTATTTCAAAATCATGCGATTTTTAACAATTATTAAGACCCAAATGCTTAATTTGTGAACAAAAAGATCTCTATAATAAGACCCGTCCGCTATTAAGTCCACCAATTTTGCTGGTCTTAATAGCGGTACTTTACTGTATAACTTATTCATGAACAAATTGTTAAATTTTATCAAACTGTCAGTGGTGCATACATTAACTCTCCTGATTTGAATATCCACAACAGTACTTCAGTACTCATGGTAGATAGAAAGAGATATTTGTATCTATGTATGGGGATTCTCGAGTATTTAACTCAGCGGGGTTAATGTGTACGCCACTTTTATTTGAATAAAATTTAACAATAACGTATTGTGAATGATATATTGATAAACCAGTTAATCCTGGTTTTGGAATGTGCTCATGTAACTTTTCCATGTTTTTGTCATGAGTAAACGTAAAGTGATTTATCCTCAGTAAAAACGATTTTTGTCCAAGAACTTTTTGAGGGCACTGTATATATTTAAATTATAAACCTTTTGTTGTGATCAGTCACGATATTTTTGAATTTGCGATAAACAAGACAATGGAGTGCCTACGTATAATTGTTTTTTTTTTAAACAAAAAAAACAATATACTTACGTCAATATATGTACAAATGTCAAGTTTAAAGCCTTTAAGTTGACATAATGTAACGTAAAAAATAATATCCTCGTATTATTTGAACTTAAAAAACCGTAATACTACTTTGATTAACCTTTTACTGACCAGAGCATGGCCGAAAATTGGTCTATTTGATCAATTTGACGTGCGCCCTTTTCATTACTGATATACTGACAGAGATGCAACTTGGTCAAGTTGTTCCCTGTGTGATTGTCTTTCGGAAAAAATACATTTGAACCCCGACCCCAATTACTATGGCAACGATGGAACAGATCACAAGGGGCAAAATGCAACGTTCGGTCTTTTTCAACTCATTTCTTTCAGTTATATTTTTTTCAAAATGATGTCTGAAGTGAATGTACTATACAAAGACTAAAACTGTTATCTCGTCACCGATTTGCACCATTTTTTTCTGCACCCAATGACCCGATTTTTTTCAGGGGATGAGGGGTGTAGCACCCCTTCAAACCGCAACAATAGAGGGGGCACATCCCTACTCTGGGAGCCCCCCCCCCCTGAGACATCTTTTGATAAGGGAAGGGCCCAAAAAATTGATCTTTAGCTTAAGTCGATGTAAATTGCTGACACCTAAAGGAAGGCCAGATTTTAGAACTTCGGGCAAATTTTAAACTGATTTGTTTTGAAAGCAGACAAGAATACTTATACATACAGGCCGTATTCTAGGTCATGCGTGTTTTTGTACTTTAAACAATGGACTTGTCCACTAAATAGGTGAATAAGCTAATGCATGAACAGCATTTTACTGATTTTAACATATCATTTTGACATTTAAAATACATTCTAATTAACGTATAAGGACATTGTAAATGCATATTATGATATATTTGTTTTAAATAAGTGTTAACTAACAAAACTGTAAAATTGTAAAAATAATTCATCCCTAAATATTGGTGTGTAATGAAACTGGCTATGTTTATATACGCAACTGTATCTTTACCACCGTCTGTGTCATAGAACATATCAACCATACTAGCTCAATGTCAATTGATGTCTTTGCCATAAAACCCTCTTTCAACATTGCAACAAAAATACCGACTAGCTCCCCTGGCACAGTGCTATCCAAATTGTTGACTCTAGGTTCAATGATTCTAAAGTAACCATCCAGACAAGTGTTTGTTCTATTTGAAGCCCTTAAAACCATGATTTAATAATGGCTTTAATTTTGTCGGTCATCTACGCCCATCTAAATCCACACAAAATTCTGTGACGGTTTGCACAATTATTCTCTAGTTAGCAACCACGCAAACAACTGTTCACAGCTGGACAAGGTCAAAACATATAAGGTCCCTTTTTAAAGATGTAAATGGTCAAAGGCTAAACTTAGCAGATAGCTAATAAACATATATATTTATTCGTTTTCATGGGTTTAATGCTGTGTCAACACAAATAATGGTTATTATACAACAGCCAGCTCACTTTGTCTAGAGCCCTTAATCACATAAACCTTGCACAAAGCCGAGCACCTCCATATACCTTACTAATGGAGAAAAATCAACATTATTGTCAAACTTTCATGGAAGGGTATAAACATTCCAGCAGGAGCTCGAACCAGCAACTTCTTTTTTGACACAAGATTTGGAATCCAGTGCAAAGCCTTCTATTCCATGGACGAAGGAGAATCATTTATAGATGGTTGTAAAATAATAACAGAATACAAAAGTTTATAGTTTTTATCAATTTTAATATTGCATTTATAACAATAATTGTAAGATGAGAAAATGTTGACAACAATTTTATAAAGAAAAATAAGTTACAATTACACATTACTATAGAGAAATAAAACATACATTTATTTTACATTGTATACAACATGTACATTATTTTATACATTATTTATTTATTATTATAATACATTAGCGCTGTCATGATTACAATTAAAATTGAAATTGTTTAATCTTCTTTGTTTGAAATCAATTTTAATTGTTTAGTGGACTTTGTAATTTACGTGTATACCTATTTATAAATAAGTAATTCAGTATATTCTCTACAGAGCAGCCCTCGTCAGAACAAATCCTCTGCAAAATAACAGTTTTTGATATTTCTGTTAGGTGTCATTTTAATCAAATTGAGCATTTTAGGAGAAAGCCGTTAGTTGTGTCTCCGTACCCCAAGGTTATCAAGCATCTTGATCTAGTATATCGAGAATCTTACTAGGCTCTGGGAACGAGAATGATCATCAGCCCCTAATGATAGATTAATGGTCTGCAGCAGTCTTTTTTTAAAACATAAACACACACTGAGGGTGCTTATTCTCTTGGACAGCAAGAATACATGATACTTGGTGAGTAATCTACTGGAGATTTTGCAGTGTTAAGATTTGAATTGGCCAGGTTTTTGTTTATAAGAGCCACTGCAAATTTCTGCAAACTACTGCAACTGTTGATATCTTTTCACGGAGCATTTAACAGATGCCAAACAACTAAGCAAGCTTGCAAGGTCAGGCAGGCATATAAAACTGGTCAAAAGTGGAGAATAAGATATAATATCTATAATATATTAATATTGTAATATAAATACAATAGATATAAGATATTCCAGTCAGGTGTAAATACATGTACAGATAAAATGTTTACAAATTACATGACTAGGGGAAATTTATCTACAAAAATATACATCATGACATACACTGTAATGTTTGAGCAAGCTTAAATATAGTCCTTTTTTTCTCAACAGTCAAAGTTTGAATAATATCAATGTATTGACTACACTCTATCGCAATATCATGATTGCTAGCCTAACAATTGTGATAGTCAAGACAATGTTAGACAACGAACATTTTAACACACAAAGTCACTGTGAAATTATTCATACTTTGACTTTGAGAGAACACGAATATTAACTGTGTGTTAGCTTTACAAAATTGTTAATAAATACATGATCTGTTGGTGACTTATATGATTCCTAATATTTATATAAAACTAAACATGTATACACCATACATGATATTTTGTCAGGTGAATGCAACACTAATTTAACTTTATTTTACTAAATAGACTCAGAACTCCAATTTATGGGGTTTTCCATCCGAGCAAAGGCAGTACATGCAATGATTTATAATATTTTTGCCCATGTTACACAATCATATTTTCATTGTAACGGTAAAAGTTAGTTTGTACTGCAGGGAAAACCCTAGATATTTGAATTCTGGATATTGTCTTTTATTCATGAAAAGGGAGTAAGCAACTTTCACAAAGTAAAACTTTCAAGAGGGAGATGATTTTTAGATTTTCTAAATTTTTTAGTAAGGCCATATTGTCCCTTAAACATTAAAATCTGGTCACACATTGTTAATTTTAAATGTATACCATGAAATTTAATTTAAAAAGTAAGAAAGTAACTAATGGAAAAAATAATTATGAAAAGCGCTGCATTCATCCAACATTTTGTAAACTTGGTGAGATAGGTAAATTTTTAACTCACTGGCATGTTTTGACACTGTAATCCCAAGACTGGTGTCACTACAGGTGAATAATAATATCATTGAAGTAAAGATCTTTTAAAACTAAATGCAATTTAATAAATGATTATGTTTCTAGAAAAATCAGTTATAAGATAATACCATAGTTAAAATATTTTGTATGATAACTCTGCGTAGGTGGCAGTCAAAGCCCTAAATTTCCTTGAGTACTAAGCCCCATTTATTACATTAATTAGTAATGGGCAAAATTTTCAACCAGCCAACTATATGAGATAAGTAAATTTCACTAGCTCACATCAATTTTTACTAGTCTTGGACTTCAGGCTAATGAATTTAGGTGATAACTGAGATGACAATTTGAAAAAACAAGATGAACATGAACATACCACACATGAAAAAATGGTGTTGGAAGCATCACATATACCTTGTAAATTTTGTCTTACTCAGAAAAAAAAATACATACTCTGCACACGTATAGTGCTGAACTGATTGAAGTTTTAATGAATGCAACAAATATATGTTCAACAATGTTTAAAGTTCTCTAGTGTATATAAATATCAAACATTTTATATTTCATAAATCAGTTAAACTAATCATTACCAGTTTGTATTCTTTACACATTTCCTGTAAGATTATCTGTCATTACTTTTGGCTGTTTAGAATGATTTTTGTCAGTATGTATACAAATAATTATTTTATCATATATCGTCATACACAGATTTATACACATTTGAATCACTAATGGTAAAAAAATTCTTGAAAGCAATATACAAATGATTGAATGACAGTAAAAAACAAGAGCAATCAAAGGACAGAGTGCTCGACTGATCAGTGAGCTTTGCATGAAAAAAACCTAATTTTTTTTGGCAGCCCACTTTCTCAAATAGTCAAGCACAAACTCAAAACATAAGACTCACTCCACAAAATAACAAAAAAATAAATACTTCACGGTGAGTCCCAGTTACTATGGAAACTATAAAAGCTACAAACAAAGTACAATTAAAATATTTAACAAGTTCTGTGGTAAAAAATAGAACAAATTGACAATGCTTAGTGAGAAAAAATACTGAGAGATTAAAAAACTGCCCTAAAATCCACCATGATCGAACAACACATACTTAACAACTGGACATAATATACACAGGACACATTGTATAATGTAGCACTCTATAGTTGTAATCTAAAACTCAAGCAATCTCTGTAAACAGATATCCTGTAGAGCGTTGTCGTACAGGATCTCTACTGTCTCCGTGGGAGGTCACGTCGAGATGAACTTTGTGTTGACTAATCAATGCGTAGCTTTCATCTAGACGAAAACACTATTAATCACATTTTGATTTAGTAATTTCTATTTTTAGACCAAGGTTTGCATGCTAATTTTACAGCGGTATTATTCACAGTCTGCGATTGAGCGGCTCATTTCAAATTGCGTGACATAGACAATGTAAACAAGTTACGTATCATAACAATTTCGTCATGAATATTATGATGAGAAAAGGTCACCTGAATGTGACCTTCGTTTAAAAAAGGCCAGATCTAAATTAGCGAGTATGTGAGCGGTAAAATTTTAGATCGGGTTTTAATCAGATTGAAATTCAAGGTAACATAGACAGTTGCATCAGAAAGTCCCAACTTAGTACTTAAAAAAAAAGCTGTAAGATGTTAGAGCAAGTACTATGCAACTTTTTTTTCTTTATTAATTTTAAAGGCACCAAAACCAAGACTTCAGCCTTAGGAAATAACTGAAATGGTCTAAATGTATTCAGATTATTTGTTCGGGTTTTACAGTGCATCAACACAGAAAGGTCATATCGTACTGAAAGCATTTGATGATACTATTAATGCAACCAAATATTAATGGTTTTAAGTCCTATATTTTATAAAAAATATTTATTTCTTTTAGATAGTTAAGTCTCACATATGATGGTACCAACTGAAAAAGTTGTCTAAGTAAAATGTATTTAGTTGGTGAAATAACATTTGCTAGCTAGTGCTACATTGCAGCAAATCATTGCATAGGACAAAGCTATGTAGCTTACAATAGGTACATGTCTAAACCATTCACAACTGTCTCAAGGTCTCCTTCCTAACTCATTGACTCAGTACAAAAAAAATCTTTTCACTCTTGATTATTCTGAGAAACTTGAATCACAAAACTTATCCATATACATATATAAGATTTTAACAATAAGTGAGTGTTTTTACAACAAGGAAACTCAAATTTGAACTTATATGAAATCTACTCATACAGACATATACCACACTTGTACTCAATCATAATTTTATACATACACCTTAATGAGTATAAATCCATCACTGATGATTTAGGTCATAAGTAATAAGACTTGCAGATCTAATAGACATTAAAAAGGTATAGTAAAATTCAGCCATGGAAGTCATCAGCAACAAATATTGAAATATGAATAAAATAGAATAATCTTTATTTGGAGAATGTGAATAAAATCTGACATAAACATACATTTACTTATGAGATACATCATAGGCTAACCTGATTTAGTGTCCCTGTGTAAAAACTACCTTGATTTTACTGTCCCTTGAGATTTTAAAATATACTCGGCGTCAATGAAAACTTACCACCCTACCAACCCTCGATTTATAATGATAGAATCAAATAGCAGTGAAAACTTAACACAGACACATTTTTGGCATGCACATGTAGTCATTGCTGCCAAAAAGAATCTAAAATCGATTTAAGATGTTCGAGTCCCTGACTGCACGTGCAAAACAAGATGTTTTGTAAGGATGACATGTATCCAGTACTTTGTGTAAATCATTTGTCTCTTACAAGTGGTAGTCGACAGGCTAAGAAAAAACCCTCGTATTTGCAACTATTGATATTCAAATGCCATGTTTAGGAGACTCTCGACGTCACCAATCTCTCTGCATTGCTGACGTCGGGCTTTCTTTTCGTGAGATTGCTTGTCGCATGGGCTGCTCGCATCAGACAATCATGAATCTGGTAAGGAGACTTGAACAGGCAGGCTCAGAGAAAGGTAGGTCACGCCCAGGTCGTTAAAGGCGACGTCAGGACGTACCGATCGTCAAATTATCCTACTGCGAGCTGCGATGGTGATAGTGTCATGGTGAGGGAAGGCATTTCTTGGAGGCACAAAACCCTACTTATTGTATTGCGTGGAACACTTACTGCACATCGGAATATTGATAATGTGCTGAGGCCAGTAGTTCTTTCCTTAATTCAGACTTACGCTGACGTCAACCTTCTCCAGCAAGACAATGCACGGCCCCACTCGACTCGCGTTACATAAGATTTCCTGCAGGATAATAATGTCAACACATGGCCTTGGCCTGCATTCAGTCCCGACCTTAACCCAATAGAGCATCTTTGGGACCAACTTGACCGAGGGTTTATGGCGACAGACGTGACGTCATTAATCTGCAGCAACTTATACAAGCACTAGATGAGGAGTGGGATGCAATACCTCAGTACAGAATCCAGCATCTAATACGGAGTATGAGACGTAGATGTCAAGCTGTGCTCAATGCAGAGAGAGGACATACCCGCAACTTAGTTCCGCGACTTTCATTTTCGAGGTGGTCGTCTTGTTTTGTGGAGTTGCTCCGTTTATGCTTAGATTCCGTACTTGCAAAGAAAAATCCTATTTTCTAATATGATATTTAAGATCATGTAAAATTTTCATATTTGTAAGTGTTTTTATTTTCTAATAAATTAGGTTCATGTAAGTGGTAAGTTTTCATTGACGCCTAGTATACTAATATAATTTATTTCTTAATTAAAAAAACACAAACAGATAAAATAACTTGATTTGGAAATTTCAAGCAAACTACATCAATGACCTTTAAATAAAGGTCAAATTGTATTTCCATGCCACTGCAGATAATAAATGAACATTTTCCAACAGTTAAAATCAAAAGAAACATATTGATGGTCCTTACATAACAAAATAATCTCATAGATAATGCTTTAAGATTTGGTCACAATAGAATGACAACTTACACATCAAGAATTATTGAACTCTGATATAATGGTAAACATACACATATTAGAGCAAGCTCACACTAAAAAATGAACAAAGCTTTGGACTTCACACTCCCTTTAAGTAATGAACAAAGCTTAGAATTTCAGATGTTTGGAAACCTTTTCATACAATCTTTTAAATTCTAACTAAATTCAATCTTTTGAAGTTATAATTAAATGCAGTCTTTCAACTGTTACTTTGTTCAATGTTTAAATTTTAACAAAGACCAAGTTCATACTTTTAAAAATCACAGCATCATACTTTCAAGGACAGAGCAGTACTGTGAACAGTATCTCGAGTGCTTTATTACTAAACCCTGTGTGTAAAGAGTAACATGATATATTCCTGTCACAAACCACGGACATACATCATTAAAACAGATCCATGATTGAACCATTCACCAATCCAAACACCAAACACAATACTTTACACCACTAATCATCTATTGACACCAGATAATTGATTCAGTCTTACATTGTCAACAGCATCTAAGAGATTTTTAGAGTCCATTGCAAGCACATGTGCTGCTTTTAACATATTTTTACGATATTCCCCATCCATAGCTGTAGTACTATAATGCTGGGCTAGTTTCATTGCACTTATTAAATTTCCCATATCTGTACTTAATACTTTCTGAGCCATTTCAATCTGAAACATAAAGTAACATGTAATTATACAGGGCTTGACCTTAAAAGTTGACAGATTATCTGTGCAGACCTAACTTTGGGTTTGGGAGACAAGTTTTTGCCACAAGTGATCCTAATAGACAACCAAATATAAAAATAACATAAAACAAAACAAAATTAGAATATGGGCAAATATAAGTATCAGTTAGTTGTAATACCCCCACCTGCCACCATGTCGAAAGGGGAGGACAATATTTGGCATAAGACATGTTCCAAATAATGACTATTGCAATTGGGATCAGCACTATTTGACCTTTGACCCTGTTTATTGGACATGCCCTCTGGACATGCCCTTTTTTTTCATGCAACACACTAGCTCATGAAGGTAAACATTTTTGTAAGGTATTTGTAAAATTCATTATTCCATGGTGGAGTTATTGACAGGCAAGATTTAGGATGGACAGATGGAAGGTACAAAATAGTGTGCATGATGGTAAATCAGCTAAAAGAAGCAAACAAATGTGAGAAAAACCAAAAAAATATCTTTTAGAATAAATCCTCCGGAAACAGATTATCTAGAACTCTAATATATGTAATATGTAATATATCTTACCTCTCTGCGTAGACCAGGTGACAAGTCTTTGGAATAATCATCTACACTACTTAACAAACCACGTAACTCTAAACCTACAGCCTGAAAATATCACAGATTATATATGTCAGTAATTGTAAAATAAAACATAATACGTATTATAATATGGATAACATAACTTAGTCAATTGTTAGTATTTTAATTTGTATATCAGTATTCATTTAAATTTTATTTATATAATCATTTTAAGTTATGTTCTAATCTCTTCCAGCTAGTCTTTTTCAGTTTTAGCAACAATAATAAACAACTATTATAGTCACTATGATTTGCTTTATTTATATTATTATTCTGAAATAAGTCTTAAATTTCAGTAACTATTTTGTTTTATTAACAATTTTATGCCTAAATGAATAATTTGATGTACATTAATAATAAAATGTACTATTCATATCAAATAGAAAAAAATTGAACAGAAGGAAAAAAATTGAATTGCATCAAAATGACTTTCCAGTGAATTATTGCAACCCTTTTGGCAGATAATAAGCTTTAGTACCAACCTGTTGCTCAATTTACTAAAATCAAGATTTTTTATCAAAGGGCCATAACTCTGCAAAAGAATCAATGGAATGTAACCGTAATAAAATATGCACATGTCTGCTTGATACCCATTCAATAAAATAAGCAGACAAAGTAAAAGCTGCAAATTGATCTAATGACCGACAAGCTGACTCCTATATATCCCCAAAATGGAGCATTGGGGGTATAATGATATAAAAATACATACCTTAATTAAATCTACCAATTCATCACCTTTACAAGCAGGTGCTTTCTGTGATAATGACATAACAGATCTTACAACAGCTGTAGTACTATCATATACTGTATCATTACTTCTATCTAATATATCTTTACTTAATGTTGGTGTACTTGGAATGGACTGAAAATACATGACAATATTTACAGGTTTGTTCAGTTTCAAACTGATATGTCTAATACCAAAGTGGTCAAAATTAGTTAATTCATTATATGTTTTTCACTATGCAAATACATGTAATGTAAATGTTTTGCCAGAGGTCCAAATGCTAGATTTGATTTATCCAAATATAGCCTCATTAAATAAAGTCTTTATTATTATTATTATTAGATATACACATAGATATACACTGCCCTCCAAAAGTTCCTTTACAGTACAAATAATTGAATTGCTACAAACGCAAAGTTCAAGATCGTAGATTTATAATATCATTATATACATGTATTTAGTTCATAATTCATACCATGGAAACAAACTTTTTATGGGTACATTTCATTTTCTAGGGCAGTGTATATAAAAATAAGATAGTACACTGTACATCATGATCATCTTTTATCCTCCCATTTCTTAGAATTCATAAAATGTTCACAAATGAAAGGATTAGCATAATATACTTGGACAAACCTTGTCACATTTCTTTGAACACACTGGAAAACTTTGTAACAAATTAGACACTTGTCTAAGTGCATGGTATTAGTATCCTCAACATAACGTCAATTGGAAGATCTGAGAATAGTATCACAGAGTTTTTTAATCACAAAAAAATATTGTAATGTATGGTGCTTATGCTTATGTACCCAATTTCAGCATTTTTCCAGTCATATTGCCACAGTCTGTCTTCCTACTTAGAGTCCCTGGATAGAAGTGGATCTCTTCATTCAAGCTTTTAAACTGGCACAGAATCATATTTTATAATCATGATGATTTCTTTAAAGAATCATATTTTATAATGATGATTTCTTTAAAGAATCATATTTTATAATGATGATTTCTTTAGAGAATCATATTTTATAATGATGATTTCTTTAAAGAATCATATTTTATAATGATGATTTCTTTAAAGAATCATATTTTATAATGATGATTTCTTTAGAGAATCATATTTTATAATGATGATTTCTTTAGAGAATCATATTTTATAATGATGATTTCTTTAAAGAATCATATTTTATAATGATGATTTCTTTAGAGAATCATATTTTATAATGATGATTTCTTTAGAGAATCATATTTTATAATGATGATTTCTTTAGAGAATTATATTTTATAATGATGATTTCTTTAGAGAATCATATTTTATAATGATGATTTCTTTAGAGAATTATATTTTATAATGATGATTTCTTTAGAGAATCATATTTTATAATGATGATTTCTTTATAGAATCATATTTTATAATGAGGATTTCTTTATAGAATCATATTTTATAATGATGATTTCTTTACAGAATCATATTTTATAATGAGGATTTCTTTAAAGAATCATATTTTATAATGATGATTTCTTTATAGAATCATATTTTATAATGAGGATTTCTTTATAGAATCATATTTTATAATGATGATTTCTTTAAAGAATCATATTTTATAATGAGGATTTCTTTAAAGAATTATATTTTATAATGATGATTTCTTTATAGAATCATATTTTATAATGAGGATTTCTTTATAGAATCATATTTTATAATGATGATTTCTTTAAAGAATCATATTTTATAATGATGATTTCTTTAAAGAATTATATTTTATAATGATGATTTCTTTATAGAATTATATTTTATAATGAGGATTTCTTTAGAGAATCATATTTTATAATGATGATTTCTTTATAGAATCATATTTTATAATGAGGATTTCTTTAGAGAATCATATTTTATAATGATGATTTCTTTAGAGAATCATATTTTATAATGAGGATTTCTTTATAGAATCATATTTTATAATGATGATTTCTTTAGAGAATCATATTTTATAATGAGGATTTCTTTAAAGAATTATATTTTATAATGATGATTTCTTTATAGAATCATATTTTATAATGATGATTTCTTTAAAGAATCATATTTTATAATGATGATTTCTTTAGAGAATCATATTTTATAATGATGATTTCTTTAGAGAATCATATTTTATAATGATGATTTCTTTAGAGAATCATATTTTATAATGATGATTTCTTTAGAGAATCATATTTTATAATGATGATTTCTTTAGAGAATCATATTTTATAATGATGATTTCTTTAGAGAATCATATTTTATAATGATGATTTCTTTATAGAATCATATTTTATAATGATGATTTCTTTAGAGAATCATATTTTATAATGATGATTTCTTTAGAGAATCATATTTTATAATGATGATTTCTTTAGAGAATCATATTTTATAATGATGATTTCTTTAGAGAATCATATTTTATAATGATGATTTCTTTATAGAATCATATTTTATAATGATGATTTCTTTAGAGAATCATATTTTATAATGATGATTTCTTTATAGAATCATATTTTATAATGAGGATTTCTTTATAGAATCATATTTTATAATGAAGATTTCTTTAGAGAATTATATTTTATAATGAGGATTTCTTTAGAGAATCATATTTTATAATGATGATTTCTTTAGAGAATCATATTTTATAATGAGGATTTCTTTAAAGAATTATATTTTATAATGATGATTTCTTTAGAGAATCATATTTTATAATGAGGATTTCTTTAAAGAATTATATTTTATAATGATGATTTCTTTAGAGAATCATATTTTATAATGAGGATTTCTTTAAAATGTCTCAATGTCACATTCTAATAACCAAAGTATTTATAAACAAAAAACATAAAACTACACAACTTTATAATTGAACATACAGTAAAAATTTGCTGGCTCCAACTCGAGGGGACATGAAAAATGATTCGAGAGAGCCAAGCGTTCAACCCGGCCGACTTTCGTCCAAGTACGACGTTATTACTTCCCCTTGTTTCGTAATTGTTTTTAAATTTGTTATCTCCCTTGGTTTAGTATATAACCCGAACACACGGTTCATTCATGTGTCATGTATACATAGTTAGTAAATACATTGTACTGCAAATTAAATTGCCTACTACATATTTGTTGTGTGTTATTTTTACATTTAAGAACATGATTACGATATAGGTTACATGTAGTAGAAGTTGATGAATTGATCATTTCTTTAATGTGGTTACATGTAAGTGAGAAAGGTTCGATGTGACCGGGTCCTCCAGTAAGTTTATTTTCCGCCGTTGTATGTGTGTGCATATTCTGTTCTAACATTTTGATCCTTAATTTGGACTTATTTTTTACCGAAATTGCACGAACTTTTTTATTAGTTTTTATTAATTAAAACTAACATACACGCTGTATATGCGCTAATCAATTTTTTAGCGAGACCTTATTTACTCGTTTTATCATTTATTTTTAATCATATCATGACATTTTATAATATGTGCCTGTCTACAAGTTGCAGTCAACAAACAATTCTATTGTTAAGCAATTTTTTATGCAATATTATAAACAATATATCTAATTGGTAAATAAATGGTAAATTGCACATGTCATGTTAATAAATAAATACTTACTTACTTACTTACTTACTTACTAATCACAATGAGTTGGGCAAATTAACATCAATTAACAAATTTATTGTTAAGCGATTAAAATCAATTAACAAATCTATTGTTAAGAGGTTTTCACGCCCTGTTATTATCACGCGTCACAAACAATGACTACAGTCAAGATTTTACTGCCGATGTGTGAAAATCTATTGTTCGAGAGACACAATTGAATATAAGTTTGTAAACCACGAAACCAAGATATTGGTTCGAGAGTTCGACTCAGTCCTGTTCGACCCAACAGAGGTTGACTAATATAGATATTGAAGGGAAATTGATCAGTGCCAGAAAATGTGTTCGACTCGGCCAATTAATTCGACCCGGTGGTGTTCGAGTGAATGAACTTATACTGTATCTACCCTGGACATAACTTCTAAGTACCCCAATTTCCATATTGTAATAAATATTTATTTTTCAATATTTATGTCCAATCAATAATGAAAATGTGTATTGGATCATACTGTCGTCTGCTTGCATGGTTTTCATTCTTTTTTACCTAAGTCCGATCCATAATGAAAATGTGTATAAGATCATACTGTTGTCTGCTTGCGTGGTTTTCATTCTTCATTATCAATGCAAAACCAGTTTTGCAAAACCAGTTTTGCCGTGCATGTGTTGGTACTTAGAAGTTTTGTTAAGCGTACAAAAGGAGAAACAAGATATAAATACTTACAAGTTTTGGTGTAGATGGAGGGTTATCATGATCACTAGTACTACTACTTCTACTACCTAAAATACAGTAAAATATTATAAAATCAGTATTTGCTCATTGAATATGATGAGATATTAATTGACAAGAAATGTAATGTGGAAACCACATTAAAGCTGGATTTTCATCAAGATCTGACCATAAATGACAGAGATATCCAACATATTAAAAACTTTAACGCAAAAATTACTAAGAGAAATAATCCATAATAAAGCCAGGTAAAGTTGTGGTTACTTTCTAATTCTGTTCATTGCAAGGTATGTTATCATTGTATGAAGATTCATAAAGATCTGACAATAAATGGCAGAAATATATGGTTAAGAAAAAACTTTAATGCAATAGTTAACAACAACAGACGCTCGCCTGGGGTTTTGCCACACTATAAGTAAAATATTTTAATGAAAAATCTGGCTTAAAAATGATAGGAATTGAAGATACATTTGTAAGTACATACTTGCACTCGATACCCTGGAAGCTGTACGTGTTATAGTTGGTCTATGTTCAACTTGTTGTAGAGTATTAGGGGGTGAATTATCTTTTATAATATCTCCTTCTTCAACTATCTGTAGAGGATTACTGGTAACAGATTGAGGTCCTGATAGTGAGGACCCTACTGATGGACCTCCTATAGTACGTGGTACATCACGCTTCTGAAAATAGTATAAATATACATGAATTGTATTTAATTGCCATAGAATAGAACAGAATAGAATAGTCTTTATTTTGAGTCCAACAATTACAATAAATAACAAAAGCTCTAGTAAGCTTTTAAACCAACTTTAAAAATACATGTACAAAGTAACATGACAATTCTGAGGGCCATATTCAGGAAAAAAAGTCACAGGAGCTTAAAAAGGTAAACAAACTATTGTTTTGCTTTGAATTCTTGAACCAGCCAAAAAAATAAAAGAATTGAGTAGTGCATAAAATAAAAGGAAAAATTTGTGTATATAGATGATTTATAACTAAAATCTGTTGAAAGACACTTTATAATACTGGCTCTCAAATCCATAAAATAAGACAATCTGACAACTAAGCAAACCACTTGGTTCCTTCAGATTATGGAAAAATTAAAGAAAGACGACTATAAGAGAGACTTACTAAATTTCTTTCTTCCGTTATCAACCAAGCTGCATCTTTCTCTGATTCCATTTGTTGACGACGTAATCTCTCTTCAATTTCTTCTGGTTCCAGATCTTTAGCTACTGGTGGCAAGATGGGAACCACTGGTACATGATTATTAACAGGACCTGGTTCCCGGAAATCAAGAGCCTGTAATAAAAACAATACATGACATTGACTATACTTGTAACATCAAGAAACTTTCTAGCAAGTATCAAGGACCCTATATACATTAAATAGGGTCCTTGTTGGTACTGACAACCCTTGAAACAAAAAGTAACAAGCATGAGTGACTTTATAGCTTGGCATTGACTTTTATATCAACATAACCCATCTGAGCAGTATTCCACTTTTACCTCACAATAAGTTAAGACAGAGTCCCTTAAAAAGCTAGACAAGGATTTGAAATCTATTAGAAAACTGTAACATTGTGAAGATCCATATATTCATATCTTTTTTAATGTAAAAGCAGTGGTTCAGTGGTAGGAGGCATGAGAGGTACCGGGTTCAATCACCACTAGGGACATTGCTAATTTCCATAAGCAAGAAAACCTACAGTTTTTTCACTCCGCCCAGGTGTATATGGGTTCTGTGAAGGATTACCTGCATTCTGCATTTACCTGTGGTAAATTCATTGAGCAGAAGTTATTGTACAAAATTGTATATGAACATGTACATGGAAGCCGACTTTAAACCACAGGTTAACTTTATTTAACCATTGTGTGAGATTACTTTTGACGTGAAATCTAAATATAGGTATTAATGTATGAAATCAATGCTGGTGAACGAAACCTTAAGACCTAACACAAATATAATTGAGCACTAAACCGTCAGTTTTTTCAATGTGTTAGTAATCATTTCAGAACTCTTTATTGAGAATACAGAATATTGATTGTGGGTTAATTTAAACAAAGAGTAAACTACATACCTGATCTTGATAATGCTGTTGTCTAGGAGGATATCCTGTCCTAGTTTGTGTTCCACTACCTCCAACCATCTCTGATAACTCTTGTGGTGTCCTAGCTATAGCACGGCCAGGAAATGTACCTCCTCTAGGCCCTGTATTAGATGCTTGACAATAGTGAGACCCATCTGAAACCCCTAATGAGGGGCTGTAACCTCGACTCACTTGATTTACTTGAGTATAACCAGTAGATGATGGGAAATAATGGGACAGATCAATCTCTCTCGGTAATGGTGGAGGCCCGCCCTGTGACCCTGGGGGAGGATGTTGTGGGCTTGGCCCGACTGGCGTACTCTGACCTAATGGTAAAGTAGACGCACAACCCCAATGGTTAGGAGGGCTAGGTATACTTTGTTGACTAAGATTTCTAGCTGATGTTGCTGGTGATATATTAGGATACTGTGGTCTTGCTGGCTTGGGTGGAGGTAAGACCTGATCCTCTTCTGAACCATTGGAACCTTCAAGTAGATGTAGAGATATTGTAATCATGATAAAATTAACCCTTTAAGAAATTTCACCAGTACCCAGGAAAAAAGATATTAAAGTTACATGATGAAACAATGTACATTTTTTATACATAAAAATACAGTAAAATTCCACTATTACTAGTATTAGATCCATCAAAATTAATAGACTTAGTAACATAATGTCCTTACTATAGCAATTTTTTTCTTCTTAAATGTAGCATTTGGGACTTAAAAATTGTAAAAAATCCCATTACTTTGCAGTAACCAAGAAAAACTAATTGTCTATAAAATTATAAATTTGAACAGTTATGGTAATAAATTTCACTAATACAGAGAAAAAAGCATACTGCAGTAATCAACCGTACTAGTAATCAAATAACTATAAACATAGTAAAATGAACACATGTATGTATATATATAATATTTACCCCAAGATATAACTCTTCTATTATCTCTCTGCATTTCTTCTTCTTGTCTATATTTCTCTTCATCAAATATTTCACTGTAATAACAATATAGAATATAATAAAAATGAAGAAATTGTCTTTAATATTGTTTTATATTATTTTTATTAACAGATGATTGGGTGGGAGACTCGGTAGTCTCTAGTCACTTATTTGTAACTGGTCTTTACAGCTATTACTCTGTGTAGGCAGACTACTTTTATCTATCAATATCCAACAGTATGTTTATTGTGCAGCAAACAAAATGGTGAAAAGCTCTTTTGCTCTATAAGATACTAATTCACACTTTTTATCCAGCTGAAGCAAAGGCAAGTACTTTTCTTGCTTAAGCAATTCAGCTCTAGAAGGAGTTCATACCATAGACCATGTGGTCCCTAAATGAACAGGTCAAAATAAAGCATACATCAAAATAAAGCTAAATTCTTGTATATGAAGGTATTCTTTCTTTGACATTAATACTTCAAACATCAACCTCAAAATTAAAACAACCACATATTTATTACAAAATACTGTATCAGAGTGCTACAAGCATAAAATATAAACTGGGCACAAGTGAGTATATTGTTAAACCTTAATCAGTAAAAGTGATTGCATGCTTTGTCAATAATGCAAAATTCTCAAAACCTACTTTTAACATACTGAAATAAGACAAATTGCATAAAAAATACATACCATAATGTATTCCCAAAATACTGAAATAAGTATTCATACTGAAAACTTTCTTTTTTTATGTTGGGTTTTACACCATAGCAACACATAGTATAGGTTATATAACGACTGTCAGTCAACCTACTCACTGTTCCTGGAAAGGCTAAATCTCTGTATTTAGCTGTTAACCAACTACTAAGGGCATACTTTTGTCAGTGACTGACATCTGCCCTACATAAATAAGAATCATTTGAATCAAATAGGAAAACAGTCTACTCACTAAAGCCATGTTTTAAGATCAGCAAATGAGGGTCGTTTTGAAGGTTCATAAGACCAACAAACACACATAAGATTATATAATGATGGTGGACAGCCAGGTGGTAAAGGTAATCTTTCACCATTTTCTATTTTACCTATAACATCATTATTTTTTACACCTTGGAATGGTTTTATACCATACATTAATATTTCCCAGATACATACACCTGAAATATACAGTAACAAGAAATGCAATGTGGAAACCACATTAAAGCCGGATTTAAAAACTTAAACGCAAAAATTTCAAAGGGAAATAATCCATAATAAAGCCAGATAGAGTTGTGGTTACTTTATAATTCTGTTCATCACATAGTATGTTATCATTGTATGAAGTTTGGTAAAGATCTGACAATTGATGGCAATAATATATGCTAAATTGAAAACTTTAACGCAATTGTTAACAACACCGGATGCCCGCCCGCCTGACCTCCCCCAACCACCCGTTCACGCATGTTTCGCCAAACTATTAGTCGAATTTTCTTGTTGAAAAATTTGGCTAAAAATATTGTGTATATCATAACATATCATATCATGAAATTTATGATTACTTCACATTGATATAATAAGTACTTTTTTTAGTTAGGTTTAATCCCATAACAACACATTGTATAGGTCATTTCACAGTGGTCAGTCAACCTACTCAATGTTCCTGGAAAGATAAATCGTTTGAATTAGTAGTTAACCAGTTACTAAGTGCGTACTTCCATCTGTGACTAACAACTGCCATATATGATATAGTATCAGTGGTAGAAGGGAGAATAGCCTATTGCATAACTGGACTCCAGAAAATATGCCCCACACAGGAGTGGAATCCTATGACCCCTCAATCAGTAGACTTGTGTGCTACCAACTGAACTAGCTGGTAGAGCTGATTTAAAAAAACAACAACACAAGATATAAATACTTACCAAACATCCAGACATCACTAGCTGATGTAAATCTACGGAAATTAATTGATTCTGGTGCCATCCATTTAATAGGAAGTTTGCCTTTAGAAGCTGAAAATATTAAAATAAACAAATATATACATTGTATTACTTTACAGACAGCAAATTACAAACTAACATTGGCCACTTTCCTGAGCATATCACAAGCTAGAGCTTCGCCCCTGATATTCTCGATTTGATATACACTTACTACTTTTGGTGTAAGAAGGGTACCCAAGGACTAACGGCTAGGTAGGGATCTCCTTAGGGAACTGGCCCATAAATTAAGAAAGGGGGCTACATATCACAAAATACATTTGCAAAATTTATTATCAAACTAAAAGAAAGTATTATGAGTCCTACCCAAAATTCCAATTCAAAACTAGAGCAGCATATCATAAAAAATCTCACCATAATCTAACAATTATCAAATCAAAATTAAAGGGCATCATTGCATGAAGAATTTGAATTCTATCAGTAAGCTAGGAAGGTAAATACAGACAGCCTGTCAGCCTGAATGATAATTTGTTGGTCAAAGAATCAATGACCCCAGGGCTAACAGACAATTGCCCCAATAATGACAGGGCTTACTAAATACGTCTACAATGATATAAAGTTTTATAAATTTTACCTTTATAATAACTTTGTTCTTCTACCCATCTAGATAAACCAAAATCACCAAGTTTAACACATTCATGTGAAGATACTAATACATTTCTAGCTGCAATATCTCTGTAATAGTTCAATATTGTACAATAATTAGTTATACATTGCAAATGTTGAGTAATGTCTCTTAATAGTCTAAGTTTCAAGCTTACGCAAGTTCACTGACTTTACAGCTTTTTCTCCTGGTTATCAGGCTACTGGTGTATGTGTATCAATCTTCCTTAGGGAGTATTTTACTCTGCTGAGAGCAGCTGACAAATTGGTGTAACAGATTTACACCACCCTTGCTGGTACCCATTTACACCTGGGTGGAGTGAAGGTAAATTATACATAAATTTCTTGCTCAAGGATATTAGCAGTGCCTCTAGTGGAGTTGGTACCCGGGACCTGCTTATACAGTCTAATCTGCATTATAGGCAGCCAATTTTTAACTAATACAGATCAACTTACAGGTCTGACAAATTCTGTAAAAAGTTAAGAATATTTTATGAGCTCAGACTTAAGCTCTGGAGATCTCATGGATACTAGGAATCTGATTATATCTATCTTGAAATATGAAATGGTTATTAAAAATAGTTATGGGCTTTTTAGATCAATAATTCCTTTTTCAGAGTCACTGAACTGAAAACATTCTGATAAAGAAATTTAGTCTATTAGGCACTTTTCTGCTTGAGAAATGTAAAAAAATTGGTTAAATAACTTACCTATGTACAAATTTTTTACTTTCTAGATATGATAAAGCTGTACTAAGTTGAAATGCATACATTATTAACATTGTTAAATCTATTTGATGTTTATTATTCTGTAAATATGCTCTCATCTGAAACAAAAATACATTTATACATATATTTAAATGATAGACCTAATTCCGAACTCCAATTTAGGGGATTTTCCATCTGTTCACAGGTGGTACAAACATGTTTGTTATAAATTATTGCTGAAAAGCACAAAACATGGATTAAATCCTACTGATCATTGCAATGGTGAAAGTTTGTTTGTATGGCAAGAAAAATGTCAAGTATTTGAACTCCAGATATGGTCAATTAATTGAAAATAAAACATCAGATGAACTCAATATATAGAATGCATTTAGATTTGAAGAGTCCTTAGCTTACACACTTTAATTTCAGTATTCAAAGTTAGCAAATTCACAATGGTTGAGTACAGATTAGGCAATTAATTGCAAACATTTCATGTAAACATCTTCTATTGCAGTAAGCAGAATTCAATTTGACTGTGTAAGGAACATATAGATTCCCTCTTAGCAATTTTCTATAGCCTAGAGGTACTATGATCAATTTTGTGATCAAAATGGCTGAGACAAATTTTCAAAAAAATATGTCATAGTCATTATATTGAAAGATCAAAGAAGTTTTATACATTTTGAAAATTATGCTTTATAGTCAGTCAGTTACAGCTATATTGTCCGTTTTTTTTCTCAACTGTCAAAGCTTGAATAATTTTACGGTGACTGAATGCATTGTTTTTGTACTGGCCGCCTAGTTTTCATTAAAAATATCTTGACTAAAACTAATAATACGGCTTAAGAAGCTTTACTCAATCATAATACACACTTTCGGAAACTCATGGGTGTATTACAACAAAAAATTTAACAAACGCATTCACCGTGAAATTATTCATGTTTTGACAGTTGAGAAAAAACGAACAATATTTATAAATAGGTGTTTCACATATGCAACCCACAGTCCAAAATAAAGGTTAGTAATCAGCATTTGTCTTAAAAGACCATTGTCTTATGTGACCACTTTTTGTCTTTCCCTTGAGTGGTCTCTTAACACAAGATTCACAGTACTTTAAAGATACATGTATATGTAACAACTTACCTCTCCATGTTTAGCTAATTCCATGATAATCCAGACTGGTCTAGATGATGAACATATACCTATTAACTTTACAATATGTTGATGATCAAATTGTTGCATTATATCTGTAATAACAAGATAATATAATAATTATATGGGTTCAGGGCATCACAAGTTACAAGGTCAATAAGGTATAGTGAACCGACTAACACATCATATGATCAACCTTTGCAAAATAATTATCATCTTAGAAATTAATGTCCTCTTCATTATCATTTATTTATTTATTTGAATGTTGACACCCTTTGCCAACATTTTCTTTTAGGCAACTAAAAATCTACAAACAAGATACAGAGCTTGCTACTAAAATGATCTGTTTAGACAACTGTTTCATATCATAATTTTGTAAACTATGAATGTATGAAGGTAAATGCTTAGAAACAGTGTAAACATTGATGTTAAGCACTACAAAAACCTAACTAAAGATGGGATCCACAGAGGTCCACACAGAAGATTGAATTTATCCAAATGTGTAGCCTTGCTAAACAAGTAAATCTGTGAGCTAATGCTCACTAGTGATACCCCCCGCAAAAATCTAAAAATATGCGACAAACAGGAAGTAGATGAGCAAGGAGCATGAAATTGCTTTACACCACATGGGACTATGGGATGAAGCAATATGCAAAGTATTAGGCTGCAGCATTGCTGCATGTTATAGTTGCTGAGAAAACTGCGACGGAAATTTTGTAACGGACGGACGGACACAAGCACGCACGCACGGACAAGGGTAAAACAGTATACCCCCCTCTTCTTCGAAGCGGGGGTATAATAAAGTCTTTGATATTATTGTTATTGAAATAAGGACACAGCAATAAAGTCATCCATAAAAGGAACCAGTTTACCAGTGGCTATCATATAGAACATGTAATCTCCAACTAATAATATATAGAAAACAAAATAGTACTTTTTTTGTTGGGTTTAACGCCATAGCAACACATTGTATAGGTCATATAATTGTGGTCAGTCAACCTAGTCACTGTCCCTGGAAAAGCTAAACCCCAGGATTAGCTGTTAACCAACTACTAGGAGCATACTTTCGTCAGGGACTGACAACTGCCTCCATTGTAAGGACGGAGAATGGCCGTAGAAATAATTTCATTTCCAAGCTTCCTGCAAGTATGCTCTGCTCGGAAATTGAACGTAGAAATAATTACATTTCCAAGCTCCCTGCAAGTATGCTCTGCTCGGAAATTGAACGTAGAAATAATTACATTTCCAAGCTCCCTGCAAGTATGCTCTGCTGGGAAATTGAACGTAGAAATAATTACATTTCCAAGCTCCCTGCAAGTATGATCTGCTAAGAAATTGAACTAAGACCCCTTGATCAGTAGATCTGAGCTAGTCGGACAGTTACACAAAAAAGTACTCTTAGAGCATTAAGTTACTATAATCAAGCATAATAATCTAACAACTCACAAGCTTCTTCTAGAAATTTTTCAGTCATAGATTCTTCATTATCTTCTTTACAAGTTTTAACAGCTACAGGTACTTCATTACCATCCTAAATAAATACAAGTTTGATTACCTCTTATACAGACAATAGGAAAATAGTCTATACATACAGGTTATCAGAAAATGATATCGAATGAAAGAAAATCTAGGCAAAGTGACCTGAAGTTAGCAACCTTAACAGGGCAAAAATGAAGGAGAGTCACATGGCAGAACTTCAAGTTTGAAATGACTGTAGTATACATACTGTGGGCTTGGCACTAAACGTTTGTAACTCACTCTTTTTTCAAATTGAGTTATGACTGTTTTGCACTGAGCCTGGGATATAACCTTTCGAAAAATTGCATGATTTTATGATAAACATATAAGAGAAAACCTCTAGACCATGGATTTACATTAAATTTCTCCAATCCTGTTTCAGTTAAAATAAAAACAATAACAATTACTGTTGTTATTGATATCATGGTCTTTGAAAACAATATTTTAAATGATAGAAACCTTGGAATAAAATTTAGTTCTCAGAATATCCTTTTTTGTTAGTATTTATTTGTTTGGTTTAACGCTGTGGCAACACATTGTATCAGTCATATAACAGCGGTCTGTCAACCTACTCACTCCTCCTGGAAAGGCTAAATCTCTAGATTTAGCTGTTAACTAACTACTTAACGCATACTTTCATCAGCGACTGACAACTGCCCTACATAAATAAAAAAATCATTGGTAGGAGGGAGAATGGACGTAGAATTAATTTCATGACCAAGCTCAAAGAAAGTATGCCACGCCCGGGAATGGAATCCACAACCCCTCGATTAGTAGACTTGCATACTACCAACTGAGCTAGCAGGGCGGCTATATTTTTGTTAGTATGAAAGATAAAACAAAGAATGTTGCAGTTACAAACCTTTTCTCTATAAACTCCTTTATGTACATCACCAAACTGACCATTACCAAGAATGTCTAATAATGTTATACGATCTCGTGAGATCTCATAATCATTCGCTGAAATAAGATTGATCTCAAAATGTAAGATATATACTCAAAATCTCAACATTCTTAAAACAACAACAATATCAACAACAAATAGCATAAGCCTAATATAAACAACAATGCATTTAATAAGAAACCAACACCAATAATGTTTTATAAAGTATATACTAATATGAAAATAATAATTTACAATGTGTACCAAATATTTGACAAGTTGTATCATTTTTAAGCATATTTGATTATTACAGTAGTACAAATATTGCTCATAAATTGAATATTATATTATATTTTAAGAATTTTGATACATATAATTAATGGTATTCATCATGCAGGAGACACACATTGTTTACAGGGTAGCATTGTTGTTTTAATGGGTAGCATTCATAAATAGTTGTTAAATACATGTATACATATGGTGTGCTTTCAACAACAGTTCACAGTATGATATGGTAGCACTGCCTGTGCCTTATAGTAACATTTTGTAGCAAGACTAACTGGATGGCCTGCTAGCTGCTGCCATAATCTATCAACAGCAAAACTACAATGGAGGTATTGAGCGCCAAGACTCAAGATGTTTGTTGCCATAGACACAGGTTTGATTGGAGAGACTTTTCATTAAGTAAAGGTTGTAGCGGCTTCTACACTTCCAAGACCAAAACACTTATCTTGAAAGAAGTAAAAAAAGGTTTTTTCACCAAATAAAACTAAACCCCTTTTCCCCCCAGTTTGGTCATGAAATTCCCTAGTCCCATAAAAACCACTTAACTCTACCTTAGGCATGAAAGGTCAGGGACAAAAAAGTTGATTTTTTTTCAATTTGAAAACAGTCTATGTGGTTTCTTTTACCAATGATTTACTGAATCATCTAATTGATTTTGTCACACCTATAATTTCATGAAGTGGAACCATTTTCTCTAATTAGGTGAAAACTAGGCTCCCTTTTCCCCAAGGAAAAGGCTGAAGCCCCTTTCCCAAAAATGGTGTAATGGCCCTGACTTCAATAAGCTCATAACTCAATTCTCATAACTTACAATCTAAGCCACCACAATCTACAGTGAACCATTGTTAAATGCAGCCATAGATTAGTTTTTCACTCAGCATTCCTAGTCAGTAAATACAATGTTGTTAATGTATCATATAGTTTATTATTTGTCATACCATGTAAGGGGAGACAATAACTCAGGATTTCAATCATATTAAAACAGAATAAAAAACAAAAATATAGCACTACCCTCCAGGCAGTACACCAGAGCTCAGCAAAATATATTTGTAATGAAACTAAAATAAGAAAAACATGCGTCTTAATTGACTCAGGAAAAAGTATTCTCCATGCAATTTATATTAAAAATTTATATATTTTGATGAGACATTACATGTAGATGTTTATAAGGACACAGTTACATACAAAGTATGGTTAAACTACATTTTCAGACAGGAGAAGTGAACATATGGATTATGGAATTCAAATTTGAATTATCCTATCATTATCAGGAATACATTGACACAAGCCAATCAGACGGACTGTTACAAATTGTTTTCATCCAATCACTTATAGGCACATATAGGCACAAGCCAATCAGATGGTCAGTTACATTTTTGTCATCCAATCACTGTTAAGTCTACCTACTATCATGCTAGACAACTCACTTTTCTTTTTCTTTCCCTTTCTTTTCCTGCCTGAATATTTCATTCAAAATGGCAAATATTAATGTCAAAATAAAGACCTTCACATAAGACTTTTGATGGCACTCAAAAATTTATGAAATCATAGACAAAATTTGACACACATTATTTATTCTACGCAGATCCAAACATGATGTTTTTTTTACTGTGTTATGGAATTCCCTATCAAAATTTAAGATGCCAGGAGAAGAGAACAACCTCTATTGTCAAAATTTATACAAATGTTCCTATCAAAAAATAAAATAATAAAATTGTTATTAACACTTCAAAAAGCAAAAATCTTTGGTCTTTTACTTTGTAAAAATTTAAAATTCAAAATAATTAAACAAAAAATGTATTGCTCGGTAACCATGGAAACATAAATAATATTTACCATCAGGAGAACTGTAATCACCCTCATCCTCAACAATTTCAGCATAATCTGATATTCCTACAATCATATGGAAACTAGAGTTTAAACTCTGAACTCTTCAAACATCCATCATAACAAATGTACAATGATTTTAAAAAGTTTTTATTCTTGAGGAAATTTGTGCCAAACTAGTGTAATTGTTTCACTACAATATCACAATAGTAAAGAGCAGGGCTCAAGATTCATCATCAAGAATCAGCAAGGTCACCATCTAGATGGGTCTCTTTTTTATGTTCAGAGTTTATTAGCCAGGAAAAAGTACCCTAATGCTTACATAACTAGAATTAAGTTTTTTGACCCAGTAAAATAAAACAAACTTACATGTATAAAAATCTACATATGTGTGGTTATGGTTTGATCTTCAGTAGGGCCTCCATTTCAACATTTTTGGTTGCCCATGAAATTTTGATATTTGTTCCAATGAGCGATTGCAAGAGTGCTCGTTTATGGACTTTAGTAACAGTTATTCATGGCAATAAATATGTCTTAACGAGCTTGTTACAAAATCCCCACAGAACTGTTGAATGATCCCCACAGCATGATCTTTATTTAATAATGGCACCAGAGTCATATACATGTAGTAAAACCATGTTTATGCAGTGATCCATGACTGTGGTCAATTATCAAAGCTCAGCCACTACATATGTTGAGATGGAATAAGTAATCATTTGAACTTTGCTGTCAATTTTTTAGTCTTAATCTCAAAATACACAATTCAGCAAAGCATAACCAACATCCAATCAAATTCAAGCATTTTGGGCACTCCGGCAAATATTTCTAACCAAATATTTAGCCATTAAATTACACAGAATAGAAACTAACAGTTCACATAAAATAAGCCAATACAAAATAACAGCCAATAAAATAAAGTCCATACACACAATATTGTCA